>CM062804.1:1009682782-1010152211 GCA_031772625.1 Pinus tabuliformis
AGTTATATGAATTGTTAAAGGAACGGTTACAGACATTTTTCTCACTCTCTTCCTTGGAAAATGGAAAAAGAGAGTATCCAATGGGGGGTTGGAAAAGAAAAGGAAAAAATTGTGTTGTCATTAATTTATTTCCCAAAGCTGAGCAAGTTAGCCAGTGGGAAGGAATTGAGATAATAGTTAAGGTATGCGAATTGAAGCTGGATTAGTTTCCTGATGCTCAAGGTATCAAACTGTTTATCCTTGGCAAAAGTGGAAGAACTCGGAGGGGGATTCTGGATGTAATTGCCAGATCCAGGGCTAGGTGGTGAGACCTTCCAAATCAAAGGAATACAAGCTTGAATCAAACTCATTCAAATATCCACATAAGTACTTATTATTGTTTATCAGCTATTAATTGTTAGGGAATTATTTAATGTTTATTGTCATGATAGAAATTTAGATTAATCAATTGGTATGCTATAATAGCATTGCTCTGTTAGAGAAAGAAACATAAATGAAATCTTTAATAAGTTCTAATGCGAACAGAAAATGCATAGTTACTAGAACATATAGGAGAAAATGGATATTGCTACCTTTATGATCATATTATTTACGGAAAGAATTCTAATTTACTCATAGAGGAATCATATATCTAATAGTCACGCATTTGAGACAGAGAGTTAACATTCGGGTCTATATTTCTCATACTTAACAAGCCTCTAACGCATATGTAAACAATTATATTGTATATTAAAATGATGTACCAAGAATATATTAATAGATTTCGAGAAATCACAACAGAAATCGTTGTACATTTATAACGAGAAAATCATGTATATTGACAGCTCAAATCATATACAGTGTGAAAATATGCATACCGCCGAAGGGTTAGGGTTATCGGCCTCGGTCGAGTTCTACAAGAACCCTCTAAGAGCTGAATACCCAAGCTTGTGAAAAGCTTCGAAACCCTTAAATAACATAACAAAGACAACAGTATAACAAGTTCAGCACATTTAGAATCATTCAAAATGGAAAAGAACAATTTCTTTCATTCAAATATTAAACCATTCTCGACAAGTAAAAGATTAATCATGCTTGGCCTTTAAACAAAACTTAATCAATATGTATACAACATAAAGCTTTGTAGTAGTTTGGATCACAACAGCCAGATAAATTACAGTATATATATAAATGCAAATTCACCGTCCAGTTCCCATAGAATACTGGAGCTAAGCCAAAAATCCAAGTCTAAACAATGGTAAGACACATACCGACCCTATTTTTTTAAATAAAATAGATAGCTAAAACCCTCGAGCAGAGGTATTCTGGCCGCAAGGTTTAATTCCATCATAATACAATTTCAAGCCCTCTGATCACAGGAGGAAGCTTTAAGAACTCGAAGCAAAAGGAATTTCTTGGCCCAACCCACCTGGAGAAAAGACGAAACAACAGTACTTAGAACGTCGAAGCCCAGAAGGTCATGCCACAAGGTTGAAATGAAACCATCGAAATTATTACCTGTTCAAGAGAAAAAGGAAATGAGAACCAGTTCTAGTTTAAGAAACTCAGAATTAAAAACAAATGATAGGTAAAGAACCTTACCTGAGCTGAGACCTGCACTCCTCGAGGTTATGACAAAGTCCTATAGAATACTTAAACCCTTAGCAAATATTCAGGAAAAATAAATTCAAGCTAACCAAGAATGGGTGAGATGTAACCTTTCTTTGACATGTGAAGCCGATTGCTCCATCTGGAGGTCGCACCCATTTCACAGACGAACCCTTTTGGTATCAGGATCCCTTGCGCAAGAGCGGTAGTGAGAAAACCCCCATCTCATACGCATAGACAACAAGGAAAGGACGATTATCAAAATTCTCAAAAAATAGTAAAGGCTTGCCATTACCTGGTGGTGAAGAATGTAGCCATGGAAGGATAGGAATGATGAACAAAGAACTAAGACTAACCTTCTATGAGCAAGACCGCAAAGCAAAAGCACCGCATAGCAGAAGTAGGAAAAAAGGATCCTTAACTCTATGATCCTTAATCAACCAATACTGTGGATCAACTAGGATCCAATGACGAAGATCGCGCCAGATGCATAGCCTCTAGACTCCTCTGAATGGCCAAAGTTAATGCCAAGTTATGAAGCCAGCCATGGAAGGGATGGCGATGACAGCGGAGGACCTCTAGGTTCTCCTGCCTTAATGAGGTGGATTGCACCGAGGCAAGGACCAGGCAGGCGAATTAATTTCCATTCATTAACAGAGTTTATGTGGAGTCCAGTTGGGATTGGGTGCCACGTTGTCCACATGAAATAGCTTTGTATATCGTGAAAGTTATGGGTAGTGTAAACTCCCCTTGTCAATAATCAATTTAATTTATAGCCCAACTCTTTACTTACATAGTGGTTAATTCTTTTTTTTTGATATGGATGTTACAAAAGTGCCTCCCCTTATCCAACCATGCCAAAAAAATAAATAAACATGTCCAAAAACATTGAAGTGCATACGCCCACTCAACCTCCACGTCAATCCAGCAAACCCACTACAGGCTTAGAAGTTGTAAATATTCTAACATCGGATTCTATTATTTGGATTGTGTTTGGAGCCTCTACTTCTATTTCATGCGGTGCAATTAGCTTAATCAGAAAATAATTGATTGCACTTGGTATCACCCATGGATTTTGGATGACCAGCCATGGAAAGTCTCTTGAAAAGTTTTCAGATACATCTAATCTACAACTGCTACTTCAGTGCACAACTCAAATAGATATAATTTCTTAATTAAATTTCTCTTTGCTATTTAATAGAGTTGAATCAAAGATGCAAGGCATAACACAAGTCCATAGCCCTGATTTCTTATATGATAGTTTTTCGAGCAGGAGTGTGGAGTTAAACACAATGAACTTTCTTTGGACTCTTAGCCCAACCTATAGTGTTAATGAAGGTTGTCTGGAATGCATTTGATGTCTAGAGGGAGATTAATTCATCACAGAGAGTCCTTGGATTGAATAATTTTGTGATGATTGTAATGAATGTGACCAGTAGTCCCTTGTAGGCGATGTTCTTGGAGAACTACAACATTGGATTTGTGTGGCCCATTGCTGGGTATGACAATACCATGACGTGCGCCTTAAGAGTTCTCTTCACCATCTCCATGTCTGCAACAACAAAACATACAAATTTATAGAATAGAGGTAGGAAATTGAGAGTAAAGCTCATGTGGAGAGATCACGTAAATGCATTCCATGTGAAACAACGAGAAGAGAATTCTCGTCCAACACAAATGCAGGTGAAGTTTATGGCAATAATACCATCATAAAGATTTTTTTAGTTGACACTAAATCATTCGTTGAACGAATGAGGCAATAGAATTCAAGGAATATAGCTTCTATTGTGTTGGTTAAGGTTAAAGACTTATTGATGGTCTAGCGGGTTGTAATTGTAGAAAGGATGTGATAGGGAAGAATAGTTTTAAATTATTTTACAATGTGATCCTATATTTTTGGGTCCAGGCAAGGGTGCTCAATTTTCGTACAAGAGGATTGAACCTTTGGTTTCAATTGGTAGAGTGAGTATAATCTAAAGATTACAATCACAGTTTTTGTGCATGGAGCTATGAAGTTGAACGCTAGTGTTATAGACATTTTTGGGCACTGCAACCCCAATCATAAATGTCCATAAACCAAGGGATCCTAAGTCCCTAAAGGTGTTTTTCCAACCCCTAAAAGAACAAGGTCAATTGATTACAGCATCTCCCAGATGTTCTCCATGAAAAACTACTCAAAACTGGTCAAAACTAGACCATTTCACCTGCTCCATGGTCAAAGTGCATTGCATCCCACCGAAATACACAAAGTAGGTGCGATGCATATTGAAAATCCCTTCTATGGGGTGCGATGGGTGAGAGTGGACAAATGGTAGGGTCAATCCGCAAGGTGGAGGGGCATGGAATCTTCCAGAAACTTCTCCTGTGACACTTGCCTCTCTGCATTCGCCCAAGGATGAGTAAGAGATCATCAATCTCCAAGTGGAATCAAGAACTATCAGAGAGAGGACACTAATCAAATCTCAGAAGCTGACTCACCTCCCTTGCAAACATCTATATATGGATCCCTCATCCCAGAGATCCAGAGGCTGGAATTTTGTATCTTGTAAGGAAGTGCTGTTGGTTTCTTGGTGCAACATCATAGTGTTGGGTGATCTAAGCTTTTCATGAGGTGAAGAAGGGTGTTCTTGCTGAGAGGATGATGTTGGGTTAGAACAATTGGTTGTAATCCTCTTTGCTCTTTCTTGATTATCAATAAAGCTATTCAAGTTTTCCTCCACATTCTTGTATGATTGATGTTATATGCATTTGTGTGGTCAATATATATCTGGTCCTATATTGTTTATGATAATAAATCTATGTTCTTGGATAGTGTTATGCTACTTTGATTCTACAGGTTCTCTTTGAAGCTGGGTAGACGAGGAATCAAGTGGCGAGGAACTATCAGAAGGGAGAGGAATCGAGCAAGGAACCAAGTGCAAGACAGAGGTTGGTCTCCTTATTCCCCTCTTATCTATTTCTCATAAAGGAAAACGAAAGTAGTTTTTAGTTTGTCTGTTTCTAAGGTAGCTACCAGCCTTAGTGGGACTAGCAGCTCTGCATAGACACTAGTTTTCCCGATAAAAAAATGGCAACTCCACTGGGGAGCGAATAGATTGTTTGTTTATCTACATTTGTTTACTTTATAAACTTACAGACGGAGCCTGAATTCAAACCAGCTAGCCTTGGAACTGCATTTGCTATGCAAGTGCAAAGTAGATCAATGTTGCTTCAGTCTATCTCCGGGTTTTGTTTATGAATTAAACAATTGATTTACAAGCTCTCTAATTGGCCTTGTGGTGGCTCTAGTAACCTCCTTAGATCTACCCCTGTGATTGATTTACTTATTACTACTTGCTCGGCCTAAATCCCTGAACTAAGCTGCAAACTGTGACTCGGAACCCAGCTAAAGTCTCGTCCCTGGTCCATTGCACTCTGTCTTCTTTGAAACCTGAATGCATCGCACTTCCCGAGTGTAGTAGGTGCGTTGCATTTCAGTTTCCCTATGCTACAGGTGCGCTGATCAGACCTCTTCTACTCTTAGATTTTGGCTTCTGTGTTCATACTTTTCAGCTCTATTCAGGAGTTTTGTTGCCTGTAGTCAGTACACCTCTGTTGGAAACCCCCTTCCTTGCCATTATTCCGCCTCCATTTTGGAAAAAACTGTAAATGTTTTTATGTATTTTTGAGTCATTTTCAGTTCTCCTTTACAAAGAAGTAGTGTAATTGAACTGTCGTTTCTTGATTTGAAAGTGTTGCAAGTGTCGTTTTCAGTCATAGAAGAGAATTCAGTTGTTCCTGATAGTCGATTACACTGTTGCTCTTGTATTTGATTTGAATTAATAGTTGTTTCAAGTTTCGAAAGCAAGTTTTCAATTCCAAATAGCAAAGTGTCGTCATTGTCCTCATTTTGTTTTGAAAAGAAGCTTGTTAGTAATTGTCGCTTTGAAAAATAATTCAGATTTGCGCTTAGCTTTCTTTTTATCATTCACACATTAAGAAGGCTGAAAATAAATACATGCATGTGCATTTGCATTTAGACTATTTGTTGGTTTGATTTAGGACAAGTGCATATAGTGTGTTCTCTCTGCTCTTTGTTGAAAGAACGCCATCTCTCTTTCCTTAGTAGCTAGGATTTTCATTGAAAAAAGAAGATTAAACGACTGTTTATCATCTTATATTGCATTTTAGGAATTGTACATCTACATCAGGCGGTGAACCTGAAAGGAAAATTTCTTAAGCAAGATCAACTATAAAATAAATTTAATGAATCTAAAAACGCTTTGGAACCTAACACACAACATCTAGAAGTCTAGGTTAGAGATGTATTCCAGCGTCGTAAAGCCTGGTAACTATTGTTTTCACTGTTGGTTGGGTGATTCCTCCACTTTGAGACGACAAGTGCCAGTACGGACTTGGGAGACCACAATAGGCTTTATCCTTTATCCATAGGAAGCCGTGTTTGCCGCCCTATCGATCGCAATTCACTGAACACAGCATTCGGGAAGATTGACTGTCGTACCGTAAAAAGTATTCTGCAGTTTTGCGATTGGTTTGGTAATCCCTCTGTCTAGATTTCCAAAGTAGTCCCTTTCGTTCCTTTTCAGACTCCTTAACGGAAAAGGTCCATCTGAGCACTTGTCACTTCAGGCTCATTAAAATTGAAGGCGACTAGAGTCATCTTTTTTTTTTTTCTCGACTCTTAAAAATTGAAAAAATAAGTTGTGTCAAAGCATCTAAAATTTATTTTAAATGGAATAAACATCACCTTTCTTATGTTGGTCCTAGGTTGAGAAAAATGGAGTCCACCAACCAAGGAGTTCCCCTTGGAGGAAATCCTAGTCCCTTCTCCTCTTGGGGAGATGTTGGTGCACCCCATATGGCCACATTGTCTCTTCCAGGATTGACAATCGGCTTGCCCGTATGGCTCTTCTCAACTTTTGTCATTCAGAACACCGTGATTCCTGAACAATCAAGTTAGCAACTAAATGATACCAGAGTTACCCCCCAACCCTCTACTTCGTCCAATTCTTCTTCTCCTCCTTCCTCTTCGCTTGATGAAGCTGCTAAAGCCCAAAATCAAGTAACTGAGAAGAAGAAGGAGAAGAAGAAGAAAGAGAATAAGAAGAAGGAGCCGAAGGCGAAGAGGGGTAACCAAGCATCGTCTAGCGAAAATCCACACACTGCACCGACCAGGCCTAAATCACCATGTGTCATTTGCAAAGGAGACCAATATCATTGAGATTGTCCTTGCATCCCTCGGATCTTAAGGGACTGGTCTCCTGGTTTGCACAACCCGATGTCATCAACCTCTAATGATCATGTTGGAAGCACACCGTCAACTAGTGAAAGTGAAGCCCCTGGACAAAAAGGAAAATATAAATTTCCTTGTAGATTGTGTGAAGGCGATCACGTGTTCCACCGTTGTCCCTTCTTAGACGAAGCTAAAATAGTTTTGGACGACCGTTCGGTTTCACCGTTATGGCTTCCTCCTGGATATAAGAAACTCTTGCCGAGTCCATCACTAGTTGAAAATCCGGCTGACACGCCCTTGTGGTTAGCCGAAGCATCTATCATTGAAGATAAACCATCTGAATCCACACCAGACGAAAGTCAAAAGGCCGAGGCGGCAATTGACTCGGTCGTGCCTTCAGAGGATCAATCTTCAGATGATACAGTCACCGAAGAGAACAAGAATGACACCGTTCAAATTCTCTTCGTAACCACAGACTCCGATGAACATGGGGGCAGTCTACCCGCTCCTTTACCGCAAGAAGGAAGTTCATCAGAGTCATATCCGGCCGTTTATTTGGTCCCACCTCCAAGCAACCTAGTTGTTTCCTTTGACTGGAATATACTAGGCAGACCCCGTTTACCGGCTAGTGTACCATTTCGAATCATTGCTCAAATATATAGAATGGTCATGGCCGGTACCATCATAGATGAAGGGGCTTCTGTGAGTATCCTTTCCTCAACTGCTTGGTTCTCCATCGCTTTTGCCTGAGATGAGAAATCTAACAGGCTTTGACAAAGGAACCAGTCGACCGTTAGGGATCCTTCCCAATGTGCTGATAATGTTGAGAAGGAAAGACGTTCACATGAACATAATGGTAGTCCAAGGACCCCTGGATTATAATCTACTCCTTGGACGAGACTATATTTATTGCATGGGAGCCATTGTCTCCTCACTCTTTAGAGTAATGTGTTTTCCGCACGAGGGAAGAGTGGTCAAGCTCGTAGACCAACTTTCATTCCCCGGCTCACACATAGCAAATAGTCATATACCAACCCTGAATGGTCTTTTCACGCAAGGAATGTCTCATCAATCCTCAGTCCGTCCTCCTGATGAGCGCGAGTGATTCGGAGGACATGATTGAAACCCAGGGGGCATGCACCCTGGTCTTCTTCGGCAGGAAAACCTTGGGTATAGGGTAGGTTTCCGCGGAGGATATATGACTAGTCTGACACACCCGTCCGTTTAGGAAAATGGGATTAGGATGGAATAAGATTCCCTCGTCAAAGTTATGTGAGTGGAGGCGTCTGCGCCACTCACATTTGTCTATTTCGGTAGACATCACCGAGGAAGTTTTTGTCTATGATACAGATAGAACAATCTCTGGTAACCTGGAAATTTTTCGCTATACCTAGGGGCATGCAAACCTTTTGGTGTGCAAGCAAAGAGCGACCATTTATTTTTTAAATTTATAGGTCCTCTAACCCTTTAAACTCGTAGGATTGGTCGTTTCCTAGCTTGCATAAAGAAAGGATCCGGAGCAAAGCTTTGTAAGGTGCAAGCTCCATAAAAATGGCATCTTAGATGATACATCCTTATTATACGACTGGATCGAGCAGTTTTAACGCGGAATTCAAGCTCGTTAAAAAATAAACATAAGCAATGAGAAAATGTTCCTCCAGCATTTAAGCTCATTAAAAAATGAACCATTTCTGGTAAATAACCATCGTGAATGTATTATCATCAGCCTTTGAAGCCTTGGTCGTGTTCTCATCATCACCTCCACTCTGTGTTGGCCGATCATTCACCTCCACTTGATTGTTAACCATTTTTGAGGAACAACTGCGAAGAGTGATCCTGTTAGCCATCCTTGTGACACTGTCGTGATTGGAAAATTCCAAACCTTACCTAGAATCAACTACTACCTGAATCTATCACTCGTTCCTCAAAAAACGAGTCTCCTTTAAGCTCTTTTCAACTGACTCGTAAAATATGAAAAGATTGCCGAGCCATTGGCCTCTCTAGCTCGTTAAAGTGACCGGAAGTGCTATCCCTCCTCTAGATTTTAATCTTTTTGGACCTGAGGGATTATTACACAAAAAGATCGAGCGCTTGTTTTGTTCGGCTTGTTAAAATTACCGAAAATTCATCCCTTTTGTAATATTTTATACTTTTTTGGACTTAAGGGATTAGATGACGAAAAAGGATTTTTAGAGTTTCCTTTACATCCCTTTCCAGACTCTCTAAAATTGAAAAGGACCGAGTTGTCTTTGTCGTTAAACTCGTTGTTGAGCCTCAAACTTGCACTCATTTACCCATCCTCCCAATAGCCTTTTCCTACTCATTTCCTTCTTTTATCATCATTTCCTTCATCAACTTGTTCAATTCATTGCATTATAGGACTTTTTAACATGATTTGCTAATTGTGCTAATGATTGACTGTTGGTTTAGATTTTTGGTTTAAGTGCTGCAATTCCGCAGCTTATACAGGGTTTCCGCAGCCGATCTCTGATTCCGCAGCCGATCTCTGATTCCGCAGCCGATCCCAGATTCCGCAGCCATTTTCTTATTTGCTATGCTCCAGGTGTTCTCCAGGGGAAAGAGCCACATGGGCAAGTTTGTATGACTGTGTACATGGTGCGTGTGCTGTCAGCTCAGCGAAACTGGCCATCTACTGTTATAGACATTTTTGTGCCTTACAACATGGAGCACGAAATGTCAATAATCTAAGGGATCCAAAGTCCCTAAACATGTTGTTCTTACCCTTAGAAGAACAAGGTCAGCAAACCACAACACTGCAAATCAGTTCTCCACTGAAAAAACACTCAAAAACAGGTCAATTTTGGATCAAAGCAGCTGCTCCACTAGGCATCTGCGCTGCATAGCAGGTACAACAAAGGCTACCTGCGTTGCATAGCAAGTAGGACAAAGGCTACCTGCGCTGGGCATACTTGGACATGTGGAGGAATCTTTTTCTCAAAGTGTCAGTGCCCAGGAAGCTTCCAAAAAGGCACTTGATCATAAGATTCGCCTAATGATGAGTTAAGAGCTTCTAAAACTCCAAGTGGAAGGCAGAAACTCTGAGTGAAGGACTGAAGAACAACTGGAGTTGAAGAGGACAACGAGTCACACATCAAGCTGACTTATCTTCACTCCAAAACTCTATATAAGGATCTCATCCCATGGGATCTGGAGGCCGGAATTTAGTGCAAAGAATTGCTGTTGGTTTACAGTTGTGAGCATTGGGTGATTGCTTGAGGGAGGTGAAGAAGAGATTTCTCTCCGTCGGGAAGGTGATGCTGGATTGGACCTCTCATGGTTGTATCACCGCCTGAACCTTACTTCCATATATTAATAAATCTTTTGAGGTTCTTCTATTCGCATCTGTTTCAATGGTGTATTGTCTTACTTGCGTCTTTGATTTATGCTAATCCTTGAATCAGTTATGAATGCATGCTTCTTGTAGTTTCCTTTCTTTGTCTTGTTTGCAGGATCTCGTGTAGCTGGGCCTGTGAAAAGACTTGGATCTGGGAGCAAGCGGCAAACAAAGGAGATTGGATCGACCATTTGTGCAAGACACCGGTAAGTGGATCTCTTCCTTTTATCTCTTGCATGTCATAAAGAAGAAACTTTAGATAGCTTTGCTTTCAGCTGTTGCTAAGGAACTGTCACCCTTAGAGTGGGTTAGGGTCATTCCGAGTTGGATACTTTCCCCCACAACAGACTGGCGACTCCGCTGGGGAATCATGTCTTGTTGGTAGCTTGTGTTTATTGCTATTCATTTCTTAAACAAAGGGAGTACCGAATCGAACTGCATTCGAGTCCTTCGAATGCAAAGTAGAGGGCAGCTACTCTAGCCCAGTGATGGGCATGTTTATGATTTGAAGAGCTGATCCACAAGGACTCTTTTTAGCTCTTTGTGATAGTGTTCATCTTCCTTTAATCATCCTCTAGTGTATACTTGACTGACAGCCTCTGATTTGGCCAAAAACCGCTCATTTTTGAGCAAACTGTGACCCGGAATCTGAGAGAGACGTGACTTGTCTCATCAGTGCAGCTGCAACAAAGGCTACTTGCACTGCAACGCAGGTCCCGAAGGGGCTACCTGCGCTGCATCTCAGATTGACAGTGCAGCACCTGCGCTGATCCAGTTTTGCCTTGTGCAGCTGAGATTCCCCACTGTCTGTTGCCCAATTTTAAGTATTGTTTTTGCAGCCTGTTGTCAACCTGTATACCCAGCTGAAATCACTTCTCTTTGCCTTCATTCCGCCTCAGTTGTATGAAGAAACCGTGATTGTTCTTATTGTATTTCTTGCTGTCATTCACAGTTTCCCGTAGCGAAAGTGAACTAGTCTTGCTATGACCTCTTGGATCTAAACCTGTGAGAAAGTGTCGTTGTGATTCTAAGAGTTAGTTTATTGCTGTTCATAGCTGCTTGAGCATTTGCTTTCGTTATATGGTTCGAATTTCAGTATTTCTTGTGTTGAAACGAGTGAATCTTAAGGTGTTCTTTTGATTATTGGACAAAAACTTGTTTTCTTTCACTTGAAATTGAATTCGAAATTATACAACAGCTTTCTTTTTCTAATCACCAACATTAAGAGAGAAGAAAAGAAATACTTGCATTGTGCATGAGCATTTTGATAGTTTGCATGTCGATTTAGGAAAAGTGCATCAGTGAGTGCTCTATGATCTGTTTGAAAAGATGATGTCTTTCTTTTCCTTCAGTAGTTAAGGTTTTCATAAGTTGAAAGAATTGAAAAAAGCTTGCTTATCATTCTTAGACTGCATTTAGGAGTTGTATCATACATCACGTGGTGATCCATAAAGGCAAACTGCTAACCAAGATCAACCTAAAAAGAACTGAATTTATCTAACAACGCTTTGAAACATAACGAAACACAGTAGAGTTCTAGGTAGAGACGTGAACCAGCGTCGTTAAACATAGTGACTGTTGATCTCTACGAAGGTGGGTGATTCCTCCTGAGGGACGATAGCACTAATACGGACTTGTGCCCCCGCGTACCGTCGCGTATATTGGGGGACCCCTATAGGAATAAATCCTTTATCCATAGGAAGCCGTGTCGGCCGCCCCACTGATCGCGATGCAGTGAACACAGCATTCACGAAGATTGACCACTCGTATCGTAAAACGTATTCTGTGGTTTCGCGAAAAGTTTGGCACACCCTTGCCTAGAACTCCAGAGTAGTTTCTTTTAGCCTTTTTCAAACTGTATAACTGAAAAAGTCCATCTGAGCATTTGTCACTTCGGGCTTGTTAATACATCGAAGGAGACTAGAGTCATCTTTAGCTTTTTCTCGACTCTTAAAAAGTGAAAAAGCAAGTTGTGTCTAAAGCGTCGTCATATAAAATTCATCTTAAACGGAACATATTACCCCTGATTCCTGCGTTGATCTTAAGGTTGAGAACATGGAACACACCAACAAAGGGATTCCACATGATGGGACCCCTAGCCCTTTCTCCTCTTGGGGAGAAGTTGGTGCGCCCCACATGGCCACATTGTCGCTTCCAGGGCTGACAATTGGCCTGCCAGTTTGGCTATTCTCAACCACTGTAGTTCAGACCACCACGGTTCCTGAACAGTTGAGTCAACAGTTAGACCAGTCTAGAGCTACCCTCCAGCCTTCCACTTCTTATACGCCTTCCTCCGATCCTTCTTCTTCGAAAGGTCAAGCCGCCAAAAGCGCGGCTCCCATAGAAAAGAAGAAGGAAAAGAAGAAGAAAGAAAAGAAGCAGAAGGAGCCAAAGGCGCCTGGGGGCAAGCAAAAGGTATCTAACGAAAACCCACACACAGCACGGACCGGGCCCAAATCGCCATGTGTCATATGTAGAGGGAACCACCTCCACTGTGATTGTCCCAGTATTCCCCGGATACTGAGGGACTGGTCCCCTCGTTTGCACAGTTCGGAAGCGTCAACCTCTGACAACCAGGTTGAATGCTTACCGTCGACCAGCGGAAGTGAAGGTTCTAGACGACGAAGGGGAATGAGATTCCCCTACGAACTGTGTGAAGGCAATCACACTCTTCGCCGTTGTCCCTTTTTAGACGAAGCAAAGAGAGTTTTGGAAGATCAACCGATTGCACCGTTGCTACTTCCTCCTGGATACCAAAAACTCGCGCCAAGTCCTTCGTTGGTCGAAAATACAGCTGCCCCGCTCATAGGGCCAGCTAAAGTGTCAGTCACTGAAAGTGAACCTACTGAATCCGGACCAGACGAAAGTCCAAAGGTCGAAACGGCAGTTGACCCGGTTCTCCCTTCAGAAGTTTCATCTTCAAATACCACAGTCACTGAGGATTCATCTTCAGTTGACACCCTCACCGAAGAGAGTAAGGATGACACCGTCCAGGTTCTCTTCATCAACACCGATTCTGATGAACATCAGGGCAATGTGCCCACTCCTTTATCGCAGGAAGGAGCGTCGTCAGGATCATATCCGGCCGTATATCCGGTCCCACCACCAAGCAACCTAGTTGTGTCCTTTGATTGGAACCAACTAGGCAGACCCCGGTTACCAGCCAGTATACCATTTAGAATTATAGTCCAAATATACAAAATGGTGATGGCTGGAACTATCATTGATGAAGGGGCATCTGTGAGTATCATGTCCTCTATTGCTTGGAAAGCACTGGGTTGCCCGGCGCTTTTGCCCGAGACAAGGCATCTCTCGGGTTTTGACAAAGGAACCAGTCGACCATTAGGGATTCTACCTAATGTGCCTATTACACTGAAAGGGAAGGCTGTCAAGATGAATTTGATGGTCGTCCAAGGACCCTTGGATTATAACCTACTCCTTGGACGAGACTACATATATTGCATGGAAGCAATAGTCTCCTCGCTCTTTCGAATAATGTGTTTTCCATACGAGGGAAGGATGGTCAAGCTCGTAGACCAACTTTCACTTCCGGGATCACGCATCGCAAGTAGTCACATACCTATCCTGAATGGTCTATTTGATCAAGAAAGGTCTCTACCTCCGGTTCTTCTACCTGATGAGCGTGAGTGATTCGGGAAAGTAGGGCCGGAACCCAGGGGGCATGCATCCTGGTCTGCTCTGGAGGCAGAAAAAACCTTGGGTGTAGAGTAGAATTTCCGCGGGAGAATATGACTAGTCCGTACCCCGTCCCCTCCTTCTTCTTCGTAAAACAGAAGAGCCGAGAAGAGCTCTCATGCGGAAGAAGGGGCTGTTAGGAATGGGGTTGTTATGGAAAAAGATTCTTTTGTTAAAGTTATGTGGGAGGACGGGGGCCCGTTACTCACCTTTGTCTAAATAAGTAGGCTCTGCCAAAGAAGGGGATCCGTTTGCGGCAGCAAGTAGTAACCATCTTTGGATTAAAGGCAAGCCTCACCCGTTAAAACAAATGTTTTAGAGGATAAGTAGGGGCAGCCTCCAAGGAAAGGGATTCAATTGCTGCAGCAAATTGTAACCATCTTTGTGTAACCTAATGATAGACATCGCCGAAGAAAGTTTCTGTTTGAAAGAATTAGCAGAACAATCTTTGGGTAACCTGAAAGAGGTAAGCCTCACCTGTTGAAAACAAAGGTTTTTGACGGAAAAAGTAGGGGCAGCCTTGAAATTAGACTTACACCTGGGGGCATGCAAACCTCTTGGAATGCAAGCGCGGGCGGCTTTTTAGTTTTAGGTAGGACTAACCCCTCTAACCCTAGGATAGGCCGATACCCAGCTTGCATGAAGAGAGGATATGGAGCAAAGCGTAGGGAGATGAAGCTCTTTAAAAAATAGGAATCTTCCATGAGACCTTCCTACTTTATGACTGGTAAAAACGAGCAGTTTTGGCAAAGTTCATGCTCGTTAAAAAATAAACGCAAGATCCGAGCAGTTTTAACGCGGAAATTCATGCTCGTTAAAAAATAAAATAAGCTTGTGAGCAGGCTTCCCCGCGAGAGTTCAAGCTCATTCAGAAAAAATGAACCGGTAAATAACCATTTGAGACCGTAAATTCATCAGCCACAAGAGCCTTGGTCGTGTTTGTGCACCGTCACCTCCACTTTTCATTTGGCCGATCATTCACATCGACTTGATTGTTTACCTATTTTGAGGAACAGCTGCGAAGAGTGATCTCACCTAGCCATCCTTGTAATACTGCCATGATTGGAAAATTCCAACCTGTACCTGGAATCTGTTGCTATCCCTGTTTATCACTCGTTCCTCAAAAGACGAGTCTTCTTTGAGCTCTTTTCACTGACTCGTAAAATATGAAAAGTTTGCCGAGTTTTGGCCTTCCAGCTCGTTAAAAGGACCGGAAGAGCTATCCCTCCTCTAGATTTTAATCTTTTTGGACCTGAGGGATTATTGCACAAAAAGATCGAGCGCTTGTATAGTTCGGCTCGATAAAGATATCGAACATTCATCCCTTCTGTATTGTTTTACACTTTTTCGGACTTAAGGGATTAGATGACGAAAAAGGACCCCTGGAGTCTACTTTATGTACACTTTTCAGACTCTCTAAAAATGAAAAGGACCGAGTTGTCTTTGTCGCTGGGCTCGTTAAAAATATTAGATAGCGACAAACTTGTCTTTGGACGAGAACGAGTTTCCCTATCGCTAGGCTCATTAAAAACATAGCGATGGGCTTGCCTGAAGGGCAGGTTATAGATCAAGCATATGTTATCCTCCTCAATCTTGACAAAAATAAAGAGGTACTGGTCAGAAATGACTGGGGAAAAATTGGGAAGAACCTCAAAGCTTAATGGTAGCAAGTCGCTCTTGAACATGACACTTTTGCCTCCGTAAATATCGGGTTGGGTTATTATCATTCTCCGGTCCCTTCACCATGGTCTCGCCATACCATCCATACATGGGGTAATGCTACCGATCCATCACATCAGTGTCGTTATATGTTCAAGAGATGTCATTCAGAAAGTGTCAACCGGGTCCCATCCACTATCATACATCATCTTTCATCCTTCCATGACCGCCACCCTGAATCATATTTCACAGATCGTTTTCACCATCATCACTAGCTCCGTTCCGTGTCACTGATGTGGGATTCATTAAGGCCCTCCTTTGACGGATCACTTCTTGTCGACATCAGCTCATTATCCAAGAAGTTGATCTAGGAACACCCCCTCAGTACTTTGAAGCTTGCATGCCTCAATGGCAAGTTTCTCACTCCCGGCGATAGGTATACATTAATGACCTTCGACGGGGAGACTTTGCGTGGTGTTCGACGTCAGATCCTATATTCACGCCACATGAATTGTGTTGCAGTACCTTGAGGGTCATCATCATTATCGGTGATTCCTCTCGCGCTTGTTAACAGTTTACATTATTGACTGGTAATCAAGCGATGTCTTTCCATGTTCGACTTCAAGAAATTCTCACATGGATCGGCTTGTACTAAAGTGAAGACCGGACAAGTTTGAAGACCCCGGATCTAGTTTCATCCATCCGGGCTGTGATATATATTCAGGAGATAAAAACATAGACATGTGCAGCATATGATCATCCTACTAAAAAAGGATGATAATTAAAAGCAGAGAATTATCAGTCTATTATCAGACGATCGTCTGTTTATGTACGGCAAATGTATTTATAAAGCTGATCATGGGAAATGCCCGCATCAGCTAGATCATGAAAAGAAAGTATGAAAAGATAATGTATTGTATTGTATTTTGTTACAGGTCACCTCCCGGCGATTGAATGAACTTCGGATCCTCCTAATAAAGCATTTCACCCGATAAACGACCTCATACTTTAGGGGGAAACTGTTATAGACATTTTTGTGCCTTACAGCATGGAGCACGAAATGTCAATAATCTAAGGGATCCAAAGTCCCTAAACATGTTGTTCTTACCCTTAGAAGAACAAGGTGAGCAAACCACAGCACTGCAAATCAGTTCTCCACTGAAAAAACACTCAAAAACAGGTCAATTTTGGATCAAAGCAGCTGCTCCACTAGGCATCTGCGCTGCATAGCAGGTACAACAAAGGCTACCTGCGTTGCATAGCAAGTAGGACAAAGGCTACCTGCGCTGGGCGTACTTGGACATGTGGAGGAATCTTTTTCTCAAAGTGCCAGTGCCCAGGAAGCTTCCAAAAAGGCACTTGATCATAAGATTCGCCTAATGATGAGTTAAGAGCTTCTAAAACTCCAAGTGGAAGGCAGAAACTCTGAGTGAAGGACTGAAGAACAACTGGAGTTGAAGAGGACAACGAGTCACACATCAAGCTGACTTATCTTCACTCCAAAACTCTATATAAGGATCTCATCCCATGGGATCTGGAGGCCGGAATTTAGTGCAAAGAATTGCTGTTGGTTTACAGTTGTGAGCATTGGGTGATTGCTTGAGGGAGGTGAAGAAGAGATTTCTCTCCGTCGGGAAGGTGATGCTGGATTGGACCTCTCATGGTTGTATCACCGCCTGAACCTTACTTCCATATATTAATAAAGCTTTTGAGGTTCTTCTATTCGCATGTGTTTCAATGGTGTATTGTCTTACTTGCGTCTTTGATTTATGCTAATCCTTGAATCAGTTATGAATGCATGCTTCTTGTAGTTTCCTTTCTTTGTCTTGTTTGCAGGATCTCGTGTAGCTGGGCCCATGAAAAGACTTGGATCTGGGAGCAAGCGGCAAACAAAGGAGATTGGATCGACCATTTGCGCAAGACACCGGTAAGTGGATCTCTTCCTTTTATCTCTTGCATGTCATAAAGAAGAAACTTTAGATAGCTTTGCTTTCAGCTGTTGCTAAGGAACTGTCACCCTTAGAGTGGGTTAGGGTCATTCCGAGTTGGATACTTTTCCCCACAACATCTACACCCCTGGTCAACACGGAAGTAACTCTGGTCAAACGGCAAGGTTGCAAACGGTGGCACGGCTCTGCGTGTTCAGGTGGAGCACGGAACTCACAGTTGGCCTCTTCTTTAGCCACGAAGACTGCAGGGGACAAGAATCCAATAGTGGATTTATCAACCATGATGACCGTTTCCTAAATCCGTGCACGGTACTGCTAAACATGTCTTTTGCACAGCTCTTAGTTAGCTTAGTTTACGCACAGAACAATTTTTGTTCCTGTTATAAATAAAGCGTTTGCACACGCTGATTAGTTAGCTTTTGGAAGTTAGTCTTTTGTTGTTGTTAAACTCTGTTTCAAGACTCTTTTACATAGCGTTTACGCTCCCCACTGTATTTTATTATGTGCTGATTTAATACCAAGAAGACAGTTCTGTTCTTACCTGCGTAGCTGATCTTTTTAATTGGTTGAAGTGGATGGAGGGCCCCTGTCTGCTACAACCATTATACAGTAGCTTTTAAATTTATTTTCCTGCATTGCTTTTTTTTCTAATTTACCATGTATATTAATGTACAGTTTGATTTTTGCAATTTTGATTTCTTTTGACATGTATATTAATGTACAGTTTGAATTATGCTGCTTTACGTTTCTGTACTTTTCATGACTGATCAGTGTGTGTTTTTGCAGCTTTGTTAGGAGCCCGGGACAGTGTGCTTTTCCTTCTTTTTATCACTAGTGCCATTTGAAGTTGTCTTATCTAAACTACTGACTTTTGCTTTGATTTTCATTAGTTTCCTTGCTTAGTTAGTTTCCTTGCCTAGTTTACTTTATCAGGTTTTGTCAAGTTGCTAATCTCTTGATGGTTCTTTTTATCATAATTCACTAACTTTTATGGGACCAAAACATCATCCAATTGCAGCTTGGTTTATTTAGTTTTAGACTCATATTGCTAATTCACTCCTAACTCTTTTTCACATGATCAATTTAGCTAAAAGCAGAATGTTAAGGGAGAATTAAGTAGTGTGATTTGTCACTTAATTTTTGCATCGCTTTAGAGGAGTTAGAGTAGTGTTCTTGCTTTCAAACAAGTAGATGTCATTTTCATTCTTATCAGCAGTAGAGGTATTGGACTAGTGCCATTGGTCTTTTTGTTTGATGCTTTACTTTCATTTGAAGCTCTAATTTCATTCCAAATTATTGTTCAAGTTTTCTCTTTAAATTTCAAGAAGCATTTAGAAATCGCCACATAAACACACATTCACTCACTTTTTTATAACTTCATCACATCACATTAGGAAGATAAGTCAAACATGAACTAAAAACGACAAAAAGAACTAGGAAAGGTTGCTTAAGTATATATTGTACACTTCACTTCATCAGCTTACGAGCCCCGGGTTGACAATTTATGATAGCAATTTAGACAACACTAAATTGACCAAACATTTTGGCGCCGTTGCCGGGGAAGTGAAATTAGGTAGCCAATTTCTGAAAAAAAAATTAAGAAAATTTCAAAGAAAGGGAAATTGATAACCTCTCAAAGTATGCTCTCCTCTTGCACCTAGAGTGATCTGGAGGATTAGAAAAGAGAAAGTTATTGGTTTAATAGTTTCTTAAGTATGCTCTCTTCTTGCACCTAGAGTGACCTGGAAGATCAGAAAGAGAATTATTAGCCTGACTTGAAGAAAAATAAAAAAAAAATGACATGCATAGAGCTAGAGATTCTAGGAGAAGGTTTTTAGCTAGAGCCAAGAGTTCGATTTTTACAAGTCCATCTACTTCAAGGAATAGACAAGAGACACCTCCCTCATCTCCAACTGACACTCCTAGCCCTAGGATTCTTGGAATTCAAGAGGCAAGAATTGACTCTCCCACACCTTCTATTGAATTTAAATTAGAAAGAGATCCTTTCCTTCCTTCTACAGAAAGACCAATTGTAATTGAAGAAGTAGAATCATCTGAAGAAGAGGGAGAAATTCCTTCTCATTCACCCTTTGTAGAAGAACCAGAAGACTCTGAAGTCTCTAGGGAAACCACTATGACAGAGGAAGGAGGTGGTAGAGGTAGAGGTAGAGGAGGAGGAGGAGGAAACAATGGAGGAGGTAGAGGTCACATTGGAGGAAATAGAGATGGGGATAACTCATTTGGGTTTCCTATCGTCGATGAGGATTCCCGAGCCACTATGAAAAACATATCACCATCTGTCCTCCCAAACTTCCATGGGTTAAGAACTGAGGACCCTGAAACATTTCTATTCGAGTTTGAAGTTGTGTGTCGAACTTATGACTATCTGGATGACTCTCAAAAACTCAAATTGTTCCCTTCAACATTGAAAGGACAAGCTTTGAAATGGTTCATGGGGTTACTCACTCAATCCATTAGGTCTTGGAATGATATGAAACAAACATTTTTGGATAGGTACCTGGACTATTGTATGCCTACCAATCACAAGGATGAGGTATTTGAAATGGTACAAAGAGAAGATGAGAACTTAGAGGATTTACTTGAAAGATTTCAATATAACCTGAAAAGAGCAAAAATGAGTAACTTGGATGAGGAGACCTTGAAAGCCCTCCTATTAAAAGCCATTAGAGATGAATGGATAGATATTCTGAACATGATGGGGAAAGGAGATATATCTCAACTTTCACTCAATGATATAGCAGAGCTATGTATCCATCTCTCAAGGGGCAAATCAAAAACTCAAAAAGGGCCTAGAGATCCTTCTCTCCTTAGAGCAAATAAATCTGCAACTGGATCAGTAAGTAGGGCTGAAATCGGCAATATGCCTGATGAATTCAAAACTGACATCTTAGGGAGTCTTAGTGAACAATTAGACACCCTTAAGATTCACAATAAGCAGAAAGCAGAAGCCGAGGCTTTGGCCATCTTTTGCCCGAAATGTAGGAAGAAACATGCTTTAAGGGAATGTCCCTTAGATGCACAAGTTGTAGAAACATGTGTAATTTGCTCAGAAAACCATGAGACCAAGGATTGTCCTTCAATCCCTGGGCTCAAAGCAGTCTTTCAAGAAGATCCAAATACACTTGAATCTCTCTGTTTTGTTACAAGGAGACCTTGGCAGGGGCAACAAAATCAAGGGTTTAACAACTCTATGAATTTTCAACCCCAACCAAATTGGAATCCTTGGCAACAACCTTGGTCCCAACCTCAAAATCCTTTTCAATCATGGATGCAAAACATGTAAAATTCTTATGGGAGATTTGCTCAATTCTATCAATATCCTCCATCTTTTCAAAACCAGCAAGCTCCACAACTTCCAAATCAAAGTCCACAACTATCATTGCCATTCCCTCAACAACAACAACCTTCTCCACAAAATCAAAATTCTCAACTCTTGCTTCCATCCCAACAGAAGACAAATCAACTTCCTTCTCAGCCATTGCCAAACCCCAATAATAAGAACCCTCAAAATGCTTACATGATGGAAGGTCAACCATTTCCTACCTATATGATTGTTCCTCTCAATGAAGTACAACTCAGATCAGGTAGAATCCTAGATCAACCTTCTATAAATGTTCAACAGCCAAGCATTTCTGAGGAAGAGTCTCTTAAAGCTAATAAGGGTTCTGAAGCATCTCTTCAAAACCCAAACACTCAAAAAGAAAAAGAAAAAGAATCAACCCCCACAACTCCCATAGTTGAACAACCTACATCTTTGGCCACACCTCCTTTTCATGAAAGTTTACAAATCGACAAAGGAGTGGAAAAACAAATTTGGTTGCCTGACTATAATTTTCTAGATGAATTGAAGAATGTCTGTATCAAGATTCCCTTGTTACAAGCCATTAAAGAGATTCCTATTCTAGCAAAAACAATAAAGGAGTTGAGCCTTAAAAGACCAGGAAGGAAACCAAGAGATACCAGAAGGATCCACCTGGTAGGAAAAATTGCAGATATCATGATGGGAAAGGTGACTATGCAGAAATATGTAGATCCCGGTAGTCCAATTGTCAAAACACATATCAATGGGGTAGAAATACCAAATACTTTGATTGATTTAGGGGCTGCTATCAACATTATGAGTAGACAGACCATGGACCAGTTAAAACTTCCTAACCTTCTCTTTACACCTACTTTACTGCAACTTGCAGATCGATCAATCATTAAACCTGCTGGTGTATTGGAAGACATTCCAGTCTCCCTAGACTCTTGGGAATATCCAGTTGATTTTATGATTTTAACTCCCAAGAACAATCTAGGAGGACATCCTCTTATTTTAGGAAGACCTTGGCTAGCCACAACTGATGCTTTTATAAGTTGTAGGTCTGGGGATATGTATATTTCTGATGGCAATTCAACAAAGAAGTTCAATCTGTATCCTCCAGCGAAAGAAATTACAGAAATAGGAGATAATGAGTGGGTTGATGATGAAGATACTATACAACCTGTCTTTACCATTTCTGAGATTAGTGAAGATATTCAAATTCTGAACACATTAGAAAACTTTGAACCATCTTCAGAATATGACTCCACGCAATTTCAGTTGGATTCTGACATTGAGTGTCTATCATCTAGACAAATGTCTCTTTTCTCTATGGAAGAATTTGGTAGTTCTGCCATTGAGATCTTTCCAGGAAAAACATTGAATATCAATAAAAACTTGGAAAAATCACAACAGGAGGAGCTAACCAAAATCTTGCAAAAACATTCTACTGCATTTGCATGAGAGTATACTGACATGAAAGGTATTGACCCTAAGACTTGCATTCATCACATCTACATTGAGGAAAATAGCAGACCAATCAGACAACCTCAAAGAAGGATGAATCCAAACCTTAGGGAGATAGTGAAAGAACAACTCCAAAAGTTACTTAATGTAAACTTCATTTACCCCATTTCAGATAGCCGATGGGTTTATCCTTTGGTTATAGTACCTAAAAAGAATGGTAAATGGAGGGTTTGCATTGATTACAAGGAATTGAACAAAGCAACCTTGAAGGATCACTTTCCTTTGCCCTTTATTGATCAAGTATTAGATACTTTAGCAGGCAAAAAGTATTTCTCATTTTTGGATGGTTTTAGTGGTTACAATCAAATTTAGGTAGCACTTGAAGATCAGGACAAAACCACATTTACTTGTCCATGGGGAACTTTTGCTTACCGAGTACTTCCTTTTGGATTATGTAATGCACCCGCAACATTTCAAAGGGCAGTATTAGGAATCTTTTCCGATCTAATTCATGATTGTGTAGAGGTCTACATGGATGATTTAACAGTTTATGGTAACACATTTGAAGAAGCATTAGAAAATTTGGAAAAAGTCCTAATTAGATGTAAAGAAACAAATCTTTCATTAAGTCATGAAAAATGTTTTATGATGTTTACTGAAGGGATTGTTTTAGGACATCATATTTCAGGAGATGGAATTAAAGTTGATAGATCAAAAGTTGAAGTCATCTCCAAGTTACCTATTCCAAATTGTCAGAAAGATGTTAGAAGTTTTCTTGGGTTTACTGGATATTATAGAAGATTTATTGAAAACTTCACCAAGATAGCATCTTTGCTCTTCAAATTACTTACAAAAGACTGTGAATTCAAATGGGATCCTGAATGTAAATCTGCATTTGAAACTTTAAAGACTAGAATATCTGAAGCACCCATTTTGAGAGGACCAAATTGGAAACTCCCTTTCCACATTTCTACTGATGCTTCAGATATAGCTCTAGGAGCTGTCTTGGGACAAAAGGATTTGGTCCCTTATGCCATTTACTAGACCAGTAAAAATTTGACTCCCACTGAGTTAAATTATACTGTGACTGAAAAAGAGTTCTTAGCCGTTGTTCATGCAATCAACAAGTTTAGACATTATATAACCGACTATGAAACTTTTGTCCATACTGATCATTCTGCAATTAGATATCTTATGAACAAACCTGTTACTAATGGCAGAGTTACAAGATGGCTTTTACTTTTACAAGAATTCAATATTACTGTGTTAGATAGACCAGGGAAACAAAACACAGTAGCTGATTTCTTGTCTAGAATCCAAAATACTAACGAAGATTCTCCTGTAGAGGATAAGTTTCCAGATGAATACTTGTTTGCAGTAACTACCAAAACTCCTTGGTATGCAGATATTGCCAACTATTTAGTTACAGGGAAGCTACCTCCACACTTATTTCCTAATGAGAAAAGGAAAATCATTCAGGAGAGTTCACATTATTCATGGATTTCTAATGAATTGTTCAAAACAGGGCCAGATTGTGTGATCAGAAGATGTGTTCGGGAAGATGAAATGCCTGAAATCCTGAAGGCATGTCATGATGAACCGTGCGGCGGACACTTTGCTGACAAGAGGATGGCCTATAAAATCCTTTCTTTAGGATATTATTGGCCTTATCTCTTTAAAGATGCAAAACAATATGTCAAAAGGTGTGACAGCTGCCAAAGAGTAGGGAGACCAACTCTTTCAAATGAAATGCCATTACAGCCACAGGTATGCATCGAACCCTTTGAAAAATGGGCTTTAGATTTCATTGGACCTATTAATCCACCATATAAGCAAAAGAAGTATATATTGGTTTGTATTGATTATGTTACTAAATGGGTAGAAGCAAAGGCATTGCCTTCTGCCACTGAAAATTTAGTTGTTCAATTTCTTTTTGAGGATATTTTTACTCGTTTTGGTGTCCTAAGAGAAATTGTGACAGATCAGGGAAGTCAATTTACATCTAACTTGATGGAGAAGCTGATGGAAGAATACAAAATCAAGCACAGAACATCTACTCCATACCATCCGCAAGCAAATGGTCAAGTGGAATCTACAAACAAAGTTCTTGAAAGCATCATCACCAAAATTGTTCATCTCCACAGAAGAGATTGGGCAGAAAGGCTTCCTGAAGCCTTATGGGCCTATAGAACTACATGGAGGAACACAACAGGACATTCCCCCTATGAACTTGTTTATGGGAAAGAAGTCCTGCTCCCCATTGAGTTCCAAGTCAAGACCTTCAAGATGGCAGTTCAATTGGGGATGAGCCTATCAGAAGCCCAAAAGCATAGAATGGAGCAGCTGAATGAGCTAGATGAGATAAGACAAGATGCAATTTTAAGGACTGATCTAGTTCAGCACCAAAGAACTAAGTGGCATGATCGACACATCAAAGAGAGAAAGTTTCAAAAGGGAGATTGGGCATTATTTTTTGATTCCAAGTTTAAGGACTTCAAAGGAAAATTTCAAACTCATTGGCTTGGACCATATGAGATTGATGAAGTCTTTAACAATGGAGCAGTTCGAGTGAAGACCATTGATGAGCTTCAGACTCCTTTCATTGTGAATGGCCACCGATTGAAAGTCTACCACAAGCCACTCTCAAAGGAGGAATTTGTTAAAATGTTCCAAGAAGATTCTGCAATGAGGCTGGTGGAGAAGAATTCTTCTCCTCCATCAACCTAGTCTTTGTTTCTTTCAGTTGAAAAAAAAAAAAAAAAGAAAAAAAAAGTCTCTTGTATAAGCCTGAAAACCAATCTTGGATTGGCGGTCTTATGCAGAAAATATAAAGTGAAAATCAGGGTCACCTGACACTTTATATTTTCCAAATAAAAAAAATCTCTCTTTCTCTTTCCATCTCATCCGCCATTTTGTCCATCTCATCCGCCATTTCATCCATCTCATCATCTCCATTCCACTTCATTTTTCTTCCAGTTCATTCATTCCATCTCATTTCCACCAATAAAGTCCCTCTCAGGACTATTCCATTCAGTTAAGTTTGTTCTAATCATCTTTGTGCAGGCAGAAAAGTGTTGTTGCAGTTTCCGCAGCTCATACCAAGTTTCCGCAGCTCATACACTCTGTCTCTGCAATCAAAGCAATTCTGTTTCAAAAAGGAAAATTTACAGTCAGAGGTATCATCATCAAAGAGCAGCAAGGATACATAGCACCTACAAGGCCAGAAAGCAATCAAAAGTTAGCCACCATAATCAACAAAGGGATCAAACGTATGAAGGTATATTCCAAATTTTTAACCAACAGTTTAATGTCATTTATGCATGGTTTTCAAATCGTGGTAGGAGTCACTTAATGCAATGATTGACAAGATTATCCCACTCCTCGTCCACGATCACGCCTAATCCACCTCATCACCCTCCTAACGGTCCCTTAATTACTATTGATTCACACTTAATACGAGCTGCTCTTCCATTAACTACTCGTACCTCAGTGACGTATACCAGTGTACTACGGCTCTACATATGATCATTTCCGCAGCCAAGTGTACATAGCCACCCGACGCTTACAGATTTGGCCGTTGCTTCATCTATTCATATCTCCATTTCCCGCATGCATAAACTCATTGCCGTATGGTTCTCTACTCTCTCATACCACCGTTTCCATTCTCGTTTTCATACACCACTCTCGTTTTTACTATAAATCTCTCTCTGTTCTTTTTCCTCACCTCTCTATTCAAAACCCCGATCACAAGTTCTGCACCATACCGTTTATTACATTACGGTTACTCTGTTACAACTGTAATTCCTCTGTTTTCCCCATAAGCATTCTCCTCAAGCGTCCATATACCACTGTTAGAGCTTCAAGTAAAACTGAGAGCCGAAAATGGGGAAATTGTTAAGAGCAGAACCAGAGGGTTCGAAAATTTTAGAGGGTTACCCACAGATAAAGGAAGCACTGCAGAAAGCCAAATGGTTGAAGTTCATCCAGAAATTTAAAGGGTACAATAAAGAGGTGACAAAGGCATTTGCCCGGTCATTTAATGGAAATACCGTGGAGGTAGGAGACCTGCAGTTCATCATAACAGAGAGCACCTTGGCCACAGCAAACGATTTTCCTCAAAAAGGAGAACGTTGGTTCAAAAACAGAACAGTTGAAGATCAAGAGTGGAAAAATATGCTCAAGAATCCAGGTATGGATACCTCCATTTTCACTAAGGGAATCCCTGTACGTGTCATTAAGGAAGAGTGGACTTCATTACTGTTGCTTGTTCAAAAAAATTTAACATGTGAAGGCCGCTTCGGTGTCATGTATGCATACCATGCAAGAATCATGATGCACTTTATGGATGATCATGCTATCAACCTACCTTATTTCTTGTTAGCTAGTCTAAAGAAGATGAGTGCCACTGTTCAGAAACACGTGGGAAACATTGAACCCCACTTGTCTCATCATGGACTCATTAGAATTTTAATTGAGGAGCAGTTGAAAATTAAAAATGATACGTGGGAGAAGTTTCTAGTTAGAAACCATTTTCAAGAGGTAGCTGAAGCCTCTAGCAGCTCTCCTAGGATACCAAAGAGAAGTAGGAGAAGAGGGAAAGAAATTACTGCCCAAGAGACTGCTGAAGAAACTGTTCAAGAAACTGCCCAAGAAATTGCTCAAGAAGAAAGGAAAAAGGGAGGCAGAACTAAAAGACAAAAGAGGGATAAAGGGAAAGCCATTGTGCAAGAGTCATACCCTTCACCTGAGCCCTCAATTGAAGAAGACTCCCAAACACTAGCTGATAGACTTGCTCAACTCCATGCTACTTCCCTCTCAAAGAAGAAACAAAAGCAAAAACAAAGTACCTTGCAAAAGCAAAAGAGCACTAATGCCGTGAGAAGGAGCAGCAGAATAGAAAGGAAAATGAGGGTCACTAAGGACAAACAGCCACATTTTATTGACTTGGGAGAAAGTACACCTGAAAAGGTTGCTACCCAGCTTGATTTTGAATCAAGTTCCCCACGTGTTGAGGTCACTCCTCCACATGAAGAAAGCCCATTTCAGCAAGACGCTCAAACAGAGTTTGAATATGAACCAAGTCCAAGAAGATCACCTGACATTGACCCTGACCAGCAGGAGGTGTACAATTACTTGGAAACCTTAGAGAAATCAGCTGCCGGTCCTAGCACTATCTTGCCTCTTGATCAACAGGTTCAATCTCTAAAACAAGAAGTGTTTGAGCTAGAAGTCTTGAACCGGCATATTAAACAAGAGAATGAAGCATTGAAAGAACAAAGCAAGGTGGACAAAATTGTCCACGACAACACAATGCTTCACTTGGGTCTTTGGCAGAAAAAGAATAGGAAATTGAAGAGGAAATGCAAGAAATTGAGCAGGGCTTTGATTAACTTGAAATTTAGGTGTTTGGTTAGAAAACCAAGAACAAATTTGGCAGCAAGAAGAAAAAGGAGAAGGTTGGATGTCTTGGCAGAGGCATCTGAGCATATGGACTGAAAAATCATGACAAAGTTTTGGTTGCATGAGGACATGCAACACCTTCACAGTGGGGGTATGTTGAGCCTCAAACTTGCACTCATTTACCCATCCTCCCAATAGCCTTTTCCTACTCATTTCCTTCTTTTATCATCATTTCCTTCATCAACTTGTTCAATTCATTGCATTATAGGACTTTTTAACATGATTTGCTAATTGTGCTAATGATTGACTGGTGGTTTAGATTTTTGGTTTAAGTGCTGCAATTCCGCAGCTTATACAGGGTTTCCGCAGCCGATCTCTGATTCCGCAGTCGATCCCAGATTCCGCAGCCATTTTCTTATTTGCTATGCTCCAGGTGTTCTCCAGGGGGAAGAGCCACATGGGCAAGTTTGTATGACTGTGTACATGGTGCGTGTGCTATCAGCTCAGCCAAACTGGCCGTCTACACCCCTGGTCAACGCGGAAGTAACTCTGGTCAAACGGCAAGGTTGCAAACGGTGGCACGGCTCTGCGTGTTCAGGTGGAGCACGGAACTCACAGCTGGCCTCTTCTTTAGCCACGAAGACTGCAGGGGACAAGAATCCAACAGTGGATTTATCAACCATGATGACCGTTTCCTAAATCCGTGCACGGTGCTGCTGAACGTGTCTTTTGCACAGCTCTTAGTTAGCTTAGTTTACGCACAGAACAGTTTGTGTTCCTGTTATAAATAAAGCGTTTGCACACGCTGATTAGTTAGCTTTTGGAAGTTAGTCTTTTGCTGTTGTTAAACTCTGTTTCAAGACTCTTTTACATAGCGTTTACGCTCCCCACTGTATTTTATTATGTGCTGATTTAATACCAAGAAGACAGTTCTGTTCTTACCTGCGTAGCTGATCTTTTTAATTGGTTGAAGTGTATGGAGGGCCCCTGTCTGCTACAACCATTGTACAGTAGCTTTTAAATTTATTTTCCTGCATTCCTTTTTTTTCTAATTTACCATGTATATTAATGTACAGTTTGATTTCTGCAATTTTGATTTCTTTTGACATGTATATTAATGTACAGTTTGAATTACGCTGCTTTACGTTTCTGTACTTTTCATGACTGATCAGTGTGTGTTTTTGCAGCTTTGTTAGGAGCCCGGGACAGTGTGCTTTTCCTTCTTTTTATCACTAGTGGCATTTGAAGTTGTCTTATCTAAACTGCTGACTTTTGCTTTGATTTTCATTAGTTTCCTTGCTTAGTTAGTTTCCTTGCCTAGTTTACTTTATCAGGTTTTGTCAAGTTGCTAATCTCTTGATGGTTCTTTTTATCATAATTCACTAACTTTTATGGGACCAAAACATCATCCAATTGCAGCTTGGTTTATTTAGTTTTAGACTCATATTGCTAATTCACTCCTAACTCTTTTTCACATGATCAATTTAGCTAAAAGCAGAATGTTAAGGGAGAATTAAGTAGTGTGATTTGTCACTTAATTTTTGCATCGCTTTAGAGGAGTTAGAGTAGTGTTCTTACTTTCAAATGAGTTAAGTAGATGTCATTTTCATTCTTATCAGCAGTAGAGGTATTGGACTAGTGCCATTGGTCTTTTTGTTTGATGCTTTACTTTCATTTGAAGCTCTAATTTCATTCCAAGTTATTGTTCAAGTTTTCTCTTTAAATTTCAAGAAGCATTTAGAAATCGCCACATACACACACATTCACTCACTTGTTTATAACTTCATCACATCACATTAGGAAGATAAGTCAAACATGAACTAAAAATGACAAAAAGAACTAGGAAAGGCTGCTTAAGTATATATTGTACACTTCACTTCATCAGCTTACGAGCCCCGGGTTGACAATTTATGATAGCAATTTAGACAACACTAAATTGACCAAACACTCGTTAAAACCGAATAGCGACAAACTTGTCCATAATAGACAAGAACGAGTTTCACTATCGCTAGGCTCGTTAAAACATAGCGATCGGTTTTCCTGAAGGGAAAATTATAGAACAAGCATATGTTATCCTCCTCAAGCTTGACAAAAATAAAGAGGTACTGGTTAACAATGACTGGGGAAAAATTGGGAAGAAAACTTGAAGAAACTTTGTTGGTAGCAAGTCGCTCTTGAACACAACACTTTCACTCCACATCCGAGTCGGGTTGGGTTGTTCCATTCACTGGTCACATTACCATGGTTCCATCACACCATCCATATTTGGGGTTAGTTCTACCAATCCATCATATCAGTGTCACTGATATGTTCAAGAGAAGTCGCTCAGAGAATTCGCTTGTGTCTCACCCACTGCAATACATTCACGCTCCATTCTTTCATGACCACCACCCTGAACCTTATATCACCAGATCGTTTTCACCTCCATTAAAATCATTTGCTCCGTTCCATGTCATTGATGTGGGATTCACTATGGCCCTCCTATGACGGATCGCTTCTTGTCGACATCAGCTCATTATCCAAGAAGTCGATCTAGGAACAACCATTTCGGTACTTTGAAGCTTGCATGCCTCAATGGCAAGTTTCTCACTTCCGACGACAGGTTTACATCAATGGCCTTCGACCGAAAGATTTTGCGTGGTGTTCGATGCCAAGTCCCTTATTCACACCACGTGAATTGTACTGTAGTACCTTGAGGGTCATCATCATTATCGGTGATTCCTCTTGCGCCTATTAACAGCTTACATCATTGGCTGGTAATCAGGCGATGTCTTTCCATATTCGACTCCACAACATCTCTCACACGGATCGACTTGTACTTTGAGTGAAGATCGAACGAGATTGAAGACCCCAGATCTAGTTTCATCCATCCGAGCTGCGATATATATTCACGAAAATAAAGACGTCAAATGTACATCACTGCTGCACAGATAATCATCCAATCTAAGGGATGATGGCTCTACCAGAATCATCGGCCTACACTCAGACGATTGTTTGTCTCATGTACATGAAAATGAATTTATAAAGCTGAGCATGGGAATGCCCGCCTCAGCTAGATCATGAAAATATTATGAAGATAATGTATTTTATTGTATCTTATTAGAGGTCGCCTTCTAGCTTGAAAAAACTTCGGATCCTCATGATAAAGAATTTCACCTGACATCAAAAGATTAACGACCTCATGCTTTAGGGGGCAACTATTATAGACATTTTTGGGCACTGCAACCCCAATCATAAATGTCCATAAACCAAGGGCTCCTAAGTCCCTAAAGGTGTTGTTCCAACCCCTAAAAGAACAAGGTCAACTGATTACAGCATCTCCTAGAAGTTCTCCATGAAAAACTACTCAGAACTGGTCAAAACTGGACCATTTCACCTGCTCCATGGTCAAAGTGCATTGCATCCCACCTAAATACACACAGTAGGTGCGATTCAAGTTGAAAAGCCCTTCTATGGGGTGCGATGGGCGAGAGTGGACAAATGGCAGGGTCAATCCGCAAGGTGGAGGAGCATGGAATCTTCTAGAAACTTCTCTTGTGACACTTGCCTCTCTGCATTTGCCCAGGGATGAGTAAGAGATCATCAATCTCCAAGTGGAATCAAGAACTATCAGAGAGAGGACACTAACCAAATCTCAGAAGATGACTCACCTCCCTTGCAAACATCTATATATGGATCCCTCATCCCAGAGATCTAGAGGCTGGAATTTTGTATCTTGTAAGGAAGTGTTGTTGGTTTCTTGATGCAACATCATAGTGTTGGGTGATATAAGCTTTTCATGAGGTGAAGAAGGGCTTTCTTGTTGAGAGGATGATGCTGGGTTAGAACAATTGGTTGTAATCCTCTTTGCTCTTTCTTGATTATCAATAAAGCTATTCAAGTTTTCCTCCACATTCTTGTATGATTGATGTTATATGCATTTGTGTGGTCAATATATATCTGGTCCTATATTGTTTATGATAATAGATCTATGTTCTTGGATAGTGTTATGCTGCTTTGATTCTACAGGTTCTCTTTGAAGCTGGGTAGACAAGGAAGAAAGTGGCGAGGACCTATCAGAAGGGAAAGGAATCGAGCAAGGAACCAAGCGCAAGACAGAGGTTGGTCTCCTTATTCCCCTCTTATCTATTTCTCATAAAGGAAAACGAAAGTAGTTTTTAGTTTGTTTGTTTCTAAGGTAGCTACTAGCCGTAGTGGGACTAGCAGCTCTGCATAGACACTAGTTTTCCCGATAACAGCTAGAGCTTTGAAATTTTGAAATACTTAACAAGATTTATAAGGAGCAAACTAGCTTTCCACAGGCGTCTCCTAGAGCATTGTCGAATTCACTGAGCTTGAATTTAGGGCCATTGTGAGTGTGTTCATGATAATGGTAATGCTTACACGATAAACTAAATTCATTATGTGCTTTCGAGTGGCTGATTCATAAAGAGTTATTTCATAGCATGTACATCCAAGCTCTATGAATCATTATGTGGAGTTTTTATTCTGTGGAGGAAGGTTTTTCCACACAATGAAAGATCCACACAATGAAAAGTTGCCTACTTTGTAAAGTAACTGGGTCAGTTCTGGTATAATTGGGCAGAGCAGTAGCATAACAATGTGGTGTCAATGTCAGAACTAGCAACTCAAAAAATTAGTTTTTTTTTTTTTTTAAATCAATTGCCAAGCACTAATACTGAAAATAAAATGCCTTCAACCAAGGTAATTATGTTACATCATAGTTCATTCAATTAAAAATTAGAAATAATAATTCTTCAAAAGTAAAAAATTATTTTTGAATTTACAGAAAAATAAAAATATTAAACATTTTCCTAAAATTTTGGTTAAACTTGAAAAAACACACCAAAAAAATACAAAGCCAACATACTCCAAAACAGTTTAACCCCTAAACAAATGTTATAAACCCTCACGAAACAAAACTTATAACCCACAAAATTATGTACAATACATATCACTAGAAAAAACAAGTCAATTGCATGCAAAGGACAACATATTTAGCTAGACAATGTATTTACGCATTATGAATATGTTTACAAAAGTGTATTTTAACTTTGTCATAGTATGCAAAATGGATTCTTCACATAAAATGTATAAGAATTAATGCAAAATAAAAAATAACATGAGATCAAGCTTATAAATGTTTCACTATGTAAGAAAAATTGTAAAAAGATTAAAAATTTAAATTAACATCTTTGATTACAGTGATTAAAGAGTTGTTAAAAAGTTATTTCATAGAATATGAAATTAAACAATATTATACACCATAGGTGAAATATAAATCTCGAGCAGATAAGTATTATCACAAAAAGAAATCAAAAGTATCTAATAAGTCTCATACACGAATCATATAAGTTTGATTAATAAGTATTATAATTAATATAGTTATGTATGTAACAAATAAATACAATAATAATAAATAAAAAAATCTTCTTACCCTGAATGTGTTAACCTACATATTCGTAATAAATTGGATTTCACATATGGTCAATCCCATCAAGTAATTAAAGTGCTAATCCATGGATACAGATTGCACATGGATTAAATTACTTGCCATTACGATTAAAGTCATAACCCCGTGTAAACAAACATTTTCAAATAAATGAAAGGATTTGGTGCCCTTCCCAACCTGGGTCGGTTTCCAAGTGTACCACGGATAGCCATGCACTAAACGAAGAGACAAGGGTTATTAATGACCAGATACAACAAGGTGGCTCCACGCTAACTGTCGATCTGAATGGATATGACGATGCGAGATCATTAGGGTTATACCTAACCAACTTACCCCTCTTTGGCCGATACACTGTCATTCTTCACCGATTAAGTTTGGGTTCTTGCTCAATAGTGGATAGCCTCTGCGATAGCCAAGAAGGTTTGAACTCTCGCCTCATGGTCGCTAGCTTCTCCTCGCAATGAAACAGGTAAGAGAATTCTCTTAAGGTTTATCTGTCCACTGCATTCATAATATGTACATTTCGTTTGAAGGGTTGAGGCATGGTGATTGACTATGCGTGGTGGTTTACAATGCAGGCTCTGGGCATGAAGTTGGAATGATCAACTCTTTGGAGGCTGGACAGATATACGTCACTAATTGCCAGGTAATCCCTTCACAGACTTGTGAAAGACTGTTCCCTTTGAATGTATTCATGGTGTCGATTAAAGATTTGAGGTGGGGTAAACTGGTTTGAACTATCAGGATGGCAACAAGGTTTCGAGATCACATTTCATTCGCAGGTATGCCATATCGGTCATTCACTTGTCTTTCTTTTGTTCAGTTTAAGATTTCAGGTTTCAAGCCCTCAACTTAGAACATATTTGCTTGATACAGGTATGTTGTTGCCCTTAGTTTAATTGGAAAACAACACCCGAAGATCAAATCCTCACCAGGTTCTTCGTTGTATGTACAGGTTGGGTCTCCTCTGGCTATGATACTACTCCTAAATTGCTCTAAGGTTGGGGATGGGATTCGATCGCCGTTTCATGGTTATGGCTCATGGGTCTATTTTAAAATTAGGGTTAAGGGTTTTTCAGGGTTTTACATCTATTCATATATCAACTCTTTGGTACTCGGTTAAAGATGTTAGTTCGAACAGAGTAGGTCTGAGGTAATGCTTATTATCTGTGTCTTTTAATTTCCCTATGCGACCGAATGTTGGATTAAGCTCAGATTACTTCCTTGCAAACAAATGTTGTATAAATTTTTATTACGGTTCATGAGGTTTCTTTTGCATTGCTTCTCTGTTTCTAATTAAAGATATGCATATTATGAAAATCAAACATCTGAAGCCTCATATTCATAGTATTTATTGATTGTAAGGGATATTCTCGAAATTTGCTGCCTGATAGGAAATATTTTCTATTTCCAGTATCCTGTAGGAATTCGATAGAAATAACATGGTTTGATAAGGCTAAAACCTTTTGCTCGATCTTGTAATTTTCTATTATATATGAATATAAAATATACTCGGTTATGCAGGTTATGAATCATATTTTTTGCTTATCTTTACTCATTCTTGGATCAACTTTTTTTAATTTTCTAGTTGATTCCTTATCTCTAGTAGCCAATGAATAATACTATAGTAGCGATTCTGAATCTGCATAGAAATCTCTTTTATCTGATTTAGTTACTTGATTGGTTTTTACTAAACAAGAACCTACAGCTTCCTGTGCTAATTCGTTTATGAATGTATATATGTGTATGCACAGTCATTTATCTTATTTTTACAATCCTAAATCTATCAATAAAAAATTCAGGCCTGTGTCAATTAATAGTTAACTAGTTCACCACTATACTTTCTATCTAGAACATCTGAACTTATTAGAGAGTTGAACAATTACTCATGAGAGTTTAATATTTACTTATTTGTTTGGTGGACAATTATTCTTCAGAAGATCGTTGTTTTACCTATGTGTCTAAAAGTCTTTTCCTCCCAACCATGAGTCCAGCAATTGCATCCAGACTCTCCCCCGAGCACTTTCTGTGTTCCATATTGGATTAACCAGCTACATCCGTACATTGGGCATCAGGGTTTCTACCCAGCCTCAGGTCCTGTACTTTCTATTGACCATTCTCGTTCTGCAAAAACCCATTGGCTTTTGCTTCTCCCTCCCAACTCTAGGATTCTTTTTCTCTCTCTTCCCTTTTTCAAGTAGAAAGTAACTATATTTTCTTGGCAACCGTTTCTTTTAACTACATTAAAGAGTTGCTATTCTCTTAAAACATCATTACCAAATTTTTGGTAAACACAACATATATAGAACTCTGGCCTTAGTCAGTTAATATTAAATCATTAACATGTAATAAAGTCTAATTTAACATTTAACAAAATTAACTTAGTAACTTTCGTCCTTTTATGTGACTTGGGTATGTTACATCTCCCCCCCATATGATGAACATTGTCCCTGGTGTTCTCTCTGTTTTCTGAAAACAACGCTGGATAAGTCTCCCGCAGAAACTCCTCCTCTTCCCAAGTGGCCTCATCCGAAGTAAAATGTTTCCATTGCACTTTAACCTGGGTGATGTCTCACTTCCACAAGTTGGTTTCTCTTTGGTCGAGAATACAAAGAGGTTCTGCCAGGAATTCTACTTTTGGTTCAACCTGAAACCACAAAAAAAAAAAAAAAAATTCAACATTCAGTTGTCAACAAAATAATATATCCAGTCATGTAATTATCTAATTGTTTTACCTGAATGCTTTCCAAGTCAATAATGTATTGAGAATTATACACATATTTTTCTAGTAGGGACACATGAAACACATTGTGAACCCAAATGTGGCTTGGCAGCACCAAATTATAAGCCATGGGTCCAACTCATTCTACGACTTGAAAGGGTCCATAATATCGGGGTGCTAATTTAGCACAACCTCACCACCGTAAGGAACTTTTCCAGGGCTTAACCCTTAGATAAATGTGAACCCCAGGTTGAAATTCCCTATAAGTTCTTTTTTTATCTATATACACTTTCTGTCTATCTTGAGCCACTCGAAGATTTTGTCTAACCTTCTTCATGGTTTCCTCCATCTCTGCTAGCATGTCAGGACCCAGTTCTAGCTTATTAATTGGGTTATTCTAGTATATGGGTACCTTTCATTTGCTCTCATATAACACTTCAAAGGGGATCATACCTAGAGATTTGTGATGCCCATTGTTATAAGAAAATTATACTAAATGGAGGTAATCCTCCCAATTGTGAGGTTGTTGCATTACAAACATGCGTATCATGTCCTCCAATACTTGATTCACCCGTTCAGTTTACCCATCCGTTTGGGGGTGGTAAGCAGTACTAAATTGGATCTGGGTACCCAATCCTAAAAAGAGAGTCTTCCAAAATGTGGATGTGAATTTCACATCTCTGTCAGAGATCACCACCTTGGGTATTCCATGTAAACGAAAAATCTCCTTCATAAAAATATCTGCGATTTCCACAGTTTTATACGTGGATTTCACAGGTATGAAATGAGTTGTTTTACTCAATTTATCAACTACCACCATTATAGAGTCATGATGTTTCCATGTGTGGGGTACCCTAGTGATGAAATCCAATGATATAGGCTCCCATTTCCATTCAGGAATGGGCAATGGTTGTAACAATCTGGCGGGATGTTGGTTCTCAACCTTTACTAACTAACACTCCAAGCATTTGGAAAAATATTCTATGACATCTTTCCTCAATCCTGGCCAATAGTATCCTTTTTTGATGGCTGAAAACATTTTCTGGTAACCCGGGTGGCCGACATGAGGTTTTCTGTGAAACTCGTCCAATATCAGTTGTTTAACTGAGTTTTGGATAGGAATGTAAACTCTGTTCCGAAATGTCAAAAGGTTGTAAGAGTTTATTTCAAACTTTGATTTCTCCTTATTTAGTAAGTTTTCTTTTTCATGTTGCTAAAGGAAGTTGTATTCTTGATCTCTATTAGCTACCTCTTTAACAATTTCAGGAATATTTGAATTTACTTGACTGATTTGGATCTCATAGGCACAATGTACCTTTCTGCTTAGGGCGTCAGCAACATGGTTTTCTTTCCCTTTTAAATGTTTCATTTTGAAATCAAATTAGGTCATAAATGTTTTCCATCTAGCCTAGTGAGCGTTTAAACTAGGTTGATTAAAAAAAATTGTAAGGCTGCTATGATCCATTAGCAGCAAAAACTTTTTCCCCAACAGGTAGTGCTGCCACATTTTTAGTGCATGTATTATTGTTGTTAATTCAATATCATAACCGGAGTATCATTGTTCGTAATATTTTAACTTTCACGACTCATAAGAATCACCTTTACTTCTTGAGTTAGTACCCCACCAACACTTTATTTTCTTGCATCAGTGCATACAACGAAGGATTTTTCCGGATCTGCTACTTTTAACACTGGTGCAGTAATGAGTAGATGCTTTAGTCTTTCAAAACTTTTTTGACATTCGGCGGTCCATTGGAAGACGCACCCTTTTTTTTGTAAATTTTTCATTGGAAAGGTGATATTTGAAAATCCCTCAATGAACCTAAGGTAGTATACGGGTAATCCCAAGAATGACCTACTATCAACGACATTCTTGGGGTTGTCCATTCCATGATTGTTTTGATCTTTTCCGGGTCTACTGGGATACCATATTTTGATATAACGTGACCCAAGTATTGAGTTTGATCTTTAAATAAGTCGCACTTGTTGAATTTGGTGTACAATTGATTCTCCCTGAGTGTCCGCAATACTGTTTTCAGATGTTCCTTATGCTCCTCTTGATTTTTAGAGTATATTAAAATATCATCAATGAATATCAATACAAATTTGTCCAAGTATGGCTGGAAAATACCATGCATTAGGCTCATAAAGGTGGTTGGGGCATTTGTGAGGCCAAAGGACAACACCACGAACTCGTAATGTCCATAACAAATACCGAAAGCTGTTTTTCATATGTCTTCTTACTTTATTCTTATTCGATGGTAGCCAAATCTTAAATCAATTTTTGAGAATACCTTAGCTCCTTGCACTTGATCAAATAGGTCATTTATATGTGGCAAGGGGTACTTATTCTTAATGGTGAGTTTGTTCAATTGTCGATAATCAATGCATAATTATAAGGTTCCATCCTTTCTTCGTACAAATAAGATAGGGGCTCCCCATGGGGACACACTAGGACAAATGTACTTTTTGTCCAAAAGCTCCTATAACTGCATTTTGAGTTCAGTTAAATCAGGTACGCTCATGAAGTACGGGGCTCTGGATATAGGGTTTGCACAAGAAATTAATTCAATGGTGAAATAAATATCACGCTTTGGTGGTAACCCTGGTATAGATTCTAGAAATACATCAATAAATTCTTGAACAATGGGAATTTCTTCCAGGGAGGTAATTTTATGTTTAGTATTCGAAAATCCTACTTGAACAACATATACTTGACAACTCTTTTTAATACATTTGCTTAGCTGACTGGCAGTAATCGGGCATAACTTGGTATTGGTCGTAATTCCTTGGAGCTCCCTTCTTTGGCCTGACTCATAAATGAAACTAACAGTTTTATGTTTGCAATCTACTAGGGACCAACACCTTTCTAGCCAATCCATTCCAATTAACATGTCATATGAACCCAAACGAAGTATATTAAGGTCTATGTGAATGCACTGTCCTGAAATAGTTATGGGGCAACATTATGCTTTCACAGTTACTCTTCTTTTTGTTCTCGTAGCTAGTTGTACTAACCATGGTTTTGAGAATTTATTGCTCTCTAAATGACATTCGTCTACCACTTTAGGACTAACATAGCTTATGCTAGCGTTGGGGTCAAATAAAACAGAGATGGGTTGCTTAGCAATCATACCTTCACATTCGATCATAGTGGGCTGGAATTCTACTTGGTGATCGTCCAAAGCAGCGTTAATTCTCGGCATACTTCTTGCCACATCCCCAATTGTGGCTGCCTCTTGCATGTTTGATAACTGTTATGTTCTTGTGTTATGCGGGCAATTCTTGTAATAATATGGTTCTTCGCATCCCCAACATTGTATCGACAGTTTTGGTTGCCGATCATTCACTGATTTAGTAACTCCTTCCGGCTGCTTATTTTTTCAATAATTCACCCTTGATTGATTTCTAACTAGAAACCGGTTGAGGGACTTTTGTTGCATGTTTCTACCATTAGCAAATCTGGAGTGTTTATTTGGGGTAAAACTTCTACCTTTCTGTTTGGAGTCCCTTTTGACCCTTTGTTCTTTTGTTTCATCTGCTGGTAGCATATGCGAGCTTTTCGAACAGCGTCATCCATGGTCTTGGGGTAGTCAAATTCTAATTTCTCCTTCGTAAAATTAGGTAAATTGTTGATGAAACATTGAATTTAGCCTTCTCTTCTTGCATGTAAGGCACATAATGCAACAGGGAAGTGAATCATGTCAGGTATTCATCCATGGTGAAGATTCCCAACCTTAACTCATGAAATTACTTCGCCTTTCATCGTAATACCATTCAGTTATATATTTATCCTTAAAATGTTTTTGGAACTCTTTCTAGGTGACCTGCTCCTCATTGATTTTCCTTGTTGTTTTGATTTCTTCCCACCATAGGGTGGCCTTACTGATAAATCGTTCTTGCGGACAAGACTGATCTCCCTAGTATCTATGGATATCTAGCGACAAGCAAACCAAACAAATTCTATCTTTCTCTAAATATTGCGATTTATAAATAAAAGCCAAGAGATGTTTCAGACCCTACCTCAAGTCCAGTGCTAGTTTGTGGAAGCCATGCTCCATTTGTCCAAATGAGCTCCCTTTTAAAGAACCTGCAAACACAAACAGGCACACATCAAATAACACTTGCATAGCCAATATAATAAACCATATTTATCATGATGATCAAGGAATTCATGAAATAAACCATAGAAGACAATTTATTGAGAAAAATGAATTTGATTGTATTAACTTTAAACAAAGAAGAACTTTACAACCTTGGTGCCTTGATGTTGTACAAGCTCCTCCCAGGGTCCAGCAAGAATCTCCTCTACTTTGACAAGTTTCACTCTTGTCCCAAAGAAGCCAAAAGGTATGTAATCTCTCCTCTCAAGCTCAATTAGGAAGTCTAAATTCCAACAGCATTTACCCTCAAAAATTTTCAGCTTTCAACCTCCCCAGGAACCAGCCCAATGCCTCGTTTTATAGTGCAGAGGAAGGAAGTTACTAGGTCCACCTTCAAAGGGATAGAGTCCTCCTTCAAAGGGATAAGCTCCTCTCATCAAGGGGTTAGCTCCTTTAGTTATGGGATGCATGAACCACCTAGGAGTGAACTTGCCACCTCAAGATTCCTTCTAGAAGCATCCAGAATTAACCCAAAGTGATTTTTTAATAATAAACTTGCGCCTTTCTGACTTTTACAGGGGTCCGCACCCATTCCTTTAGAGACAGAGCGGTCAGGTCCGCAGGGAACATGACCAAGGGGTGCGGGACTGCAGGTAATGCTAAGAGAAAGTATGGAACCAGAGTTTTAGAGATTTTCAAGGACTTTCTCTCATTTTTAAGGCTTGACATGAAGAGCTGAGGTTTAAGACTTGCAAAGGAGGACAGTATGAGTGGTGATAGACTCACACTATCTGCAAAAAGTCATGGTGACAATATTTTGTGTAACAGTTCACAATGTTGTCGTATGATGGTGGTCAACATTTTCTAAGTGGTTATCAATCTCAGGGTGGTCGACATTCTCTGAGTGGTCATCAATCTCATGGTGGTCAACATTCTCTGAGTGGTCATCAATCTTAGGGTGGTCATCAATCTCAGGGTGGTCAACATTCTTCGAGTGGTCAACATCATTTTGATAAATTATACATGTCTATATTGCATACATGTATGAATACATTTGTTCAAATGTTTATATATTTATGAAATTATATATATATATATATATATATATATATATATATATATATATATATATATATATATATATATATATATATATATATATATATATATTTATATATTTATATATATTGATCCAGAGGGTGAAAATATTGGTCCAAGTAGACGTAAGCGAAGTCGGACAATTCAAGAAGAAGGCTAGACACCAACTAATTTTTATCCATATGATCTTCTGAATGAGCTTCCTTTGGAGAGAAACCTCTTACAATGCACATTACAAAAGTGAAAAACTCATTATTATAAATTGAGGAAAGATCTTGAGAGTTTGGATCTCCCTACAGAGAGTAGACAAAGCTTAGAAATAGTTACACACTCTTTAAGCTCATTTCTTGAAGTTTACAAGAAGCTTGGGCCAACCACAGATTCATTTATAAATATGATGAGGCATAGAAAGGAAGCAGTGATGGGTCTCGATAAATGGGCCGAGGTTAATAAAAGGGTTAAAAAATAAGATGCAAAATCTATGTTTAATTTCAAAGAAGGGTCGAAAAGAAAAATGTTGAAGGTGCAATATTTCAAGCACCCTGATATAGCTCGCCATCTGTATGATAGGTACCTTGCAGCGCATGGAAAGTTGTCATGGAATGATGACGTTCTTGTTTATTTTGAAAAATTATTTTATGAAAAAAAAGAATTGGTTATGAAACTCGATTACAATGACCTTCCATCTGAATATTACAATACTGGGAAAGGTCAGTTATATAATTGTAAGGGCGCATTACGTGATGTTGAATAGCCTTGCCCTCAGCACCTTTTGTACACCAACCTCCTCGTCTAGTAACTTTGCAGTCAGAGATGGATGTTACTTCTCAAATTAGTCAAGAAGGAAGGGATGCCGTTATAGATAACATACGAAGTGCATTGATTGTAATTGATATCGATCTAAATTGGCAAAGAGAATGAGCTAATTCACTTGAAAGTTTTGTATACAAAACAAATGAGGAGATAGATAATATTAATACTGAAGAACTTAAATCATATGCAAAGGCTTGCCATAATGGTTGGAAAGACCTAATTGTTCATGAAGAAGAGAGTGTGGGATCGGTATGTGTCAATGTTAAGGGTTGATATTTTAATGCAATTAGTAATGTATGTGTTAATGTTGATGCACATACATTTTGTTACTTTTTTAGATATAATCTTAAAAAAATGTATCATATTTTCACCATTTGCAGTTAACTCGTTTGTTGAAAAAAAAAATTTATAATGTCACAATCCCAAGTTCAGGTTCCAAAGAAGATATTTTCATAGATGTTATTTTTTTTTTAAGAGTTCATGTTGATACAATTATTATTCTACTTTTTATTATATCGATATATTGTGACCTGAAATATTTTTAAAAGAAATAATTAAATTTATATATAATTAAATGTTGATAGATTTTGATTCCGACCAATCTTTTGGACATAACGCCACCCTCTTCCTCCCTATTAGGATATGTTCCACACGTATTGAATATTTCACTTATGTTTTTTTATAAATTGAAGTGTAAGTTTCATTAAAAAATGATTTGTAGATTTATCTTATAATTTAAAAAATTTGGAATTTTAGTTTTGGGGATATTTCCACCATCCAGGGACTTTAGCAATGGAATCGACAATGGGGATAGGACCATATAAACAATTTGAAAACGACATGTAATTTTTTTTTAATATTGTGAGTTTATGCCTTTTCATACATGCAATTTAAATTTTCTAACATATACATGTACATGTATTGTACATGGCATCTAGGAGGGCACAATGCAAGATGAACACCAAAAGGGCACAATGGAGGGTGAACACCATGAGGTATTGCATGGAATTTGAAATTTTTTATAATTTTGTTTTGATGATATTACATTCTCATTTAATTTTAAAACATTAAATTTTAATTTTAAAGTACATAATCTTATGTATATATGAAATTACACATGTTGTGCAAGGCACCCATGATTCAAAGGAGAGCACTAGGAAGTTGATAGATCGATTATTAGAGTGAGATTTTCTAAATTGATACAACTTTTTATTTGACAGTTTTTTAATTTTATATTTACTTTTATCATGATATAAATTTTGGAGATATTTAAAGTAAAATTGTTTATTATGAATTGATGAAGCTTATTATTTGACAACGTTTTATTATATATTTTAAAATTTTGGACATATTTTAAATGTTGAACTCTTTATTATGATTTAATACGTGCTGATTTTGGAGTTTATGTACATTTTGCACGGTAGAATTGATGTATGATTTGATGCTTAAAACTTGGTTTTACATATTTAAGTTCATGAATATGTAGTGCAATGAAAGTAAATTTTCATTTAATACATGCTAATTTTGGAGTTTATGTACATTTTGCATATGGTTTGATGCTTAAAACCTGGTTTTACATATTTAAGTTCATGAATATGTAGTGCAATGAAAGTAAATTTGCATTAAATACATGCTAATTTTGGAGTTTTTGTACATTTTGCATGGTACAATTAATATATGGTTTGATGCTTAAAACATGGTTTTACATATTTAAGTTCATGAATATGTAGTGCACTGAAAGTAAATTTGCATTTAGTTGGTACATTTTTCATTCAATCATTCCTATAATGTTAGTAGATAATTCTTAGGTTTTGTTTTAAGTTGTTTTGTCTTGACATATTTAAATGAATCTATTAAAATTGAAAATTAGAAAATGTGGTATGCATTTTGCATTTGAATGAATCAAGTATAATTAGATGTAGATGTCTAAAACAATGATAACCTAAAATTGCATTATTAAATATGGTACATGTACATTTTTCATTCATGTATAGAAAGGCTACTATGGATGTTGGTTGATAGTTAACTTTTAACATAAAGTTCTTTGAATGCACATTTACATAAGTTAGATAAAATTGCATTATAAAACATGACCCACAATTTGCATGATGCATGCATGGCTTTATGCTATTAAATGTTTTACATATTTGCATTTAGTTGGTACATTTTGCATTCAATCTTTCCTATAATGTTAGTAGATGATTCTTAGGTTTTGTTTAAAGTTGTTTTGTTTTGACTTATTTAAAATGAATCTATTAAAATTGCAAATTACAAATCTACATTTTTCATTTGAATGAATCAAGTATATTTCGATGTAGATGTGTAAAACAATGATCACTTGAAATTGCATTATAAAATATGGTACATGTACATTTTTCATTCATGTATACAAAGGCTACTATGGATGTCAATTGATAGTTAACTTTTAATATAAAGTTCTTTGAATGCTTATTTATATAACTTAGATAAAATTGCATTATAAAACATGGCCCACAATTTGCATGATGTATGCATGGCTTGATGCTTTTAAATTTTTTACATATTTGCATTGAGTTGGTACATTTTGCACTCAATCATTCCTATAATGTTAGTATATGATTCTTAGATTTTGTTTAAAGTTGTTTTGTCTTCAAGAATTATTTCAAATGAATCTATTAAAATTGCAAATTACAAAATGTGGTATGCATTTTTCATTTGAATGAATCAAGTATAATTCGAAGTAGATGTCAAACAATGATACCAATTAACATGATGCATGTGCATAGTTTGATTCTTTTAAAGTTTTTACACATAATTTAAGTTCATGCATATGTAGAAGTTAAAGTAAATTTTCATTTAGTTGTTACATTTTGCATTTAATCATTCCTATAATTTTAGTAAATGATGCTTAGTAAATGAATCAACCAACCACAATCACAAATTAACATAGAAGTAACAATGGTCATCTCAACCAACTACAATCACAAATTAATAGAGAAGTAACAACACAATATACATCATAAAGTAATAGAGCAGTAAATCCCCAATACAGGTCTACATAAAATGCATTATACATATAACTTTGTAACTCAATACAAGGCCCAATGAATATTGCTTTCACATCATCACATTCTTAAGAATGTACAACTTAAGAGTGCACAAAAGAAATGTTGATGATGTACTTGAATCTAAGTTCTAAAAAATGAATCTAGGTATCTAAGAAATTGTTGGGTTGTTGAATTAAAAAAATTCTAATGGAATGCGATCTTAAATGATCAGTTCATGGTCAACTTTTTACATTCTCCATTTTTTAACTTTCACTTGTTTTTGTTATTGAAATTTTATCAACTTTATGTGTGTTGCACACACCAAGTGACTGTATTGACAACTTCTGACATGAGGTTGATAGTCTTGAAAGTAAACATTACTCTCATTTTGGTGAGTTTCTTTGAAAAAATAACCTTTCAGTATAATAGACCCTCTTTCATATATAAAATCATTATCATCATAGTCTTCCAATAACTTCATCTTTCATTTAGTGTACCACATCAAATAATACTTGACATTTTCTATGTTGTTAGTGGGTGCAACTAGAACAACAACATCTCTTGCACAATAAAACAAGTGTAAATTCAGAGCATAATTTACATGAAATTAACTTTATCAATATGGATTTATTTTATTATCTATTTATAGAGCTCTATATTTTAACTATTATCTAGATACTTATACACATTGATTTTAAAAACATAAAACATATATATATTTTGAAATCAATTGAAATGTTATCTTCTCTAAAAAGATTAGAAACTCGATCAGATGCAGATACTATAGTCTCCTCTGATTCCATCTCTTCGAAGATTGCAATTGACATTTTCCCCTTTGTATTTAGTTATGTATGTTATCAAGGTTTTACATACATATTGTTTTCACAAACATCATTGGGTTTGTGTCCTATATGAAAACAGGACAAAAACAAGAATATTTTCTTTTGTCAAATGCAAAAGCATTTCAATAATCCTTTTTTCTAATTGATGCAATTTTTTAGTCCCTTTTATTGTTTTAGCTTCATATGTAATCGATTTATCTACATATTCGACTCCAATATGCCAAAAAAACCTATAGTAAATTCAAACAACAATTTAAATATGTTATTTAAAATAAAATTTATATATGTTGAAGATAATCATTGTCATACTATTTAAACTATATAATTTTTAAATTTTTAAAATTAAAAAAATTACTAAAAAGTATCATATATTAAAACTATATACAATTTAATTTGTACATATATGTACATACCTTCATACCTCCCTTGATGCATTAATCTGATAGCTTAGTGCAGCATGGCACCATTGAACAACTTGTTTAGCTAAAACAAGTCTGTCTACAGAGTGGTCCATTTGATATCTTCGAAGTGCTTGTTTTATACATGCCCCTGCACCTTCATGTTCTCCTTTTCCATGATCAGTCTCAAAGAAATTCCAACGATGTTTAATGTGGGTTTTATTATGAAGAAGACACAACCAAAAGAATGATCGTGAATATTTGAATTGACCTGCATAGCCATCTGACCATATCCAATGTTCATTGAATTTTATTCCACGACCTTTCAATGAGTCATAAATCTTATCAAAGCAATGGTGTACAAAATGTGTATAATGTGTACAATCATCATTGATATAAAAGTGATATTCTTTAATAACATGTTGATTCTCACTAGTGCTTTCCATATCATCAACATTTTGTTCAACATGTCTATATAGAATATAGACAAGAGTAGAGACTTGGTCAGAATGATAATATTCACTTTGTATTTCATTTTCTACAACAAATGTGTAATTCTATGCAAAATGAACTATTTACCAAAATGGTCCCCAGTGGAAACATTTCACAGGATTTTTTGAATTGCAGGTCTTGCCATTGAGTTCTATGCGAATGCTTGGTGTACTTATAAATTTTTGTCTCAAATTTCTTCAAAAGCTCTATCACAGTAATTTCTTCTTCTTGTAATTCAATCCTTTTAGCACTTGTACTATTATTTGAACTAATCGATGTATGGATACATTCATATCTCTTCCAAATCACTTTTAGGTGAGACAATGATTGATAATTTATATAAATAGAATACATGTTGTGAATAAAGTCAAATTTCCACAATGATCACATTTTTTACCACCAATACATTTCTTTTGGTAAAATAATTCATGACTTTCCCTTTCACATAGAATTTTAGATATGAAAACATGGATAGTGGAAGGAGGAGGTGAATTTTTCCAAAATTTTTTACCAAAATTAAGGAAGGTGTCATAATATAATTGAAATTCCTCATGTTAATGACAACAACAAGTGTCGCGTACATTGATAGGTTTAACATACCATGGTTTTTGTTGCACAAAAGTACTGATTGAGACATTAATTCCACGATTCTCTTCAATGAACTTATTGAACAACTCTGTCTGAGTGGTGTCCAAGATATGTTTTACATGTTCTTCAGACTGATTTCGTGTTATTCTTCGCCGCATCACATCCCTTACTTTTGGTCAAACATGTGAATTTTTCATCCAATATTCATATATCATTTTTTTAACATCTTCTCCAAGTCTATATTTGTATGGTTTCCTACAAATAACTATCCAACAATTGAGCTCATCATTTACATCTATCTGTAATCCAAATTTCCTATGTTTGTGCAATGTTTTTCGTGAGGTCCCTAATATTTTTGACATAGATTTTACCAAAGGATTCTCTTTAGTACTTGATGAAACCACTACCATTTATATTGCTCTTCGTGCATTTATATTACTTGTATTTCAAGATATTCCAATTGATTTTAAAGAAATATGTAGATTCTGAATCACATTTTCCTTCACCTTTTTATATTTCGTTGATTTTCGAATACCCAATAGAGTTGTAGCATCTTTTGATTTTTTTTATGTTAAGAGACCTCTCAAAATTTGAGTTTGAAATGTCACACTTTCATCTTTGAATAATTTCTCAATAATGACCTTAACATGATATCGTACAATAAGGTCAGCTTTTTTATCTCCATATATGTCAATGTCAACATTTTCTAACATCTCATCATTGATACTGATTTCATCTCTACATATGAAAATTAAATTTAAATGGTTATAAATATTCATTAAATAATAAAATTAAAAAATAGAGTTTGAGTGAAATTGAAATCAATAAATATGTATAAATTCAATAATACACATGACACACACACACACACACACACATATATATATATATATATATATATATATATATATATATATATATATATATATATATATATATATATATACTTGATGGTGATTCAACTTCTTCATTTGAATGTCTTTCAACATTATCAACAACATCATCATTCATTGATTCATTATCTTTTTCACTGTCTTCCAACATTTTCAATCTCATCATCAATGTTATGAAGAATATCTCTCTCTATTTACATTGCAAAATAATTTTCAAATTAGTTCATCAAATAAAAAATGAATTTCACAATACACTAGTTAAGTTTTAATTATCATTTATAATATATACAATTACATACCTGCTTCAACTTCTAGTTGAGATTGATTCTCCTTTTCAATATTTGCGTGTTCTTCTTTATTTCTTTTGTAATAGTTGTTCATGTATTCTCTATGATCCTCAATGTCTCTTGTTCGATAATATTTTCTCTTCAAATTTATTTGATTTCCCATAATAATTCATTCTATGTAGATTCCTAAAATCCAACCCAAAAAATTCAATTTCAGAAAATCTTGCAAAAAAAGTTCACTTTCAAAATTTAGACCACAAAGTTCACCTTAAAAATTTAGCACAAAATAGTTACTTTATAAAAATTCACTTTAAAAATTCAGCCAAACAAATTTACTTGCAAAAAAATCACTTTAAAAATTAAGTGCAAAAAAGTCACTTTAAAATTTCAACCTAAAAGACTTACTTCAAAAATTAAGCCAAAAAAACTTACTTTAAAAATTAAGATAAAAATGTCAATTTAAAAATTCAATCCAAAAGAATTATTTTAAAAATTAAGCTAAAAATTCTCACTTAAAAAATTTAGTCCAAAGAACTCATTTTAAAAATTAAGCTAAAAAATTCCACTTAAAAAATTTAACCTAAAAGACTTATTTTATAAATTAAGGCCAAAAAAATTTCTCCAAAAAGTTCAACCCAAAAAACTTCCTCTAAAAAGTTTAGCCCAAAAAAAGATTCACCTTAAATATTTACTCCAAATGAGGAAAGTGTGCAAAAATGAAGTTTCGGCTCCACGTATTTATGTTATTTCGTGCAAAACATTTTTTCAGAGGGTCACACCATTTCATTTTTGCGTCCGACAGAAAATATCAACACATTTTCAGCAGAACTTTCAAAATTAATACGGCTAAACTTTTAAAATAATTCGACCAAATTATTTTTTCGTTTATTTTAATGGGTATCGACGGAAAACACAAGTTTTGTTAAATGTAATTTTAATTCGTCTGAACTATCTTAACCTGCAACTCTGCAACAACTCGGCTCTAGTCGCATTTTTCCAATTTCAAAATGCTTAAACTCCATCAAATATGATGAATTTGTTGTCGAAAAAAAAACCAGAATTTGTAGAAATGAATCTACTTTCAGTAGATATCAATTTGATGGAATTTCATAGAAATTTTCTAATTTTAGTTAATTCTCTAAAAAAATGTGCACAATTTTTTTTGAAGATCATTATGATTCAGTGAAACCAAAAATTTGTATCTTCCAAAATACACTATAGAAAATTATGAAAAAAATTATGGTTCATTACATTGGTTCATCTTCTGTAGTGGGTAGTTTTCATATTTTTTAGTTTATAACTAATATGTTGAGAAATTGGATGCTTAGTTAAACATCTTCAAAATCTATAGTATTTTCATATTGTCTCAATTCAAAAAAATATAGTAATTATGATGTGCATTAGTTGGTTTTGTAAATATAATGATATCGAAGTAGAGTTTGTCTAGATTGCTGCAACACATTTTGTTTTTCAAAAACACCAAGTTAACAAAGAATACAATAGTGCTCAAACTCATGGCATGTTATGAATCCATTGATTTTTAATGAGAACACAGTCAAATAATTACTAAGTTGACATATCAAATGCGAATAAAAGATTCCAAAAAATAAGTAATAGAAAGCTGATAAAATTTCCAACATGTTTCCTTTTTATTGTAAAATTAAATTCTAAACAGAAAAAATTATTTGGCTTGCCCAAAATTTGAAGAAATTCTAAAAATGATATTTTTTTTCTCAAAAAAGGGCAAAACATGTAACCCAACTTCACATTTTCACCCACTTATTGATACAAAGTGGCCATGGAAGCCACTTTGTTGTACAAACTATTGAGGAAGCAAACAATTTGGGCATCATACTGTTAACATTGCCCGTTCATGCCACTCACAAATTGAAACCCCTTGATGTTAGTGTGTTTCGCCCTTTCAAGAACTATTTCAAGCCAGAGCGTGTTGCATGGATAACAAAGAATCCTAGGGTTGAGATGAAAAGGTCCAAGCTAGCAGAGCTTACAACTAAAGCATTTAAAAGGGCTCTGACACCATCAAATATCAAGGTTGGCTTTAGGAGGACAGGAATCTGGCCACTGAATTATGATGCTCTTATGCATGATACTGGTTGTAGCCAAGCATTTTATGTGGATGTTCAGGAAAAAGGGCATGTCCAAACAAATGTTGAAGTGCAAGAAGAAGTAGATGTACATGATGATGTGGCTGCATCTAGTAATATGATTTCCCCATCTCAAGGACACTTATATGGTGATGATGATGAACATGTATGTGAAACACAGTATAATCATGAACAAATTGACAATAACATGGAGGTCATTCAACCAACTCAAGCACATGGAACTTATGCTACTAATATTATTAATGGCATTGTTTAAAATGCAGTTGACAATGAAGATGTATTTGAAAATGACATTGTTGATATTTCACTAGGAAGCAACAATGACCAATTGACATTTCCAAGTCAAGTAACCCCACCATCATGGTTGGCAGAAACCATGATTAATTTGAATGAACATAGTGTCTCTAGAACCAATGAACAAAGCGTGAACATGCCTTCAAAACTAGTAGAATTAAACAATGAAATTGTTCATTTTTTTGTGGACAATAGATCAATGGAAGAAGATGAAGCACATAATGAGACATCAGATTAAGATAACAGTATAGTTCAATCAATCATCTCGGATACTGAAAGGTAAGTTCCAAGCAATGACATGCAGGTGGGAGGGGTGGAGAAGTTACTTGGTAGATTCCTAAATCTACCAGTAGAGAGAGTGTTAACGAAGAAAAAGCAAGGAACACTAGGTAGTCTTCATTTGAGCCAAAGTTCATAGTTACTCATCTCAGAAGACTATATAAACCTATTAGTTGAGTATGAAAAAAGAAATTTGAAATTGAGGAATTAAAGAAAAAAAAGGAGGATATAGCCAAGGAGAAGAATGCATTAAGGATTGTTGCAGCACAATGTCAAGCAGATGAAAGGCTTGAAAGAGAGAAAGCAAGGCAAGAGAAGGACCAAAAAAAACAAATGGAAAGACAGGAAAAGGAAGTAAGAAAGGCTAAACAAATGCTTGAAAAGGAACAAGAGATGCCCGATATGGTTGACAATGATGCAAACATAGTTGATGAAACCAGGATTATGTCAAACACATTGGAAAATATTGCAAATAATACACCATTATTTGAAGACCTCATAAACGTTTAAGTGCCTCACTATCAAAATGGTGGTTTACCCACTTTCCTTATTCCTACCAAAGGAGGTGTTAATTCTATGTATGCTCATCACACACCTCCACTTAATGAAGGTGTTAGTATGATCCGAACTTAAATAGGAATGCAACAACTTAGAGATATAATCGTAAACACAGAGATGTAGCGGAAAAACACTTCATTTCATTAATAGAAAAATACGAAACTATGCTTACAAACAAAATGGAAATAAGATAACTTGGGTGATGGTATCTTATCTCTGAGAAGAGATGTGGTAGATACATGCCTCTGAACTATTTCACAATGAGGCTCAATGGCCTATTTATTACAGGAAAACATGAGAAAATGCTAAACAACCAAAATTCTAACCCTAGTAGATGTAACACGAAGAGTTTGTGGACCCCATTGGGGTTAGTTGGGCAGCCAATTTTCTGGGGTTGTAACTTGGTCATATTATCTCCATTTGGATCGTACGATATCTTGCTGGAAAGGTCTGTCTGAGTAATACAGGATTTTCCATAGGCCCTAGCCTAAAATTACAAGCCTCTAGCAAACCCAAAAAAACATCGTTTAAGGGGTCAAAACTGTTCCAGAAGTTCAGAACTTGAAAAACTACTAAAAATAGTAAATGTTGAAATGAACAAGGAAACAGATGAAACTGACTAGGGGGTCTAGGTGGAATAGGCAGGTGGCCACCAATATCCACCTGGATCATTCCTCCCCCATTACGAAGCAATGATCCCCATTGTGTGCAAAGCCCCCATGAGGTGAGGAACTTTCTGTTGAACCTGGTCCCTGGTGAACCACTTGCCTTGGTGAAGGAGTTGGCCTACTTTGACAACTTGATATAGGTGTATCCTCTGTTGGCAAGTGTTCTTGATCTATTTTTCCATGATATGATCCGTTATGGCCTGTTCCATGTAGTCTAGTTTGAGCTCTGTTGGTGTGAGTTGTTCTGCAATGTCAGGCATGTCCAACAATGGTGGAAAGTATGGTCGAAGGCAATCTACATTGAACATTTTGTGCAGACTAAGGAATGGTGGGATGCTAAGCTCGAAGGAATTGTCACTGACAACCTTGGTGATGGTGTGTGGACCATATGAGAGTGAGCAAAGCTTGCAGTGGGGTCCGGTAAGGAACTCCTTCTGCAAATGTAGCCAAACTTTGTTGCCCATCAAGAACTTGTGTGACACTCGATGTTGATCATGGCGTTTCTTGTACTTAGCATTATCTTTGTCTAATATATCATGGACCTGCTTGCGGATGTGTTAAATGCGCTCAATAAAGCTGTTAGCCCTTTCAACTTTGGACAGAATGTGAGCTGAATCTACCTGAGTGGCTGTAAATGGTATGACCACGTCAATGGTGCATAATGGCTGAAATCCTACCCCTACTTGAAAGGGGTTATGGCCTGTTGAGCTGTGGAGAGCTCTGTTGTAGCTGTGTTGGACATAAGAGAGACTTTCATCCAACGTCTGTGGATGCTTCAAGTTGTACATGTGCAAAATGTGTATGATCATCCTCTTAACAACCTTTGTTTGGCCATCAGTTTGGGGATGGAAAGTCGTGGACTTAGTAAGATTTGTATCTAGCATCGACCAGAGACTTCACAAAAATGCACTCAAGAATCTGCAGTCCCGATCTGAGACAATGGACTATGGGATCCCAAAGTGTACCCACTCACTCAAAGAAGAGCTTAGCAATGGCCTCTACTATGATACTCTTCTTGCAGGTCAACATGATGGCCATCTTAGAGAATTTGTCCATGACCATGAAAATGCAATCATTGTCGTGCTTAATAGAAGGAAATCTCGACATGTAATCCATGGAGACAGATTCCCAAGTTCGGCTAGGAGTAGGTAGAGGAGTATATAGGCCTTGCTTCTTGATGGTTGGTTTGGCAATGGCACAGGCCGTGTAGGATCTGATGTACTTCACAACATCTTGATGAAGTTTCAGCCAATAAAAATACTTCTGCAGTACCACCACTATTTTCTCTACTCTAAAATGTCCAGTGACGAACCTATAGTGCACCTCCCAAATCATCTTGACACGCTCACCTAAAGGAACATAGATGTGTCTCAAGTGGCATAACAGTGCATCCTAAAGGTGAAAATTTGGAACTTTCTTCCCTTCTAGGAGTGTCTGGTATATGGTGCCTATTAGCACCTAAATCTGCCCTAGGCTGAAGGAAGGCAAAATTTAGGGTAACCACAAACCACGCTCAGTCTAGTAGCTAGCCCTACCAGAACAGGAGAGGGCTCTCTCCGAGTCACGCTCAGTGAATGGATAAACGAAACGGTCTGAGATGACTTACAGTGAAATATTTATCTTAGGCTAGTAAGTGAATATGGATACAAGAAACAATTTTTATGAATGACTGAGCTTCTGGGATGTTATGGGACCAACGGACAGCAATGAACAGAGAATTTAATACAAAGGCACATATTACTCCATGAGGCAAGACAGGCAGAAAGTGTATCGATTTAGTTCGAAATAACGCGGAATGGAGAGATTGCTTAGGAGAGTGAAAAGGGCATAAGTACATGAATCCTTTTCAACAAGAGAAGAATACTGAACATGAAATTTTCCCACAGGTAGAGCAATAAAATTGAATTCTACCTTATCTAACTCAGAAAATTTCACTGGAAATGAATATGAGTTAAAATATGAACATTACAAAATGCATATGAAACATAAGAGACACACTACACTCACAACCACATGAATCTCATGAAACAGAGCCGCTGCCTTTCATTAATTCTCTGTCAAAAATATACAGTGAAGAAACAGAGTTTCTTTCCCATAGTCTCCCAGAAGTTACAAGCCAACCAACCCTTTGCAAATAGCTTGCATACAATATATAGAATGTGCTATGAAGAGATAGAATGCCCAAGGGTTGGGGAGTTATTCGAATCATTACAAAATGGAGGTGAAGAGCCAACCATCAGCTACAGATGTAGTGTTACAAACATGACAAATGGCTTGGGTGACCGTTTCCCTTCCTTCGCCACTTGGATAGAAGCCAATATGGAGATAAAACACTTTAAATGCCACCTTAGGTGCCAAAAAAATGAAATGTAGATGAGCGGGCCCACTTGGAGAAGTCGCGAATCGAAATTTCGCGAAATGGAGGTAAAATTGGGCTTTTTTCCTATATGCACTGCGCCCTTTTCTGTATGCGTCGCGCCACTTTGGAGCCCGTTTTGAGGCACTTGCAGAAGTCCAAAATGTGCCCAAGTGTGCTTGTTGGAAATCCTGTCCTGTCTAATTTCTAACCCAAGTGGAATTTCTGAATTTGGTGCTCATTTACCCCTCCAAATATTCATTCTCCCAAGACTGCTTCCTGTGTGTCAAAATAGGGGCAGAGAGGTCATGTTTTGGGTGTTTTTGACCTCCTGGAGACTCGGATCTTGCCCAAATTTCTTTTCCAAGCACCAGTGGTCATTATTTTTCATTTTGAATACAAAAATGCAAACCATTATTCATTTGGGGCTCCCAATTTTTGGTGTCACGCCACAGGGAGAAAAACCTTTGTTTTGCCCAAAAATTTGTCATGTGACCAAAATTTCCCCAAATTTCTTGAAATTAGGGCTGTAGGTCCTCTATGAAGTGTTATGCTGTGCCAAGGAAGCTTCAGCCAAGATTCGAAGCCGATATTTCTCTTTTGCCTCTTTTGCCTCTTTTGTTGCTTTGCTCAATTTTTCCTTCAAGCTCTTTATCCGGGCCCTTGCACTCATGTTTCGTGCTCTATAATGGAAATCCATGTGTCTCAGTAAGGCATGGTCCTTATCGGCCTTGTCCAGTAGCCTCTCCAAGTGCATGTTAACTCTCTCTAGATTGGCCTCCCGATCCTCATTGATCTCTTGCTCCAATGACGTGAGCTCAACTCTTCTTCTTTGTGCAGCTTGGCGATGCTCACAAATGTTTTGTAGCTCCATGATCGCCTGCTGATCCTCCAGCTGTTTGTTCCTCTACTCCAGGTATTTCATGTTCCACTTAGCCCTCTCCAAGTGAAGGGATAAGGCCTTAATCAATGATTGCTGCTCCTGGATGATCTCTCTAAGCTCTGCATTTGTCGGTTATGTATCTGTCTCATCATCATGAAGGAGAACGAATTTTGTCTCTCATTCCCCTGATGGCTCACCTGAAGGCCCCTCATCATGCATTGGCTCCTTACCTATGTCCTGTTCCTCTGTCGTCGATGTAGGAAGCGAAGCGCCTTCCAACCCACGTGGAGATAACACTCGCTTTGCCGCTGCAAACAAATGTCTACTTCCCCTCTGATAGGTGATGAATACTGGCATAGTAGTGGTCTCATGGAACTCATACTGATGAGAAGGACCACCTATCTCATGCTCTGCCTCTGATACTACATGTGGAGTGTTGAATAAGTCCCGGGAGATGAAGTCCTCCCCAGCAATGCCCTACAATCCCAACTGATGATCCACCAAAATCCGGATAAGAGCAAAGTGATAAACATTGTTAAGCTGCTGCTTAGGGGTCTTATGTTGCATGAAATTGTTCATCCCCTCTATGTCCCTGCAAATGAAAAATGGGAGGTTCATCATCCGCACCCTGGTAAAGTGCATGATTAACCTCATGTGATAGGCATATAGGCGAGAGAACCTCGCCTCACAACTAAAGTACTTCATGATAAATTTCATGAGCAGAACATACTCATCTTTCAAATATATGAATGGGAAGACTCTTGTGAGATGCCTCAAACAACTAGCCTTAATGTAAGGCTCATGGTATTGCTTATCCACCTTCTTCTTCTTATGCCACTGTTCTCCAACATTTGGTATGCCTTTTGCCACTGAGATAGTTTCGAGTGTCAATGTGAAGGTGACCCCGGCCAAGATAGACTGACCTCCATGTAGATGAAGCACAAAAAGATGGGCCAACTCATGATTAACTCTAACATTAGCCACCCTTTGACAAAATTCAAACATGCTAGGTGCTGGAAACATGACATAGCAAGAGGGCATGCCTGCAATTTGGTGAGGGTTTTTGGCTCATCCCTAACATATTTGTCACTCTTGTGATGTCTCCTAGGAGCTTGTTCTCCTGAAGCTGTATCGATGTGAGTTTCCACCTCATACTTTGATGAACCCTCAGATGCCATGACTGTTGTTTATATACTGTACTTAGGCTGCCCTTTGATGATGGTGAAGCTGGGTATTGTTTGTGATATTTGCCACCAAGGGGAACAATGAAACAAAGGCAGTATTAGGAAGGGAGTAATGTGATGGGAATAGGGGTTATGGGGGGAATTTTGTTTAGGGATATGTAGGGGGTTTGACAAGGTAGGGTTTGGTGTTTTTATAAGGTAGGGTTTGGGGTTTCTATTGACCAATAGGAGGAGGGGGAAGGGAATAGGGTTTGGTAGAGTTTTAGGGTAGTGATAATAGGAAAAATGGCATGGGGGAATAAGGAAAAATGGTAAGGAAGGGAAAATAGGACCTTGGCATCAACAACACAATTACACAACCCTAGCAAAAATTTCCCTTTGTGTTTTCTTGTGGTTGCTTTATGAGTTTTGTTGCATTTCAATCGTAGGCATACATCACTGTATCATTTACATAATTTGAGGAACCATTGATGTTATAGAGCCCGCCTCTCGAGCTGATGGGCATCCACAAAATATTTGAGGGAGTTTTGGCAAGTTTATGGCCCTTTGTCTGTATGCATCGCACGCAAAACGCAGTGCACCGTGCCTTGGGTGTGTGCCGCGCCAGTTAGAAAATTGCACTGTGGGCGGGCTCTGTGTGCGTCGCGCTCCAGTCTATATGCGCCGCGCGCTGAAACCGCCTCCAACTTTGCTCCAAAATGCACAATGCACACTCCACGACTTTGGAATGTTTTCCCTATGCCTTTGATTGCACAATGACTTTGATTTTTGCTATAAACTTGTGTATAAAGATTTGTAGGTCATGATTTAAATTTTTCTTTTTCAAAAACCCATTTTTCTAATGTCATGTTTTGCCACTTTTTCACTGACTTAAATCAACACTAATTTTCACTTTTCCTTTGAAATTTTAGCTCAAATGATGAAATTTTCGGCACTCTTTGCAGGGATTGCATGACAGGTCATTTGGCCATGGAAACCATGACTGCGTGTGGAGAAATCAACTATTGATCTCTTTGAAAATTTTATCATCAATGACACTGTTTGACTTTTCTTCAAAACAATGTTTTGAAGAACAGTCGAAGTTTATTAATATGACGATGAAACTCTGTGAATCATTATTTTTTAAGGGCCTCTCTCTCTGGCCTGCATGGCTTTACTAGACATATTTAAAGACCAAACTGATAAATCCCTAGACCTAATGATCGAAAATGACCTTTGTCCATTAAAGGACCAGACCTTGACTGTCATGGAGGCTTGTGATCATTGACCAAAGACCTAAGCCAGCAGGAGCCAAATATGAGGGGAAATGACTAGCATGACCTTTTCTGTTAGATTATGGCATGCTCCTAGCGGAATGCAGCTGAGTGAATGGAGCGGGACACCTAAAGTCAAATGCATAAAGAGTTTTGATCTCTGACAAAGGATTGACCAGACTGACTCTAACATTGGCTCCAATGGGGGATGGTAGCTCCTTGGAGGTGCCAAGAACAGCAGATCTCTAGAAGAGCTAGACAGTGCCTTCTGTCCATTGGGCTATGGAGTCATTTTTTCCACAAACGACATAGGACTCTAACTCATTTTTGAAACTAAAGTGACCGAAAAATTAACTCAAACTTGACATTGAAATGACTTGAAGACTAACTTGACAAACTCAAACCAAACTGAAATAAAAATGGTATTTACAATGATAGTGGAAGCAACATTAATAAACTCAGAAATGGTACCGCTTGAGCAGCCGACCATTGATCGGCCCTCCTAGACAATCTTCCCTGTTCATTTCCTTCAGAAGAAAGGAATTCTAACCCCTATATGTTGTAATCTTGAAAGGACCCTTCCAAAGATTCTGGAACTTTCCATGCTTACCTTTCTCCTCATCCCTTGCATCCCACTTCAGCACCACATCATCCAACTGAAATTTATCTGCCTTTGCTTTTCTGTCATAAATTTTCTTGATATTCTCCTGCAATTTGGATGTGTTCTTGAAAAATTCTTCTCTTTTCTGCTGCAAGTGGACCATTTGATTCAACCTTCTCTACATGGGATCTTATTCACTGTCGGCCTCCTGAAGAAGTCTGCCTACCGAGGCAGCGAGAGAGGTAGGAAATATTGTATCAACTCCATAAACAAGCTCAAATGGTGACATACCAATGGATTTTTTCTGACTGATCCGATCTGCCAAAAGTGCATGGACCAACCTCTTATGCCAGCTCTTCTTATTTATTTCCAGCAGCTTCTTGATGATGTTGACCAATGATTTTTTTGAAGACTCCACCAATCCATTGCCTTGCAGATGATAGGCAGTTGAGTGACCCAAAATGATGTGATATTTATGACAAAACTCTACCATCCTTTTTGATTTGAAAGCTGCTACGTTATCAGTGATTAACTTATTTGGACAACCAAAGCGAGACAAGATGTTATTTTCAAGAAATAAAATGATTACCGCATCTGTAGCTTGTCTTGCGGGAATTGCCTCGATCCATTTCGTGAAATAATCTATCGCTGTGAGGATCCACCTATGCTGACCGGAAGAAGCGGGATGAATATCACCAATGAAATCCAACCCCCATTGCTAGAAAGGAGCGCTCACCCCAATAGGCTTAAGTGGCAAAGGCTGTAACTTCTACTTTCCTTCGAAAATCTAACACTTATGAAAGTTCTTGACCATCTTATATACATCAGCAAACAATGTCGGCCAATATTATCTTGCTCTCAGAATTTTATTTGCTGTTGATTTCCAAAAAAGGTGACCACCACACTCTCCTCCGTGGAAATCCTCCATGACTTTCTTTGCCTCCTCTTCCACCAAACAATTTAACAAAACGCCACCAGGATCTTTCCAATACAGCACAGAATTTAGAATGAAAAACTTGGCAGCTTTCAACTTGAGTGTTCTCGCTTTGTTTCTAGGCATGCCGGGCGGTGGTGACAAATTTTTAAGCACATATATGATATCTAAATACCATGGAGAAAGAGCAAACATTTCAGATACCTGAATTGATGATGATTCTTCATTCTCATCGGACATAGCAGTGATCAGATTTATGTCCAAGGCGTGCAAGTTTGATTCGGCCATTAACTTCGCCAATCCCTGTCCTTTAACCAGCTTTGTGGGCTTTATTTCCACATCATATTCCAGCAAGGCTGCAATCCATTTGCCTCGTCTTCCTTCCGGATCGGTCTGCACTAAAACATCTTTTACAGCAATGTTAGGAACATAGGCCAGAATATGAGAATGTAGAATATATACCCGGAAATCTTTCAATGCCTTCACAAGTGCCAGGGTTTGTTTCTCAATGATGTCGTACTTTAAGGTTGCATCCCTTATAGATCTGCTGAAGAATGCAATGGGTCTTTCATGGTCATCTCTTTTCTGCAATAATACTGTTGCCATAGTGTGCTCTGAAGCAAATGAAAACAATATGAAATCCTGAGTGTAGTCCGGGCTAACTAGAACAGTAGCTGAAGAAAGAGCCAATTTGACCAAATTGAAATATTTTATGGCCTCCTCCATCCATTTCACTTGGTTGTCCTTCTTAAGCATGTTTGTCATTTCTCTTAAGCGTTCAGCAAGATTAGGCACAAAGCGACGTAGAAAATTCATCTTACCATTGAACGATTGTATCTCTTTTTTATTACAGGGCAAATCGATTTGCTGAATTGCTTGCACATGTGCTGGGTCAATACGAATTCCATCTCTTGAGATAATATGCCCGAGTAATTTTCCTTCCTCCATGGCGAACAAGCTCTTCTTCGGATTCAGTGACAAACCATATTTTCTGCACTTTTGAAAGACATTTTTTAGATGGTGCATGTGCTCTTCATCAGATTTGGAAAACACCACCAAATCATCCAAGTACACCACCAAAAAGACATCCTTCTCATTTGCAAAATCCAATTCCTTTGCACGCTGAAATGTGGCACCTGCATTCTTTAAACCGAAAGTCATTTTGGCGTAATGAAAGGTTCCCCATGGAGTGGTGAATGCTGTCTTGTCTCGGTCATATTCATGGACAGAAATTTGGTTATATCAGGAATAACCATCAAGTAGTGACATACGAGATGCTCCCACTACTCGTTGAAGTATATGGTCCATTTTGGGTAGTGGATAGTTGTCCTTCAATGAAACTTTATTGAGATTTCTGAAATCAATGCATAAGCGAATCTCACCTGTGTTCTTTCGTACAGGCACCAAGTTAGATATCCAATCTGAAAATCTGATGGGCACAATGATCCCTGATTTGTACAACCTGTTTACCTCCTTTTCAATAGATGGCATCAACTTTGGACTTATCCTTCTCAACTTCTGTCTGAATAGTTTTTGATTGGGCTTAACGGGTATAGTGTGCTGAATTATATTGGTATCATATGTCTTTAAATTAGAATAGTCCCAAGCAAACACATCTGCAAATGAAGCCAGTAAACTGATGTATTTGTCCTTGATCTTTGGCGGCAATGCTTTGGACAATTTTACCAACTTAGGATTAGCAGTTGTTCCGATGTTGACCTTTTCCGCAGAAATATGCCCCACTACGAAGTAGTAGGTTGGTATTTCTACAAAAATCCGCTTCACTAAACGGTCCCACCCCGAGATCCCCCTCACCTCTACCTGGACAGAAGAGGCAAAAAGGGCTTGGATTCGATCCCGGAGGCAGCGGCGTTTCGTTCGTCCATGAATTTTTAGCGCCCCAGTATAGCGGTAACTTTGGAAACCCGCAGCTGTTTTATGTAGCACGCATCCATGGACCAAAGCGAACCCGCTCACATGGGGGAAATTTGTTTTGTCCTTTAGAAGTGCCATTTCTGATGCGATGTTAATACCATTAATAGCGCGGGCCCTCGTAATGGGGGAGATTGTTATGTGAAAATACTTAAGGTCTTCGTCTCGGTTTTTTTTTTGTTCATACGGTTCCAGAAACATTTTGCCTGCCGATGCCGATGAAAGCAAGGGAAATAATAAACACTGCGTAGGGTTGAGCCTCCCAGCGGCGACCCACATTTATCCACTCCAGCCATATGCAGCCATATGGGGGTAAATAAATCGATTTATTGGATATCCAAAAAGAAAACATCTTGCAGGAGTTTTCGATACATATTTGATTTTCTATTACTGATTTAAAGAACGTGACCCCCGGGGCCTAACTTAGGTGGGGACCACGTCAAATACGCCGAGAGCGCGTTTCTCAAAAAGTGCCTCGCGCTAAAGCAATTAGCCGAGACCTGGTCAGAAGCCAATGGCACAATTTATTGCAGAATACTGGGGCCCAGAAAACTGAGGAAGAGGGGGGGACGGTAGGGGGCGAGCCTACCATTTCGTCCATCGTTCGTTTCTTTTTTCCTGCTTCTTCTATGGGGGCGTCATTTTATGTGGCCGCAATTTTAGGTCCCCGCGGGTTTAATGCCCGTAGTTGCAGAGTGAAATGGTAGCATCATCACTCTTTCTAGCATTACAACCTTTGTATGATTCCGGCCAATAGTAGTTATAAGCATACAGCTGAGCGGAATCGACCTAGCTTTGTATTGGGCCGTGAGCCGTGCATGATGGGGAAGTGAGATATTGTGAATGATGGGTACGTGAGATAAGGATCAAGCGAGAGATCTAATTATTCAGTGAACGATGGGTACGTGAGATTGTCCTTCCCTCAATGGGGACGTGTGATTGGGTCAGTTGGAAGTCCTATCCCGGAAGATGTGGTAGTTAGGAACTTCCCTCTCTGGATGGCTCCTCACCCACAGGGTGAAAGGAAGGAGAAAGCCAAATACCCTCCCTCTTATACCAGTTCAGAACAGACCCTTCATCCATCCCTTTCTACCTGTTAAGCAAAGATACTTACCTAGTCCCAAAGGTGAAAGCACAGATAGTCACATTCGTAAGTACAACAATGAAGAAAAAGGACCTTCATGGGCTGATACCACCTCTGTGGGGTTAAAGTGGGGATAAACCGCATTTTCGTGCCAATGATCGATATTCTTATTCGACCGAAGAGAGGAGAGAAGCCAGGTAAGGTCACGTTGCTTAGCTCGGTCTTCCCGTAGTGCCTTAAAGGAGGAAGCCGAACCTAGTCCGTAGGTCATGTTTCGCTATTACCCAATCATACCAGTAAGAAACTACAGATATATCAGGCTGGAGAAGAGCTCCCCGTACGAGTAGGAGGAGGAGGCCAATCCCTGTACGAGTAGTTTGTTGCCGGGCGGGATTACCTCAACCTGTACATTTTCGTGCCGGCTGCATAATAGCTCCCTGTACCAGTATTAGTCCAAACCTTTAGCTCCTAAACACATGCTTGCTTAGATAAATAAGGAAGTAGCCTTACTGACCTATGCTAATACACGGGCTCGTCATACCTCGTACGCTAGTTGTTGGGCTTATAATCTTTTAGTTTCACAGGGGTGCTGCTCCCCTTTTAGTTTCAGGCTCGTAAACCTCCTAAAAGGTGGGCATCCTCCCTACCACGTACGATTACCCTGCCTCACCTACAAGCAAGCAAACCTACCCTACCTCTTGACTGATGAAAATGACTATTACAACTTAAGCCAGCAAGTAAAGTAAGTGGTTCAGGGTGCAGGATGGATGCGAAGCTCTGATGACTAAGGTTCCCTGCCTGCTCCTATTATACTATACTATAGGTATATAATGGAGGGCGACTGTAGGCGGTAAGGAAGCAAGCTATTCCTTCATCTCCCCTCTCCCGCCATTCCAGCCGACATCAGGGAGTTGAGGGAGAGAGCATTCACTCAACAGTAGGACCGGCAGGATGCGTAAGCATGCTCGACTGGCCGCCATCGGCTCGCCCCCCTCTCAAATAAGTAACTAAGGCCGCCATCGATTTCACATCGATACCTAAACTACCACATGCTCATATATAACTACCACCATTTCACCTATCCTCTTTCGTAGCACCTACCCTTCTTCGTAGCACTTATCTTCCTTGCCCTCAGAAGCGCAAGCCCTCCGGACCTTCGAATGAATGACTGGTCTTTCTTCTCTCTCTCTAGCTAGGAAATCAATATCATTATATATGTCATTACGCCATCTCGCCCCAGTTGAATAAGCATCTGATCTATCTCTATTTTATGAAGCCGCAACTACCACATGCTCATATATAACTACCACCATAACAAGGAGCCGTAAGGCCGCTCGACCATAAGGATGCGCAAGCAGGCTCGACCATAATGACGTAATTACGTATATAATGAATGACTGGAATCACTGGTCGAAATGAACCAAGGTCCCGGAGGGGCTTGCGCTTCCTCTCCCTAATGGTCGAGCCCCCTAAAGGGTCCTAGTGCAAGGAGACACGAACTAGTCTTTCTTCTCCCCGTACGGATGGTTGAGCCTTAAAGCGTAATGACATATATAATAGCCACAAGGTAGATCGAGCTATCAAAAGACCAGAATGACCATAATGACATATATAATATATGCATTTATGTCGAGTATGCTTTTATTTCGTATCTATCTCTAGTGACCGAAATCAAGATTCTTATATATGTAATTATGCATTTCTGCCGTCATTACGCTTTAACGAACAATGCTGCTATGGGCATATGTCATTATGCATTTCTTCCAGTCATGATGCTAACGCAGGCTCGACCATCAGGACCCGGTAGGGGGCTCGACTGATAAGGCCGCCATCGATTTATCGCTCACCATCACGGCTACTACTGCTATCCACTGCTACTGCTATTTATTTAAGCTTGTTCAAACGCTACCCTCTAACTGACTTACCCTGACTTACTTACTCTTATAGTTGCTGTTAGATCTTAACTAATAGTATTCCTATACGGTCTATTAGGGTAAATTGCTTACACTGCTTCAATAACCATTGTATAAGGATGATTTAAGTGCTAGTATTGATGATTACAAAAGTGGTATTACTAGTATGATTACAACACTATCTTTCCATAATAGCTTGATCGTATAGCTATGATAAGAGTAATCATAATGATGAGTTAACAAAGGAGCGAAGCCGCTTGTCCGCATCGGGCAAGGTTGAGTCATCAGCTTCGGCACGAGCTTCACTCTTTTCCAACTGTTTCAAGTAGGGTCTTCTCGAAGTAAGGATTTGCAATACCTCGTATTGGAATGACTTACTTCTTGCCTGGATGAGTATGAGCTTCCTTCTTTTCAAGAGCTGAGGAGTATCCCGGTCTACCTCCCTTGCTAGCCTTTCTATCTTGCTTTGTTTCCTTGCTCTCTGGTCTCCCTTGGTTGGCTAGTGAATACCAAAACGAATCTTATAGCATGCTTGTCTTCCTTGCTTTGGGAAAGAGTTCTCGTTATGAATACAATACCAGAATAACTGCCTTCGGCCTCGTTCCGTAGACTCCACTCGCATTTGGGACTCGTTCCGTACTACTCGCACCACTTGACTGGCTGATCGATCTGCATCTGCTATTGCATCGGGGAGACATAACCCACTAATGAGATCGGCTGGTTCCGGACGGATGACGGGACAGAAGGTGGTTCTTATGGGATAGCTGGATGGATGGAAGCGATAGCCTCAGACGCGAGCACTCTGGCCACATCCGGTTCGATTGGAGCTGGGAGAGAGGCCCAGAACCTTCATTTACTTAGCAGTCGGGCCCTCAAGCCTACGGGTCCCCGCTATTCGGCAATTCCAACGACCAATCATTGGTAGGTTGTTCGATTGGCAGGCATTAGTACCTTGATCGGGAAAGCATGTGTTGTTGTAGGACCTCCGGTTCCGTCTCGTTCAGTGACCTGAAGCAGTATAATGCCATAGCGTAGGTTCGTTCCCTCATCGTGGCGTGGAGACTGGGTGTCCTTGCCCGATGCGGACAAGCGGCTTCGCTCCTTCATATATTCTCTTTCGTGCAACCCCTACCCCGGCTTTCACTAGTCCGGGTGGGGAAGGTCTAATAAAGCAATCAAATCCAATCGCTATTGAATCGACTATATAGCGGCGACTAGGACTCTTGGATCGAGTAGCGGAAAAGAGTCCTGGCATGGAGTGATTGAAAATAGAACTGAATGATACGGATTGAAGGGAATGGGGGATAGAACGTAAAGGCAAGCGGTAGCAGCGATAATCATCAGCAGGTCATGACGAGCACGTCTTGATGTTCCAGGTCTATGTCCAGACCTATTCAAGTTCCAGGCCTCTAGTTCGACTCCCGTAATGACTCACTAACTAAGGGCCTAACTGACTTCATGGTGCCATATCGTTAGTGGAACCTCAGGTGTATTGTGTGAAGACCTATCTCGCAAGTCCAGGCCTGTCGTAAAACTCGGCTAGTTGGGTGAATGATCGAGTGTCTCGGCTAGCGGCAGGTTCCATGCTCCCGGGTCTATGGCTTATTTCCTCCCCTCCCCATTGGATTATTCACCTTCCTGAGGGAGTATCGTCTCTCCCCCTCCTTCCTATCGCCAAAGGTTAGAGCAGCATCCACGCTCAACCTCTAAGCCAAGGAAGGGTAAACAATATGGCTCACTTACTATCGGCCTAACTAACCTAACCTGATAGTGAGTGGTGCCAACCCCTATGCGGTAGTGGTGTAACCTCATAGTGCCATGGTTTTGGTGCTATCTCGGTAGTGTAACATGCTAAAGGTGTTCCTGATCTCACAGCAGCAGTAGTAGTCCCAATGGGCCCAAGCTGTCCGGTCCTACCCCAACACAGTAGACCTCTGGATTGAGAAAATTGCTCTTCTGGGCTCTCCCACCATATGATAATTGTTTGCGTAGCGTTTCAATAAATAAAGGAGACCTTGTTTGACTAGAGCGGGATTCGATGGCTAGTAGTTGGACTAAAGCAAATGGATTATTCCGAGTATTCCCGGCATGGAGTGTCTAAATTATTGGCATTAGTAGCATCTGACATTGGCAAAGCCAGCGTTTTTTCTTGGCATTGAGTGAATTGAAACACCTAGCATTTCTCCTTGGGCTGGAGTAGGAGCTATATGGATTCCCTCCCTGGATTGATCAAGTTGAATAGCGCAGCAGCCCATCCTCGTTTGCCTTTAGACCATGCTGTCCCTTTATTTGTTCCTAGTGTTTGGGTTGACTCTACCTCGCCATGGGTGAATTATGTGGCATCGGATCCCAGGCGTTCAATTGCTACTGAGAAGGAGCATCTACAATAATGTGTGCCTTCTTGGGGCATGGTCCCGGTAATTGACCAAGTGATTTATCCAATTATGACCCACCGATGGAACCACCCATCGTACCTTTCCACCCCGGGAATCAAGCCGCCGTCGATACTCATATTGTAGCACCGTGTCTTCAAATGATCAAAGAGCCAATAGATAAGTATCACTCACCGCTGCCACCACCAAAGAAGAAAAGAAAGACTCAGCACCACCAAGCAATAAAAGGGAGCTCGAGAGTTATCAATTATATGCCTTGTCTACAACTTTCCAAGTGGAGGAACTTCTATATGAAAAAGGGGGGGGTTTATTCAGTGGGTGTTGTTCGATAAGGCTTTGTATGAATTCCGATGCTGGGTTGGTTCCCCTGGCGAGACCGGATACTAAGACGAGGGTCGAACAGAGGGTCGATTGAGGACCTAAACTGAGGTGAGGGAATGTCTTACCTCAAGGCGTTGGGTTGCGTTATCAATCATGGCTGTCCTCTGCCGTTGGATGAGAAATTAAGACCCTCGTTTCGACGTGGAAGGGGATGATCCTTCCTAGCATCGTGACAAATAGAGATTGTTGTTTGATCAATTCAGTGATTCCTTATATATGTTGCCATGGTCGGTCGATATCCATCCATTTCAGTTATTCCATGATGCCGGAAGAAGAGGGAGTGCTGCTACTATTATATATGTAATTACGCCATCTCAGAATGGATCAAAGAATTGATTTATTCGTTATTCTCTGGACAATAGGGCTCGGCGATAGGACCTCTTTTCCTCTCCCTTATGGTCGAGCGATTTCATTCCTCTCCCAAGTGCTTTTCCATTTGCTACTACCTTGAACTACATTTCTTTCTTTCTTTCCTCATATGGAATTGAATAGGTAGGCTCAGTGTCCTCAATCGCTGAGCCGAGTAGAACGGGCGGCTATCCCAACCGAACGAACCAATTCGTCCTCACTTTGTTGCACCTTCTCCCCAAGAAAGTATGACGCCTCCAATCCAATATGATCTAAAGTCAAACAAAAAGAGCTGCGGCATCCAACGTTGAACTTGAACCATAAGTCAATGTCTCCCTTGCTGCCAATAGACGCATCATCTTGATCAAAAAGTTCCTCTAAAGGTATCAAGCCTTTAGGAATAACGTTATTCTTCAACTGCAACACGTCCATTTCATTGATATGTACCTCAGCTGTACCATTCCCTTTACCATCATCATTTTCTACATCTATTGAGGTTTCTTTGAACTTGCCTTTGTTTTGCAGAAAATCATTAATCTCCTCATCATCTTGAAACACTTGCCAATATCTCTGATTGTCTGGAACGGTTGGACGATGCTTGACATGGATTTCGAATTTATTGCTAGAGTTCATTGGGATCTTCAAACTACTTGCTGCCTTGGCAAGAGCGTCAGCAATACTATTTTGTATACGAGGCACACATGTCAAGGTGTATTCTAAAAATAATTTTAGGATGTCTAGAACTGCATTACGGTAGACCCACATCCTAGGATGCTTTGCTTGATACTCGCCTCTGACCTGCTTAATTACCAATTTGGAGTCGCCATATACTGAAATCCTCTTAGCATTCAGCTTTCTTAGAATCTTTAGGCCAGCAATCAGGGCTTCATACTCAGCTTCATTTTTTGAACACTCAAAAGCCAACTTGTAAGAGCATACCCGCATGTTACTAGGCACTTTGTTCGGGGCAAGGAAAGGACTGCGTACCCAAATTCCAATTCCAGCGCCATCATTTCCCACTACTCCATCGAAATCCATGGTCCACAAACCTTCTTCCTCCTCTTGCAAGTGCTGGAAATCTATTTGCTATGCCTTGTCTGCTTGCTATCCATTACTTTCAGCTGATTGCCCAACATTGTTCTGCTGTTCTTGTCCTTTTTTCTTTAAAATTTCTATGAAATTTTCTATTATTTCTGGAATATCATCTACTTCAACTAATTGACTATCTATATCATTAAAACTATCTGAATACAAAACAAAAGACTCTAAATATGTATATACATAGTTAATTGGATGATTTATTGGTCTCTCCTTGCTTGTGATCATGTATTTCATTTTTTGTTCCCGATACAATTTCCTCATTTGTCCAAACACCAGAATCGTTGCATAGGAGAAATCTAGCTATAGTGTACCTTTCAATTTCGCTACCCAAGACCTGGAAAGAAGCATGCCAAACCTTGGAGGAATATCTGCTACAACCACACCCATCAAAACATTCTTCATTGGGAGCTGATCCAGACTCACAACCAAGTCTTTGATGAGTCCTATACATCTTACTCTGTTGGAATCTGTTGGGTCCCTATAATACTAGTGATTACCCCATTACTATTGTAGTTATACCCCTTATTTATATTGTTGAGCCCCTATTACCCCCATATTATTATTTCTGTGCTCCATAGAATCCCTCTATTGTTATTTTTGTGGCTTTATATTATTATTGTTAGGTTGGCTGGATTATATTATGACTCCTTAGACTCCTATATATAGAAAGGAGGTTTTGTCATTTGTATCATCCAAGAATTGTTCATTTATGTAATGTAAAGGAGGTTGCCCCCTCGAAGAGGCTGAATTCTAAGGCGTTGATCTATCTTTTCTATCTTTTCTTGAGCTGGTTTCATAACATTTGGTATCAGAGCTTTGGATTCTAGGGTTTCGCTGCTCCAAACAGGTCATCGTGGAATTTTCGCTATAACTTTTTTTCTGTGACGTTTCAGAAGTCGCAAAAAAAACCCATTTGAGAATAATTGACGCTAAACCTTGGGTCTAAATTTCAGAGCTTTTCGCGCGATATTTTCGGAGATATGATCTGAGGAAGTTGGTCTTTTTGCAGAATCCTGAATTACATTCAAAACAGGTGACCTAGGGAAAATCGTCATAACTTTCTCTCTGAGGATCATATTGAAATTTCGTAAAAAGGTACAGAAAGAGGACAAACTTTAGTTTCTTTTGGGTGTTTTTTTAGATCCAAAGGTCGAAATAGTGATTCGCAGCACGTCGTACAAGTTAGCTCTACTGAACTAGTCTATAATCAAGTCACTGTGGGAGATTTCGCATAACTCTTCCTTGGAGAATCCAATTTGGGTCAGACTTGTGGCATTATAAAGAGGACACAGATCGAAAGTTCAGAACTAGATGACTGGAAAGCACAGAGATACATCAGAGGCAATATCGAGCTCCTACAAAGTGAAAAAAGGTGTGTAGATTTTTTTTTTAATTTTTGCTTAAGCTTGGTTTGAAAATTTATTTTGAAGGAATTCAAAGGGCATAGTAGAGCATTATTATCGGTAACTGATGCCCCGAGGAAAGAAAATGCAAACAACTAGTAAGGAACCTGAAAGCTCTAGCATGACTCATGAAGAAAAGGAAGAAATGCTACATGATATATCAAAATTACAAGAACAAGTGCAACAAATGTCACGCTCACAAAAGTTAACAAATGTTAAGATAAATGGCGTGGAAGCTAAGATGAATGGCATAGAAGCTAAGATGGACAATTTGAAGATAGATTTGAACACAAATTTGAAGACAGGCATGGCGGATTTGAAGACAGATTTGACTAATTTTCTACAAGAAATACTTACTAATGGTGAAAAGGTAGTAAAGGAAACTCATGATGAGAACAAAAGAAATGTTAATCATGATTCCATAGACGCTAATGTTGGATCGAAGAATCACCACATTCCAAAAATCGATATGAGGAAGTTTGATGGCAAGGATCCCGCCACATGGATATTACAGATGGAGCAATTCTTCGATCTCAATAATGTGCAAAACACACAAAAGGTACATATGGAAACTTTATATTTGGAACCAAATCAGTTTGTATGGTATCAATGGCTTTGTTCTCGTAAACAATTTATCACTTGGGCAATTTTTACGAAAGAATTGATAGCACATTATGAGGATACAAAAAGCAACACTTTTTTTAGCCAATTGATAAGTCTCAAACAAAAGGGTTCAATAATGGAGCACATTGAGGAGTTCCAAAAATTGAACATAAGGGTAAAAGATATTCCAGAGGAGCATAGGATTGATGTGTTCATAGGGTCTTTAAAGGATAATATCCAACATGATGTGCGCCTTTGGGAACCTGATTCATTAGAGAAGGCATTCAGGTTAGCAAGAAAAATGGAAAACAAAATTATGGCAACTAGGAAGCATACCATTCACAACTATAAAGACGGAAGTGTTGTTTCCCATAGTCTTCCACAACCTACAAGGTTGACACCACAACAATTGGAAGAAAAAAGAGCAAAAGGGCTTTGTTACAATTGTGATAGCAAATACACAAAAGGTCATAAGTGTGCTGAGAAGAAATTATTCTACATAGATTGTGAAGAGGAAGAAGAAAAGGAGCAAGAAAGGTCAAAAGAAGAGAATATATTCCAGGAACAAAGCCTAGATGAAGAACAAATAAATCCGACCATATCTTGTAATGCATTGGCGGGAATTACCACTCCTCAAACCATCAAGATAGAAGGACAAATCAAGAAGAAAAAGGTAATAGTGTTGATTGATTCAGGAAGCACCCACAATTTTATTCATTGTAGGGTAGCAAAAGAATTGAATTGCTTCCTATATCCAGCACCAGAGTGTCAAGTGATGATTGCAAATGGAGGAACAATAAATTGTTCTGGAAAGTGCCATAATATCAAGCTATCCATGGGAGAATATGTATTGACTAGCCCAATGCTTTCCATTCCAATGGGAGGTGCTGATGTTGTACTAGGAGTCCAATGGCTACAATCCCTGGGTACAATAGCTTTTAATTTTCAAGAACTTTTCATGAAATTTTCTGTGGAAGGAAGGAAGTTGAATTAAGGGGTATTGCAGGGAAACCAGGAAAGATAATCAGCTCTAATGGCATGACAAAGCTTCTAAAAAAGGAGCAAAGAGGTGTAATTGCACAATTATGTTCGCTAGATGTTTCCACATTGGAATCATCTATTTCTCCAGATCTCCAAAAAGTCCTGGACAATCATTCCAAGGTATTTGAGACTCCCAAAGGTCTCCCACCTATGCGTGATCATGATCATGCTATTCATCTGATTCCAGGAAGTGTTCCTCCAAACATCAGGCCGTACAGATATCCATATGTCCAAAAAAGTGAAATTGAACGTATGGTTGCAGAAATGCTAGAGGCTGGTATAATTCAACCGAGTCAAAGTTCTTTCTCAGCTCCAGTAGTATTGGTGCACAAGAAGGATGGATCATGGCGCATGTGTCCAGATTATAGGGAGCTCAACAAGCTCACTATTAAAGATAAGTTTCCCATTCCTGTCATTGATGAATTACTGGATGAATTGCATGGATCAATTTACTTCACCAAGTTGGATCTTCGTTCGGGATATCATCAAATCAGAATGAAGATTGAAGACATTCCGAAAATGGCATTTAGAACTCATGAGGGTCATTATGAATTTTTGGTCATGCCTTTTGGCCTTACCAATGCACCTTCAACATTTCAAGGTTTGATGAATTCAATTTTCAAACCATTCCTTAGAAAATTTGTGTTAGTATTTTTTGATGATATACTAATCTACAACAAGTCTTGGAAGGATCATGTTGAACATGTTGACAAGGTGCTACAACTATTGGAGGAGAAACAATTATATGCAAAAAGATCCAAATGTTTCTTTGGAGTCCAGGAGGTGGAATATTTGGGTCATATTGTATCTCATGAAGGAGTTAAGGTAGACCCTAGCAAAATTAAAGCCATTAAGGAATGGAAAATCCCCACATCCATAAAGCATCTGCGAGGATTTCTTGGGTTGACAGGGTATTATCGCAAGTTTGTTAAGAATTATGGGAGAATAGCAGCACCTCTAACAACATTATTGAAGAAAGATTCATTTTCATGGACTCCGGAAGCAACAAAGGCCTTTAAACATCTTAAAGAGGCAATGTGCCAAGCACCGGTCTTAGCTACACCAGACTTCACAAAAACCTTTATTGTGGAATGTGATGCTTCAGGAAATGGAATTGGTGTTGTTCTAATGCAAGATGAAAGACCCATTGCTTTTGAAAGTCGTCCAATCAAGGGAAAGTTTTTAAGCAAAGCTATTTATGAGAAGGAAATGTTGGCAATACTCCATGCACTTAAGAAATGGCGACCCTACCTAATGGGAAGACACTTCAAGGTAAAAACGGATCATGATAGCCTTAAATACTTTTTAGAACAAAGATTATCCTCTGAAGAGCAACAAAAGTGGGTCACAAAGATGTTGGGTTATGACTTTGAAATCATCTACAAAAAAGGGAAGCAAAATGTGGTGGCAGATGCACTCTCAAGAAAGGATGAGGATGTGGAAGCATTGTTGTGTGCCATTTCTATTATCCAACCAGATTGGATAAATGAAGCAAAGGAGGAATGGAAGAATGACGAAGAAGTGTGGGCACTTATTCGAAAGCTACAACAAGATTCCAGTACTTTTGATACATTTAGCTGGCAAAATGATTCGTTATGGTACAAAGATCGCTTATACCTCTGTAAGAATTCCCAACTAAAACAAAAGATTCTTATGGAATTGCACACTTCTCCCTTAGGAGGGCACTCAGGATTTTTAAAAACTTACCACAGGGTTAAGAAGGAATTTTTTTGGGATGGCCTTAAATCAGATATTCAAAAGTTTGTGGCGGAATGTTTGGTTTGCCAACAAAATAAAGTTGAAACAATTAAGACACCGGGTCTATTACAACCTTTATCCATTCCAAGCCAACGTTGGGAGGAGGTTTCAATGGATTTTATCACAGGTTTACCCAAGTCTGAGGGAAAGAGTGTCATCATGGTGGTAGTTGACAGACTTACCAAGTATGCACACTTTTGTGCATTATCACATCCATTTAAAGCCAGTACAGTTTCTACTGCATTTATGGAAACAGTTCAAAAGCTACATGGAAACCCAAAGATTATTGTAAGTGACAGAGATCCCATTTTCACTGGAAATTTTTGGACAGAATTATTTTCTTGTCTGGGTACTCAGTTAGCTCATAGCTCATCTTATCATCCTCAATCTGATGGGCAAACTGAGATAGTAAACAAATGTTTGGAAGGATATCTTCGTTGCTTTGTATCTGATAAACAGACACAATGGGTCAAATGGTTGCCTCTGGCTGAATGGTGGTATAACACTTCCTTCCATACAGCAACAAAAATGACCCCATTTATGGCACTTTATGGGTACCAACCACCATCAATCACATCATATTTAAGAGAAAATTCTAAGGTTCAAGCAGTGGAACATCACATCGAACATCAACAACAAGTCCTCCAACTCTTAAAGGATAACCTCGTGTTGGCACAAAATAGAATGAAACAACAGGCAGATCAACATCGCAGTGAAAGAAGTTTTGATGTAGGTGATTGGGTATTCCTACGGCTACAACCATATAAGCAAATGTCCCTAAAGCAAGCTAAGAAGGATAATAAATTATCACCAAAGTATTATGGTCCGTACAAGGTGTTGGAAAAGATTGGTACTATGGCATACAAATTGGAGCTTCTTGCAGTGTCTCGATTGCACCCAGTTTTCCATGTTTCATGTTTAAAGAAGGTTATAGGCGACAAGCTCCCAGTTCAAACAATATTGCCAGAACTTGACGAGGAAGGAAAAATTATATTGGAACCGGAAGCAGTCACAGAAACAAGAACTCGACAGCTACGAAATCGATCAATTTCAGAGTATCTTATCAAGTGGAAGAACTTATCCGCTGAAGATTCCACATGGGAGGATGAGAATTTTATGTAGAAGTATCCAGAACTACTCAAGCGTTGAGGACAACACTTTTTTTGAAGGAGAGGGGCATGTTGGGTCCCTATAATACTAGTGATTACCCCATTACTATTGTAGTTATACCCCTTATTTATATTGTTGAGCCCCTATTACCCCCATATTATTATTTCTATGCCCCATAGAATCCCTCTATTGTTATTTTTGTGGCTTTATATTATTATTGTTAGGTCGGCTGGATTATATTGTGACTCCTTAGACTCCTATATATAGAAAGGAGGTTTTCTCATTTGTATCATCCAAGAATTGTTCATTTATGTAATGTAAAGGAGGGTGCCCCCTCGAAGAGGTTGAATTCTAAGGCGTTGATCTATATTTTCTATCTTTTCTTGAGCTGGTTTCATAACAGAATCAAATGAATAGAGATCATGGTATTGCCGGGTGATGTCCAAACCAAGCTTATCCATGATAGCCTTGGGCATGAGATTGTGAGAAGCTCTAGAATCGAACATGGCATTATGTAACACAAAATCATGCACTCTTAAACTGATATAAAAGGGTGGCACTTCACTATCAGGAGACTCACCATTCGATGTTGGCCCAAAAATCATTTCAGGTTGATCATCTGCGACATTCACCATGTCGGACATCGGATCCAAATTCAACATCTTAGATACTTGCCCTCTATAACTACTATTCCTCATTATTTCAGTCAAGGGGATGGATACCTTTAATCTAGAAATCTCATTCTCTAAATTAAAAGCGGGAATCTTTTCTACCTCTTTGACTAGGATTTCTTTGTTTTCCTTTTCCTTTGATGCAGCTTGCTAATGTGATTGTTCTACTGATGTTGATTTGCTACTCTCTGGACCACCGCCTCTTTTCCTTTCCTTTGTGTAGCTGATGAATCATTCTTTGATGCATCAACATCCTTCCTTTTCTGAATTGGTTTGGCCGGCACATCTCTGTTTCTAAGTGAATATCGCTGCTGCTATGCGGACAGAGCATTCATATATCCCCTTTGATACTCCTCTGATTCTTCCTGTAAAACAGTGTCACTTGCTAGAATGAAATCTGCATCTTTGTGTGCAGCTGAAATCACCGCACACTCTTCCTCTTCAGTAATGTAAGTAGGCAGCTCATCTGGAGAGGTGGTTTTCTTCACCTATTACATTTCTGTCCTCATCTGACTCCAGTCCATGCACAAAATTTTGCTGCAAAGGTGTCTGTACTGGTCGTTGTGTTGTCTGCTCTTGGGCTTGTTGATCTCTCTGTCTTATTCTATATTGTGGTTGCTGCTGACCACGAAGTTAGGATTTCTAACTTGTGGCTCCGATTTGTCAAGTTTCACCCTTTCAAGCATATTCTCTACCTTCTTGAGTAATTGATCCATCGAAGAAGACTCTTCCTTAACTGTGACTTTCTTTTCTGCTTTCACTCTAGCTCTCTTGGACAGCAGATTTGCTTCAACGCTGACCGCGATTTTCTGCATGTCTTCCACTGTGGCCGGTTCTCTCGCTCTTAGTTGGTAGGCCATGTTAGCATCAAAACCATCCAGAAATTTCATCATAGCTAGTCCCACAGGTGGCTTTAGATGATCTGTAATTTCGTTATAAACTAAATTGAATCTAACACAATAGTCTTGGACCAACTCACCAGCGTTTCGTTTGATTTGCTCATATTCAGCCAGAATTTCAAGAGGATTCTTTTTCACTTCCCATCGGTTTAAAAATTTTCTTTGTAGGTCGACCAAGGTAGCGATACTTGCTGCCGGCAAACCTTTGAACCATTTCCTCACATCACCTGCAAATGTTTGTACAAAGAGTCTCATTGCCACATTCTCCGCATCAATCTCATGAAGTTCATAGAAATATACCATTTTGTCCACATGTTGCTGAGCAGTAATGCTGTTAGGAGTTCCATCAAAAAACAAGATTTTTCTTTGATAATCTGCGGGCATATCATCTAGAACTTGAGGCAGAACAAGGGGTGCAAAACGGGTAGCCATCACTCTTGGTGGATTTGGCCTTGGAGGTGTTGGAGGAGTTTGCACAGTTTATAAGGGGCTAGCAATTGGAGTTTGAGGCTGTGTCGCAATATAATTATCAATTAACTGGTTAGCTCTTTCAGTTTCTAGATCTACAAGAAATTGTGGATTGGGGACAGTATAGTCAACAGCACTTTTAGATTTAGACTCGAGCAATGATATTTCAAACCGTTTGTCAAACTCAAGCTCTTCAAGATACTCAAAAATGTCAGGACATGAATGGGATTTGAACACGGGAGTTATATTGCTCTCTTGAAGAAGGAGTCTTGGAATAAAATTGGGGTTTTCGTAGATATGAGGAGGATCTGGGTCTGGATTGGCTCTGGTATATCGTCTCGAAGCCAGCGTGCTATTGAGAAAAATCACAGGGAAAAACCAACTTACTCAGCCTATCCAATCCTAAACTTATCATCCAGAAGCTTAGAATTATTAAGAAGTAAGGGGATTTGATTTCAGTCCCCAGTATGGTCGCCACTATGTTAGCACCTAAATCTGCCCTAGGCTAAAGGAAGGCAAAATTTAGGGTAACCACAAACCATGCTCAGTCTTGTAGCTAGCCCTACCAGAATAGGAGAGGTCTCTCTCCGAGTCATGCTCAGTGAATGGATAAACGAAACGGTCTGAGATGACTTACAGTGAAATATTTATCTTAGGCTAGTAAGCGAATATGGATACAAGAAACAATTTTTATGAATGACTGAGCTTCTGGGATGTTATGGGACCAACGGATATCAATGAATAGAGAATTTAATACAAAGGCACAGATTACTCCGTGAGGCAGGACAGGTGGAAAGTGTATCAATTTAGCTCGAAATAACGCGAAATGGAGAGATTGCTTAGGAGAGTGAAAAGGGCATAAGTACATGAATCCTTTTCAACAGAAGAAGAACACTGAACATGAAATTTTCCCACAGGCAGAGCAATAAAATTGAATTCTACCTTATCTAACTCAGAAAATTTCACTGGAAATGAATATGAATTGAACTATGAACATTACAAAATACATATGAAACATAAGAGCCACATTTACTACACTCACAACCACATGAATCTCATGAAATAGAGTCGCTGCCTTTCATTAATTCACTGTCAAAAATATACAGTGAAGAAACAGAGTTTCTTTCCCACAGTCTCCCAGAAGTTACAAGCCAACCAACCCTTTGCAAATAGCTTGCATACAATATATAGAATGTGCTATGAAGAGATAGAACGCCCAAGGGTTGGGGAGTTACTCGAATCATTACAAAATGGAGGTGAAGAGCCAACCATCAGCTACAGGTGCAGTGTTACAAACATGACAAATGGCTTGGGTGACCATTTGCCTTCCTTCGCCACTTGGATAGAAGCCAATTTGGAGAGAAAAAACTTTAAATTCTGCCTTAGGTGCCAAAAAACTGAAATGTATATGAGCGGGCCCACTTGGATAAGTCGTGAATCAAAATTTCGCGAAACGAAGGTAAAAATTTGGCTTTTTCCCTATATGCACCGCATCCTTTTCTCTGTGCACCACGCCACTTTGGAGCCTATTTTGAGGCACTTGCAGGAGTCCAAATTGTCCCCAAGTGTTCTTGTTGGAAATCCTATCCTGTCTAATTTCTAACCCAAGTGTAATTTCTGAATTTGGTGCTCATTTGCCCCTCCAAATCTTCATTCTCCCAAGACTGCTTCCTGTGTGTCAAAATAGGGGCAAAGAGGTCATGTTTTGGGTGTTTTTGACCTCCTGGAGACTCATATCTTGCCTAAATTTCTTGTCCAAGCACCAGTAGTCGTGATTTTTCATTCTGAATCCAAAAATGCAAACCATTCTTCATTTGGAGCTCCCAATTTTTAGCGTCCCACCGCACAGGGAGAAAAACCTGTGTTTTGCCCAAAAATTTGTCATGTGACCAAAATTTCCCCAAATTTCTTGAAATTTGGGCTGGAGGTCCTCTATGAAGTGCTATGTTGTGCCAAGGAAGCTTCGGCCAAGATTCAAAGCTGATCTTTCTCTTTTGCCTCTTTTGTTGCTTTGCTCAATTTTGCCTTCAAGCTCTTTATCCGGGCCCTTGCACTCATGTTTCATGCCCTGTAATGGAAAGCCATGTGTCTTAGTAAGACATGGTCCTTGTCGGCCTTGTCCAGCAGCCTCTCCAAGTGCATATTAACTCTCTCTATATTGGCCTCCCGATCCTCATTGATCTCTTGCTCCAATGACGTGAGCTCAACTCTTCTTCTTTGTGCAGCTTGGTGATGCTCATGAATGTTTTGTAGCTCCATGATCGCCTGCTGATCCTCTAGCTGTTTGTTCCTCTACTCCAGGTATTTCATGTTCCACTTAGCCCTCTCCAAGTGAAGGGATAAGGCCTCAATCACTGATTGCTGCTCCTGGATGATCTTTCTAAGCTCTACATTTGTCGGTTCTGTATCTGTCTCATCATCATGAAGGAGAATGAATTATGTCTCTCGTTCGCCTGATGGCTCACCTGAAGGCCCCCTCATCATGCATTGGCTCCTTACCTCTGTCCTGTTCCTGTGTCATCGATATAGGAAGCGAGGCCCCTTCCACCCTGGGTGGAGATAACACTTGCTTTGCCGCTACAAACAAATGTCTACTGCCTCTCTGATAGGTGATGAATACTGGCATAGTAGCGGCCTCAAGGCACTCATACTGATGAGAACAACCACCTATCTAATGCTCTGCCTCTGATACTACCTGTGGAGTGCTGAAGGAGTCCTAGGAGATGAAGTCCTCCCCAGCAATGCCCTGCAATCCCAACTGATGATCCACCAAAATCCGGATAAGAGAAAAGTGATAAACACTGTTAAGCTGCTGCTGAGGGGTCTTATGCTGCATGAAATTGTTCATCCTCTCTATGTTCCTGCAAATGAAAAATTGGAGGTTCATCATCCGCACCATGGTAAAGTGCATGAGTAACCTGATGTGATAGGCATATAGGTGAGAGAACCTCCCCTCACAACTGAAGTACTTCATGATCAATTTCATGAGTGAAGCATACTTATCTTTCAAATATCTGAATGGGAAGACTCTTGTGATATGCCTCAAACAACTGGACTTAATGTAAGGCTCATAGTATTGCCTATCCACCTTCTTCTTCTTATGCCATTGTTCTCCAACATTTGGTATGCCTGTTGCCACTGAGATAGTTTCGGGGGTCAATGTGAAGGTGACCCTGGCCAAGACAGACTGACCTCCATGTAGATGAAGCACAAAAAGACGAGCCAACTCATGTTGAACTCTAACATTAGCCACCCTTTGACAAAATTCAAACATGCTAGGTGCTGGAAACATGACATAGCAAGAGAGCATGCCTGCAATTCGGTGAGGGTGTTTGGCTCATCCCTAACATGTTTGCCACTCCTGTGATGTCTCCTGGGAGCCTGTTCTCCTGAAGCTGTATCGCTGTGAGTTTCCACCTCATACTCTGATGAACCCTCAGATGCCATGACTGCTGTTTATATATTGTACTTAGGCTGCCCTTTGATGATGGTGAAGTTGGGTATTGTTTGTGATATCTGCCACCAAGGGGAACAATGAAATAAAGGGAGTATTAGGAAGGGAGTAATGTGATGGGAATAGGGGTTATGGGGGGGAGTTTGTTTAGGGATATGTAGGGGGTTTGACAAGGTAGGGTTTGGGGTTTTTATAAGGTAGGGTTTGGGGTTTGTATTGACCAATAGGAGGAGGGGGAAGGGAATAGAGTTTGGTAGTATTTTAAGGTAGTGATAATAGGAAAAATGGCATGGGGGAATAAGGAAAAATGGTAAGGAAGGGAAAATAGGACCTTGGCATCAACAACACAATTACACAACCCTAGCAAAAATGGCCCTTTGTGTTTTCTTGCGGTTGCTTTATGAGTTTTGTTTCATTTCAATCATAGGCATACATCACTATATCATTTACATAATTTGAGGAACCATTGATGTTATAGAGCCTACCTCTCGAGCTGATGGGCATCCACAAAATATTTGAGGGAGTTTTGGCAAGTTTCTGGCCCTTTGTCTGTGTGCGTCGCGCGCAAAACCTAGTGCGCCGCACCCTGGGTGTGCACCACGCCAGTTAGAAAATTGCACTACAGGCGGGCTCTATGTGCGTCGCGCCCTGTGTGTGCGCCGCGCCCTAGTCTATATGTGCCGCGCGCTGAAACCACCTCGAACTTTGCTCCAAAACACACGATGCACACCACGACTTTGCAATGTTTTCCCTATGCCTTTGATTACACAATGACTTTGATTTTTGATGTAAACTTGTGTATAAAGACTTGGAGGTCATGATTTAAATTTTGCTTTTTCGAAAACCCATTTTTATAATGTCATGTTTTGCCACTTTTTCACTGACTTAAATCAACACTAATTTTCACTTTTCCTTTGAAATTTTAGCTCAAATGATGAAATTTTTGGCACTCTTTGCAGGGATTGCATTGCAGGGAATTTGGCCATGGAAACCATGACTGTGCCTGGAGAAATCAACTATTTATCTCTTTGAAAATTTTATCACCAATGACACTGTTTGAATTTTCTTCAAAACAGAGTTTTGAAGAACAGTCGAAGTTTATCAATATGACGATGAAACTCTGTGAATCATTATTTTTTAAGGGCCTCTCTCTCTGGCCTGCTTGGCATTACTGGATATATTTAAAAACCAAACTGATAAATCCCTAGACCTAATGATCAAAAATGACCTTTGTCCATTAAAGGACCAAACCTTGACTGTCATGGACTTTTGTGATCATTGACCAAAGACCTAAGCCAACATGAGCCAGATATGAGGGGAATGACTAGCATGACCTTTTCCGTCAGACTATGGCATGCCCCTAGTGGAATGTGGCTGAGTGAATGGAGCGGGACACCTAAAATGAAATGCATATAGAGTTTTGATCTCTGACGGAGGACTGACCAGACCGACTCTAACAGTGTCGAATTCTGGATTGCTCTTGTAAATATGCGGCCACCCTGATGTCTCGTGCCCACAGGAGTTGAGCATAGTGACCAACGCCATTATCAGTGGTCAGCTAAGGCAATCATAAACATTATTAGTGTTTCCCTTCTTATACTTAATGTTCAAATGGAACTATTGCAAATAGGTGGACCTTTTCTTATGGAGATCGTTCTACAAATTCCCTTGTGTCTGTATGAACTGTAGAGGTCAATGGTCTGTGTGGATGACCATTTCCTTCCCCATAATGTAATGCTTCCATTGACAATAGGCCTACACAATGGAATACATTTCTTTGTCATAAGTGGGGTACTTTCGGACTGTGTCTGAAAGTGTCTCATTGTGGTAAGCCATTGGATGCCTATGCTGAGTAAGAACTGCACCAATAGCATAGTCGGAGGCACCTATTTCAATGTCAAATGGTTGTTGCAAGTCTGGTAATGTGAGCACTGGTGCAAAACATAGGTGATTCTTCAACCTAGAGAAGACTTGTTATTTGGTTTCATACCAACAAAAATTTCTTTCGCTCTGCCCTTGTTGACTTGACTTAAAGGCCAAGTGATATGAGAGAGCCCCAACATGAACCTATGGTAGAAATTGGCAAGACCCAAAAAGTTGTGGAGCTCTGTTAGAGTTGTTGGGGCTAGCCAATCCAAAATGACTTGTATCTTGGATGGGTCCACATGTACACCCTGCTCATTAATGATATACCGCAAATATTAAACCTGGGTTAGGCCAAAGGTGCATTTCTCCAAGTTAGAAAACATCTTGTGTTAGTGCAGGGTTTCAAGGACCCATCGAATATAGTGGAGGTGCTCTTCCCAACTCTGGCTAAAGATCAAGATGTTATCTAAATACACCACCACGAATCGCAAGATAGCATCCATCAGTCTCATGAAGGTTGCAGGGTCGTTCGTCAATCTGAATGGCATGGCCAACCATTCGTAAAGTCCCTCCTTAGATTTGAAGGCAGTCTTCCACACATCGGAGAGTTTGATAAGAACCTGGTGATAACCTGACTTCAAGTCAATCTTGCTGAAATATTTGGCCCCTTGCGCTAGTCCAGAAGTTCATCAATCCGCTGGATTGGGTACCTGTATTGAACAGTGATCTTGTTCAGCACTTGATAGTCAATACAGAGCCTCCAGTTCCCATCCTTCTTTTGTACCAATACAATCAGGCTCCCACATGGTGATGAGCTTGGCCTAATGTTCCCATTCTATAATAGTTCCTGAATCTTCCTCTTGATCTCATCATTCTCTAGAATAGAGCGTCGATAGATTGGTCCATTGGGCAGTGATGCACCCAGGTTTAGATCGATGGAGTGCTTGACCTAACAATGTAGAGGTATCCTTGTGGGTGAGGCAAAAATATCCCTGTACTCCTCCAGGACCTTGTCCATTTTATTCTGTTGTGTAGAGGAGCCCTGCCTGGAAGCCTTGGCCCCAACCTTCTTCTTCCCTTGGGGGCGGATCATAAGGAAAAAAAATTCTTGGTCTAGGAAATGATCTTACTTCATTTCTTTGCGATGATCAAAGAGATGGCAGTAGGTGGGGCTACCTCCAGTGTCATGTACAACTTATTAACCAAATTAATAGTCACAGAGCAAGGTCTAGACTCATATACAACATGTCACATCCACAAGTATGGTTGTCCTAACAATACATCACAAAATTCAAGAGGAGAAACCTCACACAGTACCTCATCCATGAAGGGCTTGATGCTCTAGGGAAGGCGACACTGCTAGCTGACACGAAGATCTCGTCCTTGGTGAAGCCACATGATGATGTATGACTTTGGATGTGCTATAGTCTTTAGGCCCAGCCGTTTCATGACTTCTACTGAAATCAGGTTCTTTTGGCTCCCATTTTCGACAATGAACTGCAACAAAGAACCCTTCGCCCACATTTATGAGTGGAAGAGGTGTTCCCCCTCTTATGGATCTTCAGGCTCAATCTTGTGGATCTTGGTGGTGGCCACAGTAGCACTGGGCTCTGCATCAATGATCTGCTTCCCTTTGTTGATTCCCTTATGGGGTTCTCAATCAAAGTTGGAACGTGCATCTAATTCAGAAGCCTTCAGCTTGGCCACCAGTGATTGCTTGACCTGACACTCACTTGTATAGTAAGTGGAGTGCTTATGGAATTCACACCATTTTCCCATTTCCTTCTACATCATCGGGTCGTTGTTCTTTTCTTACGACTTCGGTAGGTTGTCCTGGATATCATTGCCTTGGCTTGGTCCTTTTTTCTATGGTTTGGGAGTGCCTTTTCCTTGCTTTGTATTCCTAGATCCAAAGTACTGCTTCTTTTGTCTAAACTTCTTCACAATATTGGCAGTGTACCGATATGTCGTGCCAAGTGAGGAAATATCCAGGAACTCCATCTCATGCTAGATGTACTTGTGTAGACAGTCACATACTTGAGCACCAAATGTCGCTCTGTATCCTTGATACCCAACTTCGTGTGAAGGGTATGGAAAGTATTTGTGAACTCTGGCACATATTGGTCCCTTCCCTGCCATTACGTGGTCCACTTTATGTATTTGTCTTCATAGCTCCCGATAGGGTAATATTGATCCTTGATGGCATCTCGGAAAGAATTCCAAGTGGGTGTGGCTGAAAACAGTGAGGGTTCAATCTCATCCTTGTGTTCACAGTATGCTTCCCAACAATCCTTGATGTGTGGGGCAACTTGAAGGAGTTCAAAAGTAATATTTCCCTGATTGGAAAAGTCATGAACTGAAAAATATCCTTCCAATAGATTTAACCATTTATCTATGACGTCTGCATCTATCAAGCCTTCGAATATGGGAATATCAAAGTTAACTTCTACTTTAAAAGGAGTGGAACCTCGAGAATGGCTGCTGGATGAAGATGCATCACCTATGGGTAGCCATCAAAGGATCTGGGAAAAGTTATCTATCATCGTGTCCCTCTGTCACTTGAGGACTTTCTCGAGAAACATTTCGAAAGGATTACCTGCACCCTCGTCTTTCTTTTCTTCTGTCATGGGAGGTCGTCGGGTTTTGCGAAGCTAATCTTGCAATGGTTCAACTAGATCAAGCCCTAACTCTTTATACCCTGACCTCCTTGGGGACATGCAAAGAAAAATAGAAAAAAAACAGACCGCTTTGATACCATTAATATGAACTTAAACAGGAACACAACAACTTACAGATATAATCATAAACATAGAGATGCAGTAGAAAACACTTCATTTTAGAAGTAGAAAAATATTGAACTATGCTTACAAACAGATAGGAAATAAGATAGCTCGGGGGATGGCAGCTTATCTATTAGAAGAAATGTGGTGGCTGCATGCCTCTGAACTATGTTACAATGAGGCTCAAGGGCCCATTTATTATTGGAAAACATGACAAAACCTTAAACAACCAAAACCCTAACCCCAAGAGATGTAACACCAAGAGTTTGTGGGCCCCGTTGGGTTTAGTTGGACAAGCAACTTCCCCGAGTCATAACTTGGTCATATTACCTTTGTTTGGTGCGTACGATACATTCTTGGAAATGTATCTCTAAGTACTGCAAGTTTTTCCCAAGCCCTTGCCTATGGCCATGGGCCCTTGCCAATCTCCATGGACCTATAGCAGACCCCAAAAAAATGTCGTTTAGGGGGTCAAAACTGCTCTGGAAGTTCAAGACCCAAAAAATTGCTAAAAATAGTAAATGTTGAAATGAACAAGGAAACAGATGAAACTGACTGGGAGGGCTAGGTGGAATAGGCTGGTGGCCACCAATATCCACCTAGATCATAGTAGTGTAATTATGAGGTATGGTTACTCAATTCCTCCATGGTTCAAGGGGAAAATCGGACTCAATCATATGGCAACAATTAACCACATCCTAATCAACCCTTTTTAGGTATGCCAACCTACTTGTTTCAAGCAGGAAACTCAAGGAGTTTTGGCACTGAAGATTCTTAAGGCCATAAAGAATAGGGGTGTCATATGTTTTTCATTGTAACCACACTCTGATGTGGATTTTGGATGGATTGTCTCTTTTTCTTGTCACAAGAAGATTTTGGCTTACAATTTAGGTTGATTTGTTTCATACTGTATGCGGCATTGTAACCAAAATCGATCTTATAAGGAACATCTATAGTCTATTAGAATGGATAATTCTGACACAGTGACATGAGAATGAAGATAATAGCTTCTATTATGCCTCTAGACACCAATTTATTAACAACACAATTATAATTGAGTTGTTAATTAAATGACAAATGAGTGAATAATGAAATCTTGAAGTGAACTTGTTTTAATATGAAAACTCCATAAAAAAGTGAATAGTAAATGTACCTAACCTCACACCACATATGAAACACCATTTAATCTAAGTTATCTTAGAAGACAAACAGAGTGCATGTGTGGTGACGCATCAATTTTATAATGCATCAACAAGCTAAGAGAATAATTAAATGAATGTTTCCCATCCCAAATCAAGCCCAAGAAAGTGTCAGTCTTGACACATTCTAGACTGGAAAACCAATGCACAAATTAGCTTTGAATCAAACTACAATAACGCCTTAAATCCCAAATCAAAACCCATTTAGAATGCATTGCCATCCACTCCGAGTGCCATCAAAATGAACCTTAATTCAAAGATAACAAAGTATAACAACAAAAATTCTGCTCTAGACAAGAAGAAATGAATTTTAAAAAGTAGGCACAATATAAAGGAAATGGATTATTACCCCTACATTCACAAACACTACATAACTCAACTAACAACACCGATCATAGGGTCAAAAGTTTTAAAGCACTACCAAGACCGATTAGAAACTAGAAATTGAAATAGTTTTCAAATTAATATTTAAAAATATGTTACATAGATATTAGTCACAATTAGAAATAACTCATTTCTAAGAAAAAATAATGTGTGACAATCCAGAACTTCACATCTGGGATCTCTACTTGCAAAAATATGTTTTTTCTTACGATAATTTACACTTGAAAATTTAAGATAGGAAATCAAGCCGTCATACTCTTGAAGAAGATATCAATAGTTGACTTGGGCAATATTCTCATTGCTTCTAATGTCAAACTAAGGATTAAAACCAAACTAAATTCTACTAAATTGAGTTGTTCATTTCCACCAGCTACTCAATGGTCACCCCATCTTGTCAAACAAAATTATAGCCATCTTGTGCATGTCATCATTTATAAGTTGCAACATTGCTTATAGCCAAATCGCTCAAATGATCGCTAGAAAAAAATATTAAATATATCTAGCTAATAGAAAATGCTTTAGGCCGATATATTTGGCAATGATTCTTTTTATTTTCTTCACCCATATAGTGCATTTATCAATAACATACCCATTTCTCAAACATTGACAAAAATCCACTACAAACTAGTCCATAAGGACAAATTTCATTATTTATTACTTGGCACAAAACAATATAGATATGCAAAAATTTATTAGCTTTTAAATAAAATGAAGTAATTTATATCAATAAAATTAACTTGATTACCGTAAGCAAAGGCAGCACAAGAAGTTACACGCATCCCCATAGTATCCAAAATCTCAAAATGGTGAAATGCGTAAAAAGTATTCTAACTAAGAGTAGAAGGTATAGCAATATACTTCCTTGCACTAATACAATATAGTTTGGTTCCCATAAAAATTGTAGTAATGTCACAACACCATGCATAAAAGCAAGAAGAAAACATTATAAACTTGAATGCTAACCATTTCTCTAAAGAGACCAGCCCCAATTTCAATTCAGCAACAATAGAGGGAAAATTCATATATGAATGCACTTATCATTGAGAATGTGTTGTTTGTGTAATAAATAAGCATGCAAGTATTTCCCACAAGACCATCCCTCAAAGTCACACACATAACCACTACAGAGCAAGACACAGAAAAATTACTAGGATGTCGAACCATAAACCCTGCAACAAAACCCAAATCCAAGTCAGAATAATCGTTTCATAGGAAGACACAACAAAACTATCGGATTGTCGAACCATAAACCTTGAAACAAAACCAAAACCCAAGTCACAATAACCACTGCAGAGAAAGATACAATGAAATTATTAGGTTTTCGAACCATAAAACCTGTAACAAAACCCAAACCCAAGTCACAATAACCACCGCAAAGCAAGACACAACAAAATTATCCGGTTGCCAAACCATAAACCCTACAAAAGACCCAAATCCAAGTCACAATAAGCACTACAGAACAAGACACAACAAAATTACCGGGTTGTTGAATGATAAACCGTACAACAAAACCCAAACCCAAGTCACAATAACCAATGCAGAGCAAGACACGACAAAATTACCGGGCTACCTAACCATAAACCCTGCAACAAAACCCAAACCCAAGTCATAATAACCACTACAGAGAAAGACAAAACAAAATTACCAGGCTACTTAACCATAAACCCTAAAACAAAACCCAAACCCAAGTCATAATAACCACTGTAGAGCAAGACACAGAGAACATAGAGCAAGATACTTGGGATGCCCAACCCTACCATAAGAGCTTGCAACAAAACCGAAGTCACAATAACCATTATAGAGAAAGACAAACAACAAATTCAAGTGTTGAAAAGCCCAAAATCACAACCATAGCTAAATTCCCAACAACGAATTCAAGTGTTAAAAAATACAGAGTGGTTGGTAGGGTCTAGAATCCTACCGAAGAACCGCAGAAGCCACCACCACATCCAAATGTCGCCCCAAACGTCACTAGACATCTTCAACGTCAGCCATATAAATTTCCTGCAACAAAAACAAAGAAAAGTTAGCATTCGTGATAAAACCCACAAAAATTATAGCCAAATTTGCAAAAAAAAAACAAGAAATTTAACAATCGGCCATTGACCTTTATGTTAACCACCAAACTTGTTTGAATCTCCCACTGGCTCCTTTCCAAATAAGGACAAGTGTCGAACAAACAACCACAGAGTCGTCGGTTAACCCCCCATCAAGCAGAATGAACAAACACAGATCCATTGTTTAACCCCCCATGAACCATAACAAATAGACATTGGCACAACCATAAACCCAAAACCAACCTCCGCAAACAACAATGTCGGGTGAGCAACACTAAAAAGGCGAACCAGGTGAATAGGAAATGGAGCCCAACAAAGCCATCATCGGTGGAAGGAAATGCCCACACACCAGGCCTAAACAAGATAACACAAGGTGGTAAAGACATTGAAGAAAATGGGTCAGAAGAAACCCTAGACACTCACTTAAGGTCAAACTTTACAACTCCCACCAACTGCAACAAGTGGCAGTGTACAATCGACAAGTGTCGTATAGTTAAAAATGTTAAGTCCACGTTGATTTCCACCGTGGAAGGGAAGGCGCACAAGTAATGATGTCCCTCCCCTAATTTGTTTCTTTTATTTATTTATTTGAAAAATGCTTACACTTTTAAACTTTGTAAATCTAAAATTAAGATTCATTATATAAATTTCACTTTTTGGGATATATATATATATATATATATAATTGTTATATCAAAAAATTACAAAGTTAAGATAGTTATATTTATTTATATAATATGTGCTTGTCCATTTTGTTACATGTTTTATAATTTGATTATTGTGATATACATAGTATTGATATCATATATAGAGAATTTATTTTAAGTATGAAATTTTTATATAGTTATTATTTAAATTTAAATAGATAATATGGAATTATTATTATTATTATTATTATTATTATTATTATTATTATTATATTATGTTTATCAACTAAATTTAAACGTGTGATTTTAAAATATTATAACTATGAATTTCTTTTAATTTAATATTTACTTTTCAAAAACAGATTTATAATTTTATTAATAAAAACCAATATCCGATAAAATCATATTGACTTAAATCAAATTTTTATTTTTATAAAGTTTTACTTTATATTATTTCTTACATTAAACTAACATTGAAGATAACTTTATGGGTTGTTACACAAGTTTAAACATCTAGTAAATGATTCAACAACAGCATATGGACATTTAAAAGTAAGAATGAATATATATATATATATATTAGAAAAAAATATGTATTTATGGATGTTATACCGTACATTTTCAAATATGTATTTATTGATGTAAAATCATATTTACTTAAATCTAATTACTATTTTCATAAAATTTTGTTTTATATTATTTTTTACATTTAACTAACATTGAAGATAACTTTATGGGTGGTTACAAGAGTTTTAACACCTAGTAATTAATATCCAACAATAACATATAAATATTTAAAAGTTAGAAAAAATATATATATTTTAAACTTGAAAAAAATATGTATTTATTGATGTTATACATCATGTTTTCAAATATGTATATGGACATTTAAAATTTAGAACAAATATATATTTTTTAAATTTAAAAGAAACATGTATTTATTAATATTATACTTTACATTTTCAAATATGTATTTATTGATGTTATGCTATATGAGTAAATATTAAACATTATACAATAAATTAATAATTAGTTTAGTGTGCATGATGTTTAGTATCTATTTTTCACACACCTAAACCAAAGCCATAAAATCCAACAAATCCATCAAAATTTTGTGTTTTAGGGTATAAAGTTGATGGACACTCACTCTTGTTAAGTAATTTTTTTTTTTTGGGACTATTTTTACTTACTATTTCTTTTTAGGTGATGTTTGATATTTATTTTTATTCATCAGTTAAATATGATGCATTATATTTGTTATGCTAATTTTTTGTTGTGAATATAAAATCATTTTTCTTGATGTAAGTTTTGTGTTTTGTTTTATATGGAAATATTTTGCTTCTACTTTGACAATAAAATAAGATTTAATTAAGTAAAATCATAGATGAATTTTCAAAACATCAAACATGTTTCATTGTTGTCCATTTCTATTACAAAAATCATTAATGATTTGTTGCAATTATATATAGTAATTGTTTATGTAATGGTATATTTTACATACCATGCAAGTCAAACCCATTAACAATGATGCATTTTAAAGAGGGACAATGAAGGCCATTTTTCTAAGATGAGTTGGATTAAAGAAAATCCTTATAAATAATAAAACAAGTTTGAATATACTTTTAAATAGGAATTTGGGACGATTCCAACATTTCAAGCCCTAATAATATAGAAGGTATGTGAAGAAATTATAAATGTTACATAATTAAAAAGAATTGTCTCCCATAAACACCCCAACTCCAAAAAGACTGAAAATGAGTTGTGTTCACATTTACCTATGAATGTAATGAACACTCGTAGGCATAAGGTATCACAGATTTGAGATTTCAATATCCAGCCATGAATAAATCTATTTTTTTTGATAAAATATAAAAACATACATTTTATAAACACTAAGATCTATGACTAGCACATAACACTAAAGAAACTACACAAAACCTCTTAATATCAAATAAAGTATACCTATCTCACCCATACAAACTAAAAAAGCCAATTCTAATATTTCTACTTAAAACTAAATATCCCTTCAATTTGATTACTTTATCCTTAAGTTCATGTTGTATATAGCATACTATTGGCTCATAGATGTGAGTATATTACATGAATGTCAACGTTTAACTTTCAAGCTTCTATGTTTAGGCTTCAGGTTCAAGCATGTACAATAAAAATTGAAACATGTGACTAGACACAAAAATGGATTTGAAACATGTGACTAGAGACAAAAATAGATTTTTTCTAATACATTTAAAGACCCATTGTGGATGAGTTTATTCTTATCTTAAAATATCGACATCAAAATTCATTCTATACTTGAATTATTTTATTTTATTTACCAATCTTGTTTAAAATTGTTTACATATAAAATAAGTTATCAATAAAAAAATTAAAAAAATTAAATTAACATCATCAATAGTTTACACATTTAAATCCTCCGTGTTTAACAATTAAACGAGAAAAATATGAATAAATACCAATCAAATTTAACCGTATAATTAACCAACCCTCGTGCACCTGCAACCCTGGAAAATTGCCTTCGAAATGAGAGTCGTTGAGATATCCTGACACGTGCTGTAACATTGCAAGAAAATGTTTTTTTTTGGCTCAGGAATTGCGTATACTATATTCTCCATCGATTGATCTGTGAAGTCTTCCAACGAAATCCATGAAGAACAGTAGAGGAGAGTAGAGTTTTAAACCTTTAAGCCCTACGCGCGGTGCTGCTGAGACTCAGAAACCTGAGGGACCCAGTATCGCGAGGCTATCCTCCGCCACAACTTGTCCGTCTTGTCATCCAGCTCAGATCATACAAGGGACGGCTCAGATCTCTCCTGTGGGGACGCCGCCACCACGGTCTGCTCTGTTAGAAGAAGACCCACAAGTTACGTCAAATAAAGCGAACAGCTGGGCGGTATGGGATGGTACATCTTGACATATCCCCAAATGACGTTGATCGCTCTTATCTTGCGTGATGAGCTCATCGACAAGACAATTTTCCCAATGTACATCTCATTATCACGGGTTCCAATGGGTTGAATTATTTGTGTTACTCGCCAATACAAGTTTCCCAGTGTGTATCTCATTATCACGGGTTCTAATGGGCTTATTTATTGTGTTTCTCTAATCTGGTTATACTTTTCTGTGTACATTTCATTATCACAGGTTATACTTTTCTTTCCACATTTCATTATCACAGGTTATACTTTTTCTTTCAACATTTCATTATCACAGGTTTTAATGGGTGATTCATGGTGTTTTTTTTTTTTTAATTTGGTGTTGAATTTTTTTTTTTAACTTTTAGTTGGTTTGTGTAGACTTTAGTTTTTATTCGGTAGTAGGTTCAAATTTTATGGGGAGGGCGGGAGGATGGGAGCCATTTTTAAGAAATTAAACTATTAAATTCTGTCAAGGGGCCTCCAAGCTTGATCAAGCTTTGTGGTAGCATCTCATTGGTAGGCAGATTGTTCTTCCATTCAACATTGGGGCAGTCTAGGTTTAGCATATTTAGAAAGAAAGGAGAGAAAAAGATTAAAAAAATAAAATTGATATATATATATATATATATATATAATTTATTTTTGAATATATAAATGGATTCAACACCCTAAAGAACTCTTGGGACAATTGTTAACTTTTGATTATATAAACTTCACACATCAAACTTGTGATTTTGAAAAATATAACCAAAAAAATTGAATTGTGATTTTGGGAAATATAAGAAAAAAATGGTAGAACATATAGATTATGGCTAAATAAACCACTATGAAAATTCATTTATATTAGTTATACAATATTTTAATGTAGGCCTTTAACATCCATGGCATATTCTAGAATATTCTTATTAATCAGATATCAAAGATTGAGATTTATCTCAAAAGTAGTCATGCCTTTTCTATAATTTAATAAACTTTACTAACTAAAAAAATGTCAAATGAACAAGTGTCATATGAAATAAGTTAAGTTTTTTAGGGCATTTTTATTGAGAATTCATGGTATTTGTCCAAGATATAGTAACAAAAACTATTTATAAGTCAAGAATCTACAAAGTAAAGTGGGGTGAATCTCCATGATAAAAAGATAGTAGTACATATTTTTTAAGATGTATAGGGGAGGGACAACATTACCTGTGCACCCTCCCCTCCACCTCAGATTTGAGCACATGGACAGCTAACCCTGGTGTAGGACACCTGCCCAAACGAGCCTGCCACGTGTTGTGGTGGGTGGCCGCATTTAAAATCCCTAACTCATCACCATTTAGGGTTGGTTTTGGGTTGTTTTCTACGATGTATGTTCTGCCCTGTGTTGTTTGTTCGGGTCCAGTGTGTGGGCGATGCGCTCCAATGACGATGGGGCGGGACGACTCCATTACCTGTATGCCTTGTCTGCCATTCGTGACCTGCTAACTCGATGAGTTTGCTTGCAGTGGTTCATTAACAGAATAAGGTTTCTGTTGTGGTTGTTTCGTTCTGCCTCCCAGTGCTGTTTAGGGTTTAGGGTTTTGTTGCTTTACCTGTTTCGAGGGGGGTTTAACTCTGCTGTTGTAGTTAAACGCTCTGCGGGGTCAGGGCTTTACATATGTCATTGTTGTTGTTCGTTCTCCACTGCCGAGGGTTTAGAGATACCTTGGTCGTTGTTTCATTCTCGCGGCCTGTTGTTTGGGAAGGAGGTAGTACCAAATTCTAGCCAATTCGAGGTCGAAGGTAAATTTACAAATACATGAGTTTTTATGGCTTTTTTTTTTTCTGAATTGTGTTTGTATATTTTTCCCATTTGCTAATATTTTAATGTTTTACAAGTTTTGGTTGCAGGTATGGCGAGGTCTGGAGGACGTTTGGACATGGAGGATGTTTGGACATGGCTTCTGCGTCTATCTGGAAGGATTTTCCTACTAGTTACTGCCACTGTGTTTTTCAACACCTCAACTTGCTGTTGGGATTTTTGTTATTTTTGCTTTTACTACACTGTTGTGTCTTTGAACACTTGATTCTGCTGGGAGTTTCATCCGCGTTGTGTAATTACATATAATAGATAACTAATTTATATTGTTCTGTAACTAATTGAAGTCTACATAGTGGCATTTCACCTTTCCTTCATTTTGATTTCACCACTCCACTAGGTTGCTCGTTCGGCCAGTTTCCTATTGCATTGGAGGGTTTTGTAGGTTCCGCTGCCAACCCTATCTCTATCAAGGTTTCAAGAGCTTTTCCTAGATGAGCTCATGGGTTGGTGCCCATGCTTAGCCATATGTTTATTCTACCTCCCTTTATTTTATTTTTTTGTTATTGCTACAGGGTTTATACAGTTAATTTACTCCATTTTTTCCATAGGTAAGGACATATTTCTACTTTTTTTCTGGTTGCGTTGGAAGTTTTTGCAGGTTCAGCTGCCAACCCTATCTTTGCCAGGGTTTCAAGCTCTTTTCCCAGATGAGCTCACAGGTTGGTGCCCATGCTTAGCCATATGTTTATTCTACCTCCCTTTATTTTTTTGTGTTCTTTCTCTATGGTTTATACAGTTAATTTACCCCATTTTTCCCATAGGTAAGGACAGATTTCTACTTGTTTTTTTGGTTGCGTGGACTAACAATAACGTTTGTCTCATAGGTGTAGAATCCCTCTATTTTCATATTTTCCCTTTGAGGTTTAGATTTATTTATTTTTAGTTTATGGTCTTCAAGTCATTCATTAAATATTGGTCACTGTTTCCTCTTTCAGGAGATTTCCTACTTTTATGAGTTCATAGGTTCAAATTCAGGGCTGGTTTCTTTTCTTCATTAGCCCATTAGTGCACCTTAACTTTAGTATTTAAAATACAACAATATCAATCATTGTCATTTCTTGTTCCCTGTTCTCGTTGCTAACATTTGTTGTCACAATATCGACAAAATTATTTATCACTTAATACAAAAATATTAAATTGTTGAATTCTTGGTGTCGTCCTCCTACAACCTTCATTGAAGTTTTGTTATGTGGAAAGAAACTTGTAATAAGAATGTACATAGTGGAGGAGTGAGACATTAGAATGGACCATTCTCAAATCTCATTATGCAAACTTCATTTCACATAAAACAAGAGCTTCTATCTGTAGTTGATCGACAACGTTAGAATGATGGATGTGTTTCCTCATTTAATATCTTTATTGCATGTAACTATCATTTTTAATTTTTATTACACCTCAAGCTTTTTTTATTTGTTGGAGAGGTCTTATAGATTTTTCAAGTGTCGTGTTAATGTTGTTAGGTCATAATTTATGGAGAGTGATTTTGTTTGTGTTTGTTTGAATTTAGGGGAAAATTGTCTTTTCGTTCAATGAAATAATATCAGTGATTGTTGTATGCCGATTTAGATCAATCAATAGATTTCTGAGAGGTTGGTTGGGTGCATTAGTTGTAGAACTCTAATATTCATTTGCTTCCATCTACATTTGTAACTTAGTTAATTGCCTAGGCAAAGCATCAATTTCATCATCCTAGCAATTGGCCTTAGATTTGAGAGACTAGAGTTCATCCAGGAGGAATATGATTGTTTTTTTCTTGTTGATGAAATTTCTATTGCAAATCCAAATTCTCGTTACACATTTAGAGGTTTCACTTGTGTATTGTTGATTCATTCTTTCTAGCTTCTTGTTGTGGAGAAATCTGGATTTTATGTCATTTTGGAAATGGTTTTGGTTTTGGTCAGATTTAGTCTGTTGTCTTATTGAGTTTATATCAGATGGATCTAAGTTGTCCTTTGTAAATTGCCATCTTGAGGAGCTTCTTTATTACACTACCTCCATGTTTGTTGATTTATTGAATGTTGGTTTATAAGGGAAATTCAATGCCCATAGTGCATTGCCCATTTATATTGTCTTTTAATTGGAAGTGCATTGATTTGAAAAGGTAAATTGATGCTCATATAAATCTAGTTCATTATTTTAGGGAATTTTCATATTAAGATAAGTGACTGGCTCAAGATTTTAGTATTCACTCATTTATCATCATATTTACAACTCCGTTATAAATGTTTTGTAAAGCATTTGGTGTGTAGAGGCATAACAAAAAATCCCATTTGCATTCTCAGGTAGGATTTCTACATTATAATAGACTATAGATGTTCCTTCTAAAATGGATTTTGGTTACAATACCGCAAACAGTATGAAATAAAACAACCTAGGTTGTAATCCAAAATATTTTTGTGACAATAAAAAGATACAATCCATCCAAAATCCACATCATAATGTGGTTACAACAAAAAACATATGACACCCCTATTCTTTATGGCCCTAAGAATCTTGAGTGCCAAAACTTCCTGAGTTACCTGCTCGAGCCAGGTACATTGGCGTACCTAAAAAGGGTTGATTAGGAAATGGTTGACCGCTGCCATATGATTGATTCCAATTTTCACCTTCCAACCATGGAGGAATTGAGTACCCATACCTCACATTTTCACTACTAACCCTTGCATTAAGTGAAGGTGTGTAATGAGCATACATAGAATTGACATCTCGTCTGGTAGGAATAAGGAAAGTGGGTAAACCCTTAGTTTGATAGTGAGGCACTTGAATGTTTATGAGGTTTTAGAATAATGGTGTATTATCTACAATATTCTCCAATGAGTTTGAAATAATCCTGGTTTCATCAGCTATGCTTGCATCATTATCAACCATATTGATCATCCCTTGTTCCTTTTCAAGCATTTGTTGTGTCTTTCTTGATTCCTTTTCCTATATTTCCATTTGTTTTTGTTCGTCCTTAACTTGCCTTGCTTTATCTCTTTCAAGCCTTTAATCTACTCAATGTTGTGTTAGAACAATCCTTCTTGCCTTCTTCTCCTTGACTAGATCCTTCTTTTTCTGTTTTAATTCCTACATTTCAAATTTACATTTTTTAGACTCAACTAATAGGTTTATATAGTATTCTAAGGTGAGTAACTGTGAACTTCAGCCCAAACAAAGACTACCCAGTGTACCTTGCTTTTTTCATTGATACTCTCTCTACTGGTAGCTTTAGGGACCGCCCAAGTATCTTCTCCACCCCTCCCACATGCATTTCATTGCTTGGTACTTCCGTTTCAGTATCTGAGACAACTCATTGAACTCTTTCATTATCATCATTTGATGCCGCATTATGTGCTTCATCTTCTTCCTTTGATCCGTTGTCCACAAAAAAATTAACAATTTCACTATTTGATTTTGCTGGTTCTGAGGGCATGTTCATGCTTTGTTCATTGGTTGTTGAGACATTATGTTCATTCATATTAATCATTGCTTCTGCCAACCATGACGGTGGGGTTACCTGGCTTGGCAATGTTAATTCGTCATTGTCAACTACATGTTCAATAATGTCATTAACAATATCAACAAAAAGATTTGATGTTCTTGAGTTGGTGGAATGATCTCCATGTTACTGCGAATTTGTTCATGATTATATTGTGTTTCACATATAGCTTCATCATCTTCACCATATAAGTGTCCTTGAAAAAGGGAAATCATATTACCAGCTGCAACCACATCCTCTTGGTCAACTACTTCTTGCACTTCAACACCTGTTTGGACACGCCCTTCTTCCCAACCATCCACATGAAATGCCTGGCTATAACCAGTATCATGCATAAGAGCATCATAATTCAGTGGCCAAATTCTTGTCCTCCTAAAGCCAACCTTGATATTTGATGGTGTCAGATCCCTTATAAAAGCTTTACTTGCAAGCTCTGCTAGCTCGAACCTTTTCACCTCAACCCCTGGATTCTTTTCCATACATGCAACATGATCTGACCTGAAATAGCTCTTGAAAGGGCCAAACACACTAAAATCAGGGGGTTGCAATCTATGAGTGGTATGAGTGGCCAATGTCAATAGTTCGATGCCTAAATTGTTTGCTTCCTCAATTTTTTGTATAGCCATGTGGCTCCCGTGACCATCTAATATCAATAAGTGTTTGTTATCAGGTGAGACGCCACCTCGTATTGATGCAGCAAAGTGAAAAAGCCAACTTAAAAACATGTCTTTAGTCATCCATGCATGTAGATGTGCAGCCATGCATGCACCTGGTTCATAGTTCTGTATATAGTTTTTCAGTTGACTTTTTACCTTTGAATAGATAAAATCCTAGGATTAAAGTACCAATTGCATTGACACAACATAAAATAGTTATCCATTCCCTACTCTTAGGAAAAATATTTGGCACATTTTGGCTCCCTCTGGCAATTACCCACATGCCACAATTCCTCCCTGCCTGTAAACCTGTTTCATCATAGTTCCATATATGGTATGCTCCATAAGAACGTTTATCGTAAGCACTAGAAAGAGTGTCATAAAACTTCTACACAATTGTAGGGCACAAATTTAATGCTTTGTCTCTATTAAGGCCCTCAACAATACACAATACAAGGTCTGGATGCCTTTTTTAAAACCAAAACCACCATGATTTACTAGGAAACCCATCTTTGAATGGGTTTGGCCTCCCTCGATAGATTTGAGCAACTGTGGATTTGAGTTGTATCAACTCTAGCCCATGTCCCAATTGGGGCATCTCTTTACACCACTCAACCACCTCGACCTCCTCCTCGTCAGTCATAACTGTAAGAGACCATCTATGTTTTATATGAGTCAATCCATTTATCCAATAATGTACTGATGAGGGAGTAATACCATGTGTTTTTGCAGATGCCCGAACTGAGTATACATTAAACTCTACGTCATCAATTGCAACTAACATTTCTTCTTTTTCCCATCCTCTTATAGCACTGATATTTTTAGTTGAACTTGTCCCTTCGACTATTGTTGATTGTGGTTTTGTGGGTGATGGTGTGAGACCATCAGCTTCAAGCGCATGGTCATCCTCAATAACATTCCTTAGGGCATTATTGACATTGACATCACTTGTCTTGTCCTCATCTAACAATGGGCATCGTAGCTTGGCACCCCTTGTCACTCTCCTGCCACTTCTCCTTGTATGAGAAAAATAACTAACTTTTTCCATAGATGCAACAACCTGTAGAGTTATTGCATGCTTTTAGTTAAGAATACTTGTCAATTATGCTTTCATACAAGGAAAAAATACTTATGCTTTATTACAGGAAATTATCAACATGTATATTAGTATCCTTGAAAAATCAAAACTGCATAATCATGTTGTTGTATGTCTTCAAAATTATCAGTCATTGTTGTTTTGATAAATTGTATTTACACTTAAAATACCATGACTCTATTTGTACTTGGAAAACTACTGTCGGCTTCCACCTTCTTCTGGTACTATGAGAAGATCTGGTAGTTATTGTTGTTTGAATTAATTTGCTTCGACTCATGTTTGTTATCACAATTGAATTGATTCCTGGCCCACACTGTCTCACCAAGTGGAATTGCGTTGTCGATCATGTAGTTCAAGTAGGGTTTGCCTTATGTTGCTTTCAAGTTGAAAAGGACTTTTGAGTAATAAGAAAATTCTACTATGTTAGTATCCTTGAAAAATCAAATCTACAGAATCATTTTGTTGTATGTCTTCCAAATTATCAGTGATTGTTGTTTTGATAACTTGTATTTACACTTAAAATACCAGGACTGTATTTGTACTTGGAAAACTACTACCAGTTTCTACCTTCTTCTGGTACTATGAGAAGATATGGTAGTTACTGTTATTTGAATTAATTAGTTTAGACTCATGTTTGTTATCATAATTGACTTCATTCATGGCCCCCATTGTCTCACCAAGTGGACTTGCATTGTCAATCATGTAGTTCAAGTAGGGTTTGCCTTATGTTTCTTTCAAGTTGAAAAGAACTTTTGAGTAATAAGAAACTTCCATTATAGTAGAAGTTTCTCGTGCAAGATTTGATCCATGATTGCTAGTGTCAATATTGCAGGCTTGTCTTGGTGTTTTCATATATTCTAGCCTCTGCCAACAACAATGGTCTGAGTTACCATAACCAGCTTGAGAACATATTGAAGGGATTGGTTGTTTTCCTACAAAGTAATGAACTCTAAGATGAGGTCAACATGTGGTATTCTCAAGGATGCACTAATGGGAGTGGGCTCATGTGTTTGGTAGGATGTATTTGAGAGTTGTATTGTTGGAGGATCATGTAGTTCAAGTAGTGTTTTCCTTATGTTGCTTTCAAATTGAAAAGAACTTTTGAGTAATAGGAAACTTCTACTATGTTAGTATCCTTGAAAAATCAAATATACAGAATCATTTTGTTGCATGTCTTCAAAATTATCAGTGATCGTTGTTTTGATAACTTGTCTTCACACTTAAAATACCATGACTGTATATGTACTTGGAGAACTATTGTCAGTTTCCACCTTATTCTCGTACTATGAGAGATATTGTAATTATTGTTGTTTGAATTAATTTTTTTAGACTCTTATTTGTTATCACAATTGAATTCATTCATGGCCCCCACCATCTCACCAAGTGGACCTGCATTTTCAATCATGTAGTTCAAGTATGGCTTGCCTTATGTTGCTTTCAAGTTGAAAATAACTTTTGAGTAATAAGAAACTTCCATTGTAGTAGAAGTTTCTCCTGCAAGATTTGATCCAGGATTGCTAGTGTCAATATTGCAGGCGTGTCTTGTTGTTTTCATCTATTCTAGCCTCTGCAATCAACAATGGTCTAAGTTACCATAGCCAACCTAAGAACCTATTGAAGGGATTGGTTGTTTGCCTACAAAGCAATGAACTATAAGATGAGGTCAACATTTGGTTTTCTCAAGGATGCACTGATGGGAGTGGGCTCATGTGTTTGGGAGGATGTATTTGAGAGTTGTACTATTGGAGGATCATGTAGTTCAAGTAGTGTTTATCTTATGTTGCTTTCAAGTTGAAAAGAACCTTTAAGTAATAAGAAACTTCTACTATGTTAGTATCCTTGAAAAATCAAATATACATAATCATTTTGTTGTATGTATTCAAAATTATCAGTGATTTTTGTTTTGATAACTTGTCTTTACACTTAAAATACCATGACTGTATTTGTACTTGGAAAACTATTGTCGGTTTCCACCTTCTTCTAGTAGTATGATAAGATCTAGTAGTTACTATTGTTTGAATCAATCTATTTAGACTCATGTTTGTTATCGAAATTGAATTCATTCAAAGCCCCCATTGTCTCACCAAGTGGACTTACATAATGGCTTCTAGGTCTATTCTAGGTCTGTTCTTCGATCTTCAAGAAGACTCTTTGTAGGTTCACAAAATAGACAGAGAGACTCTTTGATGTTACTAACTCCTTGATTAGGGTTTCGGCTTTCATGTCCAACATTTTATCTAATTTCTCAAGGAGCTTGGTCCTGGGAATGCGTATGATTTTTGAAGAAATGAAGCCAAAATAGGACTTCTCCTTGATTATGATTTTGGCTTTCATGCCCAACATTTGATTTAAAGTCTCAAGGATCCTTGTCCTAGGAGTGCTTATGATTTTTTAAGAAATGAAGCCAAAGTAGGACTTCTCCTTGATTAGGATTTTGCCTCTCATGCCTAGCATTTGATTTAATGTCTCAAGGAGCTTGGTCTTGGGAATGCTTATGATTTTTTAAGAAATGAAGCCAAAGCAGGACTTCTCCTTGATTAGGATTTCGGCTTTCATGCCCAGCATTTGGTTTAATGTCTCAAGGAGCTTGGTCCTGGGAATGATTATTATTTTTGAAGAAATGAAGCCAAAGCAGGACTTCTCCTTGATTAGGATTTCGGCTTTCATGCCCAACATTTGATTTAATGTCTCAAGGAGCTTGGTCCTAGGAATGCTTATGATTTTTGAAGAAATGAAGCCAAAGCAGGACTTCTCCTTGATTAGGATTTCGAATTTCATTTGATTCAATGTCTCAAGGAGCTTGGTCCTCGGAATGCTTATGATTTTTGAAGAAATGAAGCCAAAGTAGGACTTGTTTTCATAACATTAGGCTATTTTTTATCAGTCCCTTATGGTTTGTTCCTATTCATTTAGGGGCATTCTTGAGCTTTTTTATGAAAATAACGTGGGGTTTTAGTGGGTCCCCAAAGGCTATTAGTAAGGTAGAAAGGTAAGAACGTTGTATCATGCTTGCCATGTAATTGAATTAGTTTGCTTGGGTCTCTAGTTGTACTAGGTTTGCGTACAAGGAAGTTCTAATTGCTAGTTATAAGAGTTCTTTGATTAACATCTTGTTTCTAATGCTTCAGTGTCTAGATTTTATACTGGATCCTCATCAATGGGTGTAAAAATGACTAGCTCTCGATCTTTCTTTCAATAGAGCCTATATTTCCCAAGGGAGCTTCTATCCATAGGATTCAGTTATGGAAACAAAGTGCCTTCACCAATAGTGTGATGTCAGAGTGAGAGGTTCGAGTGCCTCTTCTAATGAGGATGCTTTTAGTGCATAAGTGGATGATAGAGATCCTATGGGTATTTTGGATTATTGAAAATATGTGATGGGGATATATGATTTTCAATTGACTAAGAAATGGCTTGCAAATATGAGTTGTTCGAAGACAGAGATTGAAGGAGTGCCGATATAGACAAGGAAAAGACTTTCATTAGATACTTTAGTTTCCTAGAGTCTGTATAAAATATTTTGTGTGAGGGAGGACTGACTACCTTAGCATAGAAGTTTCTCCTTCAAGATTTGATCCAGGATTGGTAGTGTCAATATTGTAGGCTTTTCTTGGTGTTTTCATAGATTCTAGCCTTTGCCAACCGTAATGGTCTGAGTTACCATAACCAACCTGAGAACATATTGAAGGGGATGATGAGCACATTAATTGACCAAGTTCAATCAAATTGTAATGCTTCAAATTTTTTTGAGGATGACATAACATTTCATTCAAATATTCAGCACAAGATTAATTTCTCGTAGGTTTTGTTCTTTTTCAAAATACAAAAGAATAGAAAAAATATATATTTTCATGAAAATGAAACTGTAAGAACTGAAATAAAAAACTGTAAGAAAAATGTCCTGTAATTGAAATAACTAACCTGGATATACTGTCAAATGTTCTGTGATGTTTTGTCTCCAAGGTTGGTGAATAGTTTGAAAGGATAACATGCAACTTCAGTAGTGGTAGAACTTCTTTTATAGTTTTTTGCACTTGAATTTAATTGGTGGTAAGGATGGACATGGATTGCAATGGCTTCATTTTCAATGTGTGATTTGGATTTAATTTGATGTGATCCAATGGTTGGGAATTTGTTATTTATTGATCCATGTGCTTTGATCTGTTTTAATGAGAAATAAAATGTGTTGGGTGTCATTTATTGAACATGTCCTTTGATCTGTTTTAATGAGAAATAGAATGGGTTGGGTGTCATTTATTGAAGTTATTGGGTTGGGTGTCATTTATTGAACACAAGGGGTTTAAATGTTGAAAAACACAACAATTATGGCTGACATACATTCACTTTTATACCCCCATCTCTTTGAAGTTTGCAAACCACACCAAACCCACAAATTCAAGCCTACCTTCGATTTCCAAGAATGTTAGTGGTGAAATAGCCCCTAACTAGTGCCATTCCTAGAAATCAGGGGTGATTGGAAGCAAAACCCACATTCATTCGTGGAAATTCGGGGTGAGTGGAAGCAAACCCAACATGAAAACAAGGTGAATAATGGCTTTGAATATTTATCTAGCTTATTTTTCATGGCTAAAATATAATAATTATTTATTTTTTAAATAATTTTTGGGTGAACTATAGAAAATGGTTGCAATATAAAAAATCCGCCCCTCCAAAATATAAAACCCCCTAAATTTAGCCCATGGGATAAAATTCACACCTAAATTTTTCTATGCCCACATCTGATCAACCATCTCCCATCTAGCTTCATCATGCCAAAAGTACTTCCACTGCACTTTAACATACTCAATTTCTGAGTTCCAGAGCATGAGAATCTTTCTCGGCAAAATTCACTGAGGTTTTGGCTCGAATTCTCCTTCTAGCTCCACCTATAATATAAACCAATCAATAACATGATCAACATCCTTTACATATATTTTAAGTAATTAAACATGGAAAACATCATGGAATTTCATAGTTGGAAGTAGTGCAAGTCAATAGGCCACTGGTTTAATCCTCTCAAGGATCTCGAAAGGCCTGCAATACAGAGGTGCTAGCTTTGAACATGACCAAGTCCTCAAGGATCTCTTCTTGGGCATGATGTGGAAGTAGACATGTTCCCCAACCTAAAAATACTTAAATGCCCTATGCTAATTTACACAAATATTATGCTTTTCCTATGCTTCTTTTATATTCTTCTTGATGACATGCATTTCCTGTTCCATGCAGTCTGCCAACATGTCTAGGCCTATCAATACCCTATTCATTGGATCACTCTAACTATTAGGAGTATTAAAATTCTATCCATAAAGTGCCTTAAACGAACTCAACCTCAATGAATCGTGGTACCCATTGTTGTAAGAAAAATTAACTAGTGGAACATACTCTTCCCACTTTCTTTGTTGATGCATCACCTAGATTCTTAGCATATCCTCTAGTATCCTATTGACCCTCTCTGTCTATCTATCTATTTGCAAATGGTAAGTTGTGTTGAAGGAAAAATTTATACCCAATCCTACAAATAACTCTTTCCAAAACCTTGAAGTGAACTTGCCATCTTTATTCGATACAATCTTCTTTGGAACACCATGCAATCTCACTATATTCTAACGAAGATTTGTGCTACGTCACTAGCTGAATATGTAGACTTCAACCTTTCCACCACAACCATGATGGAATCATTATTTATAGATGTCATTAGGAAATTTGTAAATAAATCCATAGAAATGACCTCCCATTTACACTTTTTAATTGGAATTAGCTATAGTAAACCACGTGGATGATTACACTCTTATTTTATCTGTTGACAATCCAAACATGCAGCCACAAACTCTACCACTTCTTTCTTTAATTTCAGTTAATAGTAGAACTTCTTCATTGGTTTCAATGTCTTTTGATATCCCAGACGACCCGAATATGACTTAACATGAAATTCCCTCAAGATAAGCTTCTTGAGCTCACCATTGTCTGACACATGGATATTGTTCCTAAACCTGATCAAACCATATGTTGTAAGATGATAGTCCACATGCTAATCACTTGTACCTTGTTGTTGTAACTTATACCTAAGCTCCATATACTTGTCATCCTTTTGTCCTACCTGTAAGTCTTGATCTTGTAAATATGTCCCTTAAGAAACCATAAGTGCTATATGATTCACCTGCACTCTTCTACTAAGAGCATATGCAACCCTATTTTCCTTCCCTTTAATGTACCTGATCTCGAAGTCAAACTCATTGATCATGGTTGATCATCTATCTTGTCTAGCATTCAAATTTGCTTGGTCAAATAGGTATCTCTATCCACTATGGCCACTCATCAATACAAACCTCCTGCCAAGAAGATAGTGTCTCCACATCTTCAATGCATGGACGATTGCTACCAAATCAATATCATGTGTAACATAATTATGCTTGTGCTCATTCAATTTAATTGTTTCATAAGATACCACCCGCCCCTCCTGCATAAATACTCAACGAAGTCCTCTCTTGCATGCATATGTACACACTACAAACTCTTTATCTAGATCTGCAATCTTGAGAATTGGATCATTTGTCAACAACTACTTAAACTTCTCAAAAGTTGCTGCACATTCCTCTGTCCATTCAAATTTCTTACCTTTTTACTGCAAGGATGTGATAGGATATGCAATCCACGAGAAGTTCCTAATTAACCTCTTCTATTAACCTTATAACCCCATAAATGACCTTACCTCATCCACATTCCTAGGGGCTACCCATTGCATGATAGCCCTTATCTTTTATGGATCCACTAGTATGCCTTGGAAACAACATGCCCCATGTAATGTACCTTTGTCTAAAATAAAATACATTTTCTAATCTTGGCACACAATTCATGCTCTCTTAGTAATCTCAATAATTTTTGCTAAGTGTTCGGCATGCACTTCATCATTCTTATAATATATCAATATATCATAAATCAACACAATAACAAACCTGTCCCAATAAGGATGCAACGCACTATTCATAAAGCACATAAAAGTAGGTGGAGCATTAGTCAAACCAAAATGAACTAGGACAAACTCATAATTCCCATACTTGGTCCAGAAATAATTCTTGTAGATGTCCTCTTCTTTAAAGTGTACTTATGGTATCCTAATCTCAAATCAATCTCCAAGAACATTTTTTCTACCTTAAATTGGTCAAAAAAATCATCAATCCTTGGTAATTTATACATGTTGTTAATCATTACCATGTTCAACTACCTCTAATCAATGCATAACCTAAGAGTACCATCATTCCTCTTTACAAACAATACTGGTGCACCCCAAGGTGATACAATTAGCCTAATGTATCCCTTTTCAAGCATTTCCTTCAACTGCAATTTCAATTCCACTAACTCTAGTGTGCTCATCTTTTATGGTGCCTTTAATGTTGGTGATGCCCCTAGTACCAACTCAATATAAAAGTCCACTTCCTTGTGAGGAAGAAACTCTAAGATATCTGTTGGGAACACATTCTGAAACTACTGTAGAGCTGGGTACATGTTCAAGACTTCTACATCCTCAAGATCCTTACCCTTGTCACCAAAAATATGTACTACAAATAATACTCACCCTTTCCTATGGTTGCACTTTTCCTGCATAGATGTAGCCATTATGACTATTTTTTCCTTTTTCTTACCCTGCAAGATTCTTTGTTCTCCATTGTCATCCAAGCATTCAGTAGCCTTCTAATAACAATATACTTTGGTCCTATGAAGGTACAACCAATTCATACCCAAGAGCATACTATATGATCCCAATGGAATTACATTTAGATGCGCTAATATGGGTATACCATTCAACTGAAATTCACAGGATCTTACCCAATGGTGAACTCTTTTATTTGTACCTATAACCAACTTCGTTAACCAATATTCTACATGTACTTCTATATTCAAACAACACTTATCCACTCAAAGCTTACAGTCCATCTCAATAATAGATGCTTTGTGATCCGCCTGCCTATTCTCCAATGTTGCATAGATCCGAGGAATGGTCTTCCTAGGACCCCCAACTTTCTATGCCTCCTAAGCAATGTAAATATGATGTATGCCACCTTGATTTACAGACAATATTTCTTATGATGCTTCTTACCACATGTCCAACACTACAATTGTCTTGTACCATCACTTTTTCTATGTTGTTCTCCAGGATGAGGTCCATTAAATTTTTTGTAAGGTACAATATTCTCTTTCTCACCTACATCCTAGAGTGTTGTTCTTTAGCTCATAGAATTTCTTGGCTTTACTATTTTCTAACACCCTCCTCCCACACTTACCCAAGCTAACCGTTCCACTAGGATAAATATGTGATGAAGATTTACTATATTATGATTCAACTCCCTAAGTATAGTGAAGTAGGTGGAACCAACAAACCAAAGCTTTCCAGACCTCCCTCGGGTGCTACAGGACCCCTAGGAGCTAACCAACCATGCTAATTTCCCAAACCCCTGAGTTAAATTATCCTTTCACTAAGGTAAAACCCCATTCACTCACATGGCAAAGCCTCCGTGTGACTAAAACCCTCTAGTTGCTCCCATGGGCTTTCTTTCCAGTGATTGCAGTCGTTTCTATTCAGTTCTCATAGGGGCTTCATTATGGGAGAAATACCATACCACGTAAATTCATATTGGGGGATATATATTGAGGAAAAAATGGCATAATATATTGAACATATAATAGGGGGTAAACGGTTTTTATATTATCAAGTATAAAAAATGGAGCTCAAAGTTAAAGAAAAAATATAAAGGGGAATAAAAAATGTTAATTAAAAACTAGATACCTACAATATCTAGTGTAAGTAGGGGTTTTTTAATTGGGAAGGTGTATTGGGTTTGTATTGGTGAGGGGTTAAATAATGTGATTTTCGGAGGTATTTTCCAATATGTAATCAAATTTAGGGTATTATTTAATATGCCAAAAATGAATGTGATATACCATAGGTTGACTGAGTGAATACCCTGTGCCAGTTCTATGACATCATCAGTGAGATCTAAGCCACTTTTTCAAGGAGGGGATCCAAACCTCTACCTAAAAGTTGATAAACACTCAGAAGTGATAAATAAAAAGGAAACAAGTCCTCTAATGAAAAACATTGACAAGGACCTAACCTGACCCATCCTAACCATGACAGACATTTCTTCAAACACATCTTGAACATGTAATGTACAAGTCGGAAAAACACATCTAAACATAGGGGACCAATACTTATCTCAGACTCTTTAAGAAGGCATGATGTGCTCTGACAATAACTATATTATCATCTGTTAGGCCATTCATTCATTAACATTTCATCTACTAAATAAAACATTATGAGAGGCATAACTCAAGACTATCATAAAACCATGCTTGTAACCTAAATATAACAATATAAACAACAATAATAAAATAGAAATCATAGCCACATAATAACAAATGCATTTACATATAGAACACAATAGGAAAAGAGCTCTTATTAACATATTCAAATCCAACCAAGTCAGGGACTTCCACGTACCACCTGACCATAGATTGGGTTGAACCAAATATTTCTTTCAACCAATCACCCCTATGCCATATTCCAAGCATGAATGTGAGACTCACAACAAAACTGACCATTCTTCTCAGGCTTTATCACATATCCTACCAGAACCAGTCAAGAATTTATAGGCTTGTAGGAACTACCTATACAACGAGGTTTTATCATATATACCACCAAATGATTCCTAGGAAGAAACAAGAAACATAAAATACCAGTATTTACCGCAATCTCACCACATATTGGTCCATGGATCACTAGGCCTATACAAGCATGAACTCCTCTGGATATCTCCACCTAAACCGTGAGGAATTTTCTTGTATCCACCCTCATGCTTTACCGCATATCCCACCTTTAACGGTCTAGGTATTTTTAGTCCTTTGGTAATTTTCCTGAGACCACCTCACTCCATTTCAAAACCATCCGATAATCCAGATCAGCCAAGTGAAATAACACCATCACACCCTCATTATACATAAATGGAAAGGCAAGGATCAAAACCATTGTCACACCTGGAAAAGCCCATGCCAATGACAACAAGAGAATCAAATACACACATGCATATACCATGAGTGCCAAAACTAGCAAGGAAATCATACATGTAACTAAATACCTACAAGAAATCCCACTCTAGCCACTTGATCCAACTCTTCCTTGCTTGATCTTTACTTCCTTTTTTCTTCTTGTCCTTCTTTTTCCATCCTTCCTCCAATTCAAGAGTGCTCCAAGAATACTCTAAGTGTGCAAGAGTATGAGAGAATAAAGAGAATAAATATAGCTCCGAGATAAAACTAACAAAAGGTTGTGAACTGATCCTCATAAGCATTTTTATTAATGAGGCCTCTATTATCTTCAATTTCCATTATTTTCCTTCAATTTCTCCTCACATGCAACTTGTTACCTTTCACCTTATTTTCTCCTATTTTCAATTATTTTCATAAATAAAATGCCAATTAATTCCTCTTGCCTTTCCAAATCCTTTTCCATTGCCTTTGAAAATTCCCCCTTAGCCATAATAAATTAAATTAACACCCACTAGGATGTTTTTCCCAACATTCAGCTTGGAATATATGTCCCATGACCTTGGTCTTATTTTTCCTATATTAACTTTATTACATGGATTTTTAACATAGGGCTAGTACATCTATGCATGCTTTTTCCTTGAATACACGTCTAAAAACACCCAACATGTTTCACACTGCACACCTCTGACATAATAAAAACTTTTAAAGTTAATGCTTAATTAAAATTAACTTAATGTTTATTTGTTATGCTCTTGACCTGCAAGAAGATACCAGAATGCCAAATATGTCAAGAAATATACCTAGAACACAGAACAATAAGAAATAACAACATGTATTTTATTATTCAGAAAGGAAAGCAATGTTCACTTGCCTCTTCGAGGGGGCAACCTCCAATAGAGCTCAACTCAATTACAAAATAAGACATGACGCTCCTCAAGGGGAGTCTCTATCCTTTATATAGGATTCATACATGCAATACCATGGGTCAGTACCATGGTTCTTATTAATACCATCTATCTAATACCATGGCCCATTTGCAACTAAATGTGGTCCCTTCTTTAAATGCGGGTCAACCACTTACAATTATTAATATGGGTTTTATTGACTCTTTAGCTAACTATAACTATGACTCGACCTTATTACATAAATAAGGGGGTTAGGGTTGGACCCTAACATGGCCTCCCCCATAAAAATAGCCTTGTCCTCAAGGCTGAAGCTGCGGAAACTGCTGAAGAACAGTGGCTGGTTCCCAAGTCGCATCTTCTGGCGAGGTGTCTTTCCACTTGACAAGGACTTCCTTGATTGTGTGGCTGTGCAGGTGCCATTATTGCGTGTCAAGAACTTGTTCAGGTTCAAACCAGATTGAACCTTGTTCATGCAATTCCGATAGACTAGTTTGAATTATGCAATGGTTTCCAACCACTTTCTTGAGGCACGAGACATGGAAGATAGGATGGATTTTTGTAGTGGGTGGCAAGACTAGCTTGTAGGCTACTTCTCCGATGCGCTAAAGTATTTGATATGGTTCGTAGAATTTTGGAGATAATTTGTGACAACCCTTGTCTTTGAGTGATGTTTTCTTATATGGTTACAGCCTCAAGAATACCTAATCCGCTTCTTGAAATTTGCACTCTGAATGATGTTGATCTGCCTATTTCTTCATGCGATTTTGAGCTTGATGGAGATTCTCTTTAAGGTGGGCCATCATGGTTGCACGGTTTTGTAGGAGTTGATCCACTGCTTGTACCTTCGAGCATCCCTGGATATAAGAAGTAGGTGAAGGAGAGAGTTAACCATAAACTGCTTCATATGGAATCATTTTGGTGGTGGCATGACAGTTGGTATTATACCACCATTTGGCTAGAGGTAACCACGGTACCCATAGGTGTTGCTTTTCTGAAGTGAAACACCTGAGGTAGGTCTCCAAAAAAATTTTGACTGATTTAATTTGACCATCAGTTTGGGGATGATAGGAAGTACTGAGTTGTAGTTGGGTACCTTGTAGTCTGAAGAGTTCCTGCCAAAATTTACTGGTGAAGATCGAGTCACAACCAAATACAATGGAAGTGGGCATGTCATGCAATTTTAAAATCTGATCCATGAAAGATTGAGCCACCAAAGCTGGTGTAAAAGGGTGGGGTAGGGCACAAAAATGAGCATACTTAGAAAGTCTATCCACAACCACCATGATGACTGACTTGTTGCCTGACTTCAGAAGACGCGTAATGAAATCCATAGAAACCTCCGTCCAGATTGAGGCAAGGATGGGCAATGGCTGTAATGTGCCTGGGGATTTGACAGTTTCTCCTTTGTGGCGCTGACACCAATCACAATTAGCTACAAAAATAAGAATGTTCTTTTTCATGCCTATCCAAAAGAATGGACGTCGAGTGCGAGCATAAGTCTTCTGAAAGCCTGATTGGACTACAGTGGGAGATGAGTGAAACTCTACCAAAATGCGACTTTTGAGAGTGGATGTTGGTGATATCACTACTTTGTCCTTGTAGCAAAGAATGTCGTCCTGCCAAGAGTAGCCCGCTATGGAATTTGGATCCCCCTGCAATTTATTAATGAGTTGGGAGAGCAAAGGATGTGAAAACCATTCCTTGTGAGCCTCTTCAATCCACTCTGGAATGGGAAGAGAGATTACTAGCAGGGTGCTTTCCTCAAATTGTCGTGATACAACATCCACTATGACATTTTCGCACCCTTTCTTGTAAATTATCTCATAATAATATCCCAACATTTTGGCTAGCCATTTATTTTGTTGTGGTGAGGATAGGTGTTGCTCCAAAAAATATTTAAGGCTTTGATGGTCTGTGCGGATTTGGAAACGCTGCCCCAATTAGAATGGTCGCTAGGTATCCATTGCATATAAGATGGCCATCATCTCCTTCTCATAGTTAGATTGTCCCAGATTTGTCCCACTTAGTTGTTTTTTATTGAAGTCCAAGGGTCGACCTTCCTGCATTAAGATAACCCCAATACCCATACCTGAAGCATCACATGCAATCACAAAAGATTTGGTGAAGTCGGATAGTGCCAATACAGGAGTGGAACACATGGCATGTTTGAGCACTATAAATTCTTGTTGTGCTTCATCATTCCAGAGGAATGAATTTTTATTGAGAAGGTGAGTGAGGGGTCTAGCAATGCGACCATAATTGTGGAAAAATTTGTGATAGTAGCCGGTGTGAACCAAAAATCCTCTCAAGCTCTTCAAGGTCTTTGGTTGAGGCCAATCCTACATTGCCTAGATCTTTTTTAGATCCAACCTGACACCTTCACAGCCCCCAATGTGGCCCAAATACTAAAATTCTTCCATGCCAAAAGAGCACTTGTACAATTTGACAAATAATTTATCCTTCCAGAGAAGTTGCAAGAGCAGATCTACATGTTGAAGATGTTTTTCCCAGTTGAGGCTATAGATGAGGATGTCATCAGAGAAAACGAGGACAAATTTTCTGAGATATGGTTTGAGCAGGTGATTCATGAGGCAAGTGGATGGGGCATTATAGAGACCAAATGGCATGACCAGGAATTCATAATGGCCTTCATGAGTTTAGAGAGCAGTCTTTGGAATGTCTACTTCTTTCATGTAAATTTGGTGATAGCCCGAGTGAAGGTCGAGCTTAGTAAAGAATTGAGCCCCATTTAGTTCATCAAGCAAATCATCAACAACTGGGATGGGAAATTTATCTTTGACCGTCAGCTTGTTGAGGGCCCTGAAGTCTGGACACATACGCCATTCCCCATATTTCTTGAGCACCATGACCATAGGCGATGAATAAGGACTAATGCTAGGACTAATGACACTAGCTTCTAGGAGTTCCTTGATGATTTTTTCAATTTCATTCTTTTGGGGAAAAGGATATCTATATGGGCGCACATTTGGTGGTTGTGCCCCTGGGACAAAAGTAATGCTATGATCATGTTCCCCTCTTGATGGTGGAAACTCATGAGGCTTGTCAAAGACCTAAAGATGGTTTTTTAAGACCTATTGCATCTCAATATGAATATGAAGAGAAGTGGGTTTGATGGTCGAAGCTAGGACAGTTGGTGGTTTCCATAGAAGTGAAGAGAATGGCTAGACTCGCCCTCAAGGTTTTCATTAAAATCATATGCCTCTGATTGTGCCCTCGACTTTCCCTTTGTGATTGTGTCATTTAAGGTCTAGATCTGCTTCGTTAATGCCTCCAACTTTTTTTCAAGGGTGTCAATCTTCTCATTGGCCATAGCTTGAGCTCTAGTTTGTACCATGCACCAATCTGGTGCACTTGTCGTTACTGTGGAAAAAAATTGGGACCACCTGAAATTTTGACTGAAAAGTGAATGGTACCACCCTGCTCAACCCGTTGACCTGATTCTTATGGGCTAAGTCTCCTATAAGCATCCTAGGAGGAATACTGTAGTAGCTAATTCCCATAAAAGTTAATTTTGCCCAATGTCCTGCGAGAATCACGCCCAGGTATAGGAGCCACACAAATAGTCATATCTGTCGGCGAAACCCTCAATTGAAAAGTATGAGTAGGAATGTGCCAATGATTGAACCCCTACTACTAGATCTGAATGGCAGATCTGATTATTGTGACTGCTACAGAACCCAAACTGCTAGATTTGAATGGCAGATCTAATAGATCTGATTGGCGGATCTGATAGATCTAAATGGTTGATCTGATAGATTTGAATGGTGGAACTGTTGTTGCGGCTGCGACAGAACCCAACCTGCTAGATCTGATATGGAAAAGATGATGCATGATCTAGAGAGAGACAAGGGAACAATGGTCTCAAGGAGTGCCAGGTGCTACAAATCGCAATATACATAAGGGTCGGATAGTAGTACTCGGCCCAATCTTTCAAGGCACTAACCAAGGAGGATCAACCGTACCCTTAGCCGTACAACTCGATTGCCCTATCGTATGCACGAGTAATCTCCCAGAGTGTTGTTCTCGGTGTACCGTAGCAGCAAGACGACCGACGTTTTATCTATGGTGAGGTTTGCAGAGAGCCTAGGGGGCTTCCGATATACCGAGAGGGTACTTGAAATATAGTTTGTGCGCAGTTTTGTCTAATGCGCTACTACTCGAAGGGGTACCCACAGGGGTTACAAGGGAGTCCAACAAGCATGACCACCTCTTGTATTTCTTGCATGCATGCCTCCCCAAATCCGCAGGTTTATGCGCTCAACAATAGATCCCGTGGTTTAAAGACGCCAGAACACGTCTCTAGCCAAAATTCATTTGTTCTAAAAATGGAGATCCCACCATCCCTGGAAAGTGCTTTGATACCACTTGTTATGCTCTTGACCTACGAGAAGATACCAGAATGTCGAATATGCAAAGAAATATACCAAGAGCACAGAACAATAAGAAATAACATGTATTTTATTATTCAGAAAGGAAAGCAATGTTCATTTGCCTCTTCGAGGGGGCAACCTCCCATAGAGCTCGACTCAATTACAAAATAAGACACGACACTCCTCAAGGGGAGTCTCTATCCTTTATATATGATTCATACATGGAATACCATGGGTTAGTACCATGGTTCTTATTAATACCATCTATTTAATACCATGGCCCATTTGCAACTAACTGTGGTCCCTTCTTTAAATGTGGATCAACCACTTACAATTATTAATATGGGATTTATTGACTCTTTAACTACCTATAACTATGACTCGGCCCTATTACATAAATAAGTGGGTTAGGATTGGACCCTAACATTATTCCTTTCTTTGGTAGCAAACAAAAAGTAATGAAGCTAGGGCATTAGATTAGGGAGTGAGATAAACTCTCCAAGTCCACAAAATCTTAAACCTAGTATCTTGAGTTATGGAGAGAAAATTCATTTGGAGTAGCACATTTTCTGGGAAGCCCATCCAACACAAGCATCAATCACGAGGTCACATTTGGGCTAGCGGAGTGATCTACCCTGATTTGTTTCATCTCGTTTGTGTTGGTCTCCATGAACTCATGGGGTTCTCTCTATGTAGGATTTGTGCTCGATACCCTACCCTTATATGTAAGCTCGAGTACAAATTATTACCCCAGGTTGGGTTATTGTACATGGTATCCTTAGAGGCCATAATATTAGGTACCTTACACAAGTGACAACAAGTGGGACATCCTTGCTAGAATCAAGGTAGACGTTAGTTAATATTAACTAGGTTCTCCCAGAGGGTTTCCATTCATAATAAAAGGCACTTATACTGGGAATAAGATCCATTAAGCAAAAGACTAGCATAACTATCCCAAACACATCCTTACAGATGGCTTGTGCATTGATTAACCATGCTCCAACTATGGGAGGATCCCTTTGATCACCGATTTTCTTGATTTCCCCCATATATTAGATAGGTAGACATTGTTCTATCTTGATAGTTGCCTTAAGGTATTTGTTTCACGTATTTGTGTACATATTTTGTAGCCACCATGTTGATGTTTTATTCTCATCATTCTTGTTTCTTTGAGGTCCTTTCTCCCTACAATGAGGTCCCTCTCAACCGTAGAAATAAAATTAACCATACAACTACCATAGGCACACCTCTATCAGGGGTTAGATGGGTGATAGCCAAAGGGTTGAACATTTTTTTCACTGAGTTCTTAACCATAGTCTTCCACCTCATTTTCATACCATGACACCTGTGTCTTTATGAGGGGGTGTAGACTTTTCTGTATCTTTACATAGTCCTTTACTTGAGTTCTTTATGGTTAAGACCACATACATGTAAGAACCTACTTTGTCCACACCTATTGTGACACATGGTCCCAAAGACTACTTCCATACCTACCCCTACAACCATAGGTCGCGTCCACACCATGTCCACAGTGAAGCATTTCTCATTCAGGTAGAATCTTCAAAGATATTTTTTCCTCCATTTACTATATCCTCTATAGGTACGTCGAAATCATTGACCATGTCCTCTTCATTCATATTTAGCAGAGCCTCTCATACATATGTCACATGTGAGAGGTTCAAACTCCATGTTCACATTTGCATCCTCAGGGCCCATGATTGATTCAGATATATTAGTATGGAGTACATTCATACCGCATTGTGTGTTTCCATATTGTTGGAATCATTTTTCCCATTCCATATTGTTCCCAAGCACAACTAGGGGCACTTTCATTTCTACCAAGTTCACGAATCCTTAAGGAACTCAACCATTGGGGGGATATACATTTCAAGGGAAAATTACTTTCACGTGGAATGTATAAGCGTTGGGGAGAATTTTCCCTAACAATATGTTTAATCCTTGGGGTACCAATCCTGTTGGTCAACCTTATGGTGCACCCTTTGACCTAGAAGGTTGACAACCTTTTAGGAATCCTTTTTCCACTAGGGGCATCCATTATGGGGGCATTAACCCTCATGATTTATACATGGGTGTCAAAGTTATAAAATATAATTCCTCTAGCCAAACCAATTCCTTGTTTTAAATCACTAATGGAAACCATTCTATGGATGAAGGACCTCCTCCGCCACTTTGGTCATAGGTGGAACCTACTAGCCCTCCCCTCGGAGGCATCACTTAACTCACCCTTCTTGGAAACCCTTGTATTGCCTAATTCTCCCAAGTTAATGAATGGTCCCATAAAACAAAACCCTATATGACCCCCATTGTTGGGTTGTGTTATATTCTTTCCACGACTAGCCTCCCTATTTAACAAGGGGGTTGGAGGGGGGGCAGAGCCCCCCCTTCGTTGTGCAGCAGGGGGGTCATAGGGGCGGTGGCCCTATATTAGGTGGGAAAACCTACCTATGATTTTTTGCATGGTTTTCACACATGGTTTTTTGTGCCATGGTTTTTGGTCCATGGTATTGGATGCTTTGGCATGTATATATATGTATTGTAACATTGAAAGGAACATAATGAAAAATCAATTTGGTAGTCCCAGTTTTGGGATCTAGGGGAAAATCTTTGTGTACATTTGTTTTATTTGTTATGCTATCACTATTATTTATTTTCCATGTTTTAGATTTCGTATAAAAGTAATTTCTATATGGGGTTAAAACCTACATTTGGTATCAGAGTTGTTTTGGCTTCAAGGGGACGCCTTTATTGCTGAGGGGTTTCGCTCGGGCCTATTGCAGACCCTGTTCAGTGGGATATCTGTGGGATCGATTATGGTGGTGAAAGAATATGGCGAGAACTGGAAAGATAGAGATCAAGAAATTTAATGATCAGAGTTTTGAGTTATGGAAACTTGAGATGGAGGATCTGTTGGTAGATAAAGATCAGTGGATCGCAGTAGATTTGGATACTAAACCAACGAGAGTGTCCGATGAAGAATGGAAGAAGTTGGATCATAAGGCAAAGAGAAATATACGATTGTGTGTCTTAGAATCAATATTTTTGAATGTATCAGGGGAAGCTACGACAAAGGCTTTGTGGGACAAGTTAGGTACTTTGTACCAATCTAAGTCTCTGGTGAATAAACTATTCCTATGGAAAAAGATGTATAACCTGAGGATGAAAGATGGAGACACAGTGACAGAGCATATGAACGCATTTAATAATGTGGTAAGTCAGTTATTATCTGTTGATATTAAAATTTTAGATGAAGATAAGTGCATCAGTTTGTTGTGTTCTCTACCAGATTTGTGGGATAGTCTTGTTATTGCAATAGGTCGCAATGAAACTACCTTGCAGTTTGATGAAATAATCTCATCATTACTGAAGGAGAAGATGAGACAGAAAAATATGGAGAGATAGAATGGTGATGCCTTGTTTGTACGAGGAAGGTCCCAGAATAGAAACAAAAATAAATCATCAAGTGGGAGATCTAAATCTAGAGGGAGATCTAAGTCTCCAGGAAAACCTGTAAAGGTGTGTTGGAAATGCGGAAAGGAAGGATATTACAAAAGGGATTGTAAATATAAATCTCCTGATAAAGGAAAGGGATTTGATTATGCTCCTTTTACAGAGGCGAAAACCACCTCAGATGAAGGTGGGGATCTGTACTTGGCTTCTTCAAGTACACATGTAGATCATGAGGCATGGTTGATTGACTCAAGTGCATCCTTTCACTTCACTCCCCATAGAGAGTGCTTTTGTGAGTATGAGAAATATGATGGTGGTGATGTCTTCTTGGGGGATCATAGGAAGGCTAAAATCATTGGTCGTGCAATAGTTAAGTTGAATTTGCAAGGTGGAAGGATTAGAACACTTCCGGGTGTTCTGCATATTCCTGCATTGGCCAGAAATTTAATTTCTGTAAGAAATCTTGATGATGCAAGCGTAAAAACAGTGTTTAAGAAGGATACTTGCAAGATGGTTTGGGTAGAACTAGTATTGATGGGGGGAGTTTGGATTCGAACTCTGTACAAGCTGCAAGGTAGCACTATTGTTGATGGGTGCAACAGTTCTATGGTTCCTGAAAGTGGAGTAGAAAATCTAGTGGTCTCTGGAGAAAAGACCATGCTATGGCATCAAAGGCTTGGACATCGACAGATCATTTAGGGTAGTTGAAATATCTGGATTCAAAATTGTTTGATCAAGTAAAGGTAACTTCATAGAATTCATCATTGGATTTATGTCATTTTGTACTTCCCTCCCCCACTCGAAAATTAAGGACCATTCCAATGTTCCTCTTCACCATGCATGGACTGAACCAACAATGAAAATCCTGTTGACTTTCTCAACAATAGACTCAAGATTTGCATCTTTATTGAACAGATATTCCAGCTCCGATTTGATTAAGGAGTAGGCTTATTTCCCATGGATCAAATTAGAATACTTCATGGTAAAGGTATGGTAGAAGGTATGACTAATAGCTCTCTGGATTATGATTTCTGTGAAAATTGCATATATGGGAAGCAGAATCGAGTGAGTTTCCCCCTTGGTGGTAAGAGGGCAAAACATATATTAGAGTTTGTGCACAGTGATGTGTTTACACTTGTGAAGGTTCCATCACTAGGTAAGTTTGTGTACTATGTATCATTTATAGATGACTTCTCAAGGAATACATGGATATATTTCCTTAAGAAGAAATTTTAAGTCTTTGACATGTTTAAAGAATTTAAGGCTTTGGCGGAAAACCAAACAAAGAAGAAGATAAAGGTGCTGAGGACAGATAATGGTGGGGAGATTTGAAAGAAGGAATTTGAGGAATTCTGTAAGAAGTGTGGTATAACACAACAGAAGACTACTCCATACACCCTTGAGAAAAATGGAGTTTCATAAAGAATGAACAAGACTTTGATGGAAAGGGAAAGAAGCATGCTCAGTGGTGCATGGTTTGGACAAGAATTCTGGGCAGACGTGGTGGAGACTGCATGTTACCTGGTTAATAAATCACCTTCATCAGTGTTGGAGGATAAGACTCCACAAGAGGTATGTACTGGTGAGAAACCCTCTCTTTCACATCTGAGGGTATTTGGATGTGATGCATATGTACATTTTCCAAAAGAGAAAGGAACAAAGTTGGATATTAAATCTGAAAAGTGCAACTTTATTGGGTGTAATGATGGTTTAAAGGGTTATAAAAACTAGAACCTAGTAACAAGGAAGGTTGTGTACAATTGAGATGTGGTGTTTGGAGAGGTTAAATATGTTATTAAACATGAAGTCCAACCAAAAGAACCTGAGAAGGTAGAGTTTGAGCTAAAGGAGGAAGAATCAGACTCTACAGCAGTAGAGGAATCAGAAGATGAATATCCACAAACTTCGGTTGTGAGAAGATCAGTTCGAGAAAGAAGGCAGCTAGAAAGGTATAGTCCATCTATTTCCTATTAAAATTTTGATTTATCTATTACTAATAATGATCCCGGAACTGTGAAGGAAGTAGTAGATTCAAAGGATGGAAAACTCTAGAAAGAGACCATGGCTGATGAAATGACAACTTTGCACAAAAATGAGGCTTGGGATCTGGTGGAGTTTCTGTTTGAAAGGAAACCCATTGGCAGCAAATGGGTGTTCAATAAGAAGATAAATACATAAGGAAAGGTGGAGAAATACAAAACTTCTTTGGTAGAAAAAGGTTATTCGCAGGTGCCAGGAATTGATTTTGATGATATTTTTTCTCTTGTTGCCAAGGTAGCTTCTATTAGATTAATTTTATCTGTTGTTGTTGCTTTTGATTTTGAGGTAGGACAGATGGATGTCAAGAAAACATTTCTTCACGGGGATCTAGAAGAGGAGATCTACATGAAGCAACCTGAAGGCTTTGACGTGAAGGGTAAGAAAGAACTATTATGCAAGTTAAAAAAATCTTTGTATGGGGTAAAACAATCACCAAGGATGTTGTATCAGAAATTTGATACATGTATACAGGGACTTGGCTTCACTAGAAGCAAAGCAGAACATTGTGTGTATTATAAATTAATTGGTGACCATGTTATTTATCTGGTCTTGTATGTGGATGATATGTTGTTGGTTGGAAATGACAAAGAAATTATTCAGGATTTGAAGACCCAATTGTCCTCCAAATTCAACATGAAAGATCTTGGCGCTGCAAACTATATTTTGGGCATGGAAATTAAAATAGATTAGGCAAAGAGGAATCTTTGGTTAAACCAGAGGAAGTATGTTGAGACAATACTGCAGAGGTTTAATATGCAGGATAGTAAATCGATGAAGTTTCCTATTCCTGGAGGTGTGAAGTTATCTACTGAACAGTGTCCCAAGACACAAGAAGAGGAAGAGGACATGTCCCATGTTCCATATGCAAGTGTAGTTAGAAGCTTGATGTATGCGATGGTCCATACTAGACCAGAAATTGCACACGTAGTGGGAGTATTGAGTAGGTTTATGTCAAAACCAGGGAAGGAGCATTGGACAACAGTGAAGCGGGTTTTCAAGTATTTGCGTGGCACTAGTGATTATGGTTTGTGCTATCATGGAAGACCAGGATTGGATAGAGTTTTTGATATTCGTGGCTTTGTTGATGCAGACTGGGCTGGAGATCTCGATCAGAGAAGATCAACTAGTGGGTATTTGTTTAACCTATTTGGAGGTGCAGTCAGTTGGATGAGTAAGAAACAATCTATAGTGGCACTATCAACTATAGAGGCAGAATACATGGCATCCACTCATGCAAACAAGGAAGGAGTTTGGTTGCAGAGATTATGTTCAAGTCTGGGGTTAGTACAAGGAGATATAAGGATAGACTGTGATAGCCAAAGTTCAATTTTCTTGGCAAAGAACCCAACTTACCATTCAAAGACAAAGCACATTGATGTTCAGTATCACTTTGTGATGGATATGATAGAAGACAAAAAGGTGTTGCTGGTATATGTAGACACTTTGAAGAATATTGCAGATGCATTGACAAAATTTGTGAGCTTTGAGAAGTTCCCTTGGTGTAGAGAAACAATGGGCATTGAAAGGCTAGATGAATGACTAAGCTCTCATGTGGCCCCCTATGGAAAGAAAACAACAAGTGGGATAATTTTGGGTTGTGTTATATTTTTTCCACGACTAACCTCCCTAGTTAACCGAGGGGTTAGAGGGGGGGTAGAGCACCCCCCTTCATTGCGCTGCTTGCATAGTGTGGGGGGGGGTCACGGGGGGTTTGAGGGGGGAAGTTAGACCCCCTCTACGGGATCTCGGGCAACACCCCAGGGAAAAAATTTTGGGACCCTATATTAGGTGGGCGAACCAACCTATGGTTTTGTGCATGGTTTTCGCACATAGTTTTGGGCACGGCGATTTTCGGTCCATGGTATTGGATGCTTCGACATGTATATATGCATTGTAACATTGAAAGGGACATCATGAAAAATCAATATGGTAGTCCTAGTTTTGGGATCTAGGGGAAAATCTCTGTGTATATTTGTTTTATGGGTTATGCTATCACTATTGTTTATTTTCTATGTTTTAGCATTCCTATGCAGGTAATTTTTGTATGGGGTTAAAATCTACACCCAGTCCCACATAAAGTAGCAATAGACATCCCAAAGTTCAATGGTAAACCTGGAGAATACCATGCATCTAATACTACCACTTATCACTTATGGTGGTCATCTAAATCTTTTATGGATGATAGCACTAGGCTCTGCCTTTTCCAACAGACTATTACCCATGGTGCAAGTTAATGGTACATTTATTTTCAGAACGTTGCTTATCTTACCTTTTTTTATTTAGCCTAAGCCTTTGTTAACCACTATCAATTACCTGTTAGGTACAAAATTGGAACAATCATTCTCACTAACTTCCATCAAGACACCACCACTGACATTTATGATTATACTCATGTGTGGAGAAGAATAAAAAGTCTCATAAGAACAAATTTTTTTGATGATTTTTATGTGAGCGGTTTTCCAACTCCTTGTTTCTTAGAATTTATGAAGATGTGGCTAAGCTAGGTTCCCAAATTGAGGAATAAGCAATCTTCTGTGCCGATCAATTAGGATTTATTTTATTCTCAAGAAATTACTTTATATGAGATCATTCCTAATGCTCCTCAGTCATCGACTGAGCTAATGAATAAAAATCCTAGAACCCATGATGATGTTGTAGTTGGGTAAATCTCCTTAGGAAAAGTAGGCTAGCTAGCCAGACAGATGATCCAAATGAACAACTCTTCTAATTCTCTAGTTGTTAATATTTTCTCTCAAACTCCTAGTGCTCCTGCTCCAACCTCTAAGGTCAAATCTATCCAGTCTGCATATGCAAATAACCCTAAAAAACATGGAGTTAAGAAGAAAAAGGAAAAGTCTAATAAACCTTTGAATGATGAATAAGGAGAATCTCAAGCTTAAGAGACTGTTAGGGGTCACCCAAAACAGAAGAACAAGAAAAACCATTTTCCTTACAAGATTTGTGGGGAAAACCACCTTACTCATGACTTCACCTAAATAGATGAGTTGCATCGTTGCTTCTCACAACAACTTGTTTCTCATCAACCTACTTCATTGAAGATTCCCTTTATGGACTAGTAACAAGACATGGTTGTGAACCCTCCTCCTCCTCAATAAGGGGGGAACATCTGCAATTCTTTTGAAAATGCTTAATCATCAATGCAAGATATATTCATGGTGGAACAACCTATCAAAATCATAACCAAGGCACACAACTATGAGAATCCCAAGAGCGGAACTCCTACCTAGAAAACATGAATCCTCCCCCACCCGATGGCCTTCTTCACTTTCATAAGCCATCATTGAACACTATTTCAAGCCCTGCCAAAGGGAACTTCATAAGACTACACATAATCCCAATGTGTGTGCCACTCATAACTATAGTATTGTCGGGTATGTAGCCCAATATTCGACTATTAGGTTTTCACTCAATGTATTGCAAAGTTTCCCAATGCAATGTAAGGGAATATTAATTTGTATTGGTGAGGTGGATCCCTCATATTCAAATATCATGACCCTCAACCCCTATTCATGGAAACAATATCTTCCACATCATCTTGGCTACCAGATAATGGTCCATGTCTCCATACAATGTTTTCATCAAACAATCTTAGATGAAGGAGATCTACACATATCATGTCATCAAAGTGATGGAAATATCTAGGTTCACTAACTTTGCCTCTACATAGGTTAGTGTTAAAGGATTTTGATGGGGATATTTTGTAGCCTCAAGGGGTTTTCTCTACTTTTCCTATCACGTTTGGGGGGAAACAATCTCATTTAAGGTCAAGGTCATTGATGCACCATTATATTATAACCTCCTACTCAAGAAAAGTTGGTTTTATGCCATGACAACTATTGTGTCAATTTTATTTTGTGTCATGATGTTACTTTATTGGGGTAAAGTAGTATTTATTCAGTAGGCGACCTTCTGCAAGCTTGACTTTCATTTCCACAATAGTTAGTCAGTTTCTTTTGTAGATGATTGAACTTCTACTCCTGAAAGAATTAGCGAAGGCACGTTCAATTACTCTTCATTAATGGGCACATTTATTATTGCTCCACTAACCCATGTCCATTTCCTACCACCATTAACATGAAATCCTATGTCACCAGTGAATTCCTTGGACCTCCCGATCCTTAGGTGGTGCCTACCGAAGGTGAATATCATGGGTGCACAATGCTGCCTTTAGTGGAAGTAACCACCTCTTTAGCAGTCTAGCCACCACTCAATGAAATTGGTTGCAAAATCCATCCAAGTATGGAATATGATCATGATACTCTTCCCATATGGGATTTCACTCCATCACTTTCATATGACTCCCTTGATATTGAATTTACCTCAGAAAAGGCCACCTTGGAAGTCATGGATTCACAATATAATCTAAGGGGGACTATGCCTCATGATTCCTCTATTATCTAAAATTTGAAAATCATGGATCTTGGTAATCAAAATATAGAATCAGGACTCAACACATTTACTAATCTATCCCCTGAAATGTCACCCTTCGACCGAGTTAAGACTAGGATTTATAACACTGAACTTGCCACCAGATTTTACACTCAAAACTACTCCATCAATGAATGTCTCATACCCACTTTATATCTTGATCATCATCATCAAGGAGTTCTCTTAGCTCATTAGAAAATTGACCATTTATCCTTGGGTTGTTCCTAATAATGCTATGGTTCTAGGATATCGTTTAAACCATCAACCTTTAAGAACTTGGAACTTCAATTGGATGTGACGTGTCCCCATCATCATGTGTCATATGTCACCAACAACTACACATCATATGCAATCCTTGGCTTGTGTAATGAACTGGTAACTACATTTCATAACATATCAGACTATATCATGCTTTGGAGATATGTATAATATACATTATAGAAACCAAAAAATAACATAAAACATCAAAATGTACACACTTTTTGCTTCCTTGAGGTATAAAATTAAATTGGTAGGTAGGATTAGGATCCATCAATATTGTCACTTCATTTTAGACCATTCCAAAAACATTTCACTATGACTTATTGCCCACCCCTACCCGATTATGACATTAACCATGACTTTTTTCATCTTGTAACTTATGTGGTAGAGCCTACCCCTCATGGACGCCACATAATAACACATGATTTCTATTTTGGTTCCCATTTTGTGTTCATTTGTAGGTCTAAGGATCTTGTTTAGTGCCCTCCATGACATTGTAATTGAGATTCATGCCTCTTTGTCTCTTATTTTTAGCCATTATTACCATGTAGAGGGTCCGCATTATTTTATTCATTTCTTTTTGGTTTCCCATGCCGGTGGTCTTCAATGTCTTGATATATGTCATTATAACAGTTATTTCCTTCATTTAGCTCACCAACCTTGTTGTTATGCTTGATGTCTTGCCTTTGCATCATCCTTACCTCCATCTCGCAACAAAATTCACCCTTTTGTAGAAATGACTATGATGAGTGGATTTCCATTACCAGACACTTTATCACTACTTTTTTATTTTCCTAAGTTCATTTCATTAGCCTCAGAATAAGATGCATACCAATATACCACTTGTCTCTCTAGAAAAAGCTTTAGTGCTCATTAAATAATGAAAATATTAAGATTCTTTTGTTATCTTTTCATTGGTGGAAAGATGAAAGTTGGTGAAAGTTATTTCCTACTCATCAATGAAGATGAAAGTTGGTGAGAAATCTATTTCTCATTCTCATGCTTGTTATACCATGAAAATGAGACAAGTATATTTTTATCTATTTTATGGCTTTGTTATAAAACTCATGAAAAGGGATACCATTCCAAGTATTTTGTTACCCCTTTTTCAGGCTCATTAAAATTGAATGAAAAAGACATCTAATGATCTCACTTGTCTTCTCTTTCGTGTTTTCTAAAATATGAAGGGGATCAATTATACAAGAAGGGATGTGGCGGGGGGGGAATTTATGTTCTATTTTTTTATCATAGAATTGATATATCACCCTTGAACATGGTACTTGTTTGAGTCATATTGTTATAGTTGGCCTTTGTCAAGCTTTAGAGCCACACCATTAGCTTCACTCAACCTCTATTATTGATTCATTATCTCACCTGATTGGTCACCTGATCCAGCTAGATATTGGTGGCCACCGACCTATTCCACCTAGACCTCTAGTCAGTTTCATCTGTTTCCTTGTTTATTTTAACATTTACTATTTTTAACAGTTTTTCAGGTCATGAATTTCTTAAGGAGTTTTGACCCCCTAAACGACGTTTTCTCGAGTTCCACTGTAGGCCCATAGCCATAGGCAAGGGCTTGTGGAAAATCCTATAGTACTCAGATAAACCTTTCCAACAAGGTATTGTAGACACCAAACATAGATAATATGACCAAGTTACGACCCTAAGACATTGGTTTCCTAAATAACCCCACCAAGGCCCAGAAAATCTTGGTGTTCCATCTCCTAGGGTTAGGGTTTTGGTTGTTTAGGGTTTTTCTTTGTTGTTCAATAATGAATAGGCCCTTGAGCGTCATTGTAACACAATTCAGAAGCATGTAGCTATTACATCTCTTCTCAAATATAATTCAGTTCATGACTTTTCCAATTGGGAAAAGATTACTTTTGCACTTCTCAAATCGACCCCACGTGTCAAGAATTGGTAGGAAACCTACTATGAACAAAATGATGAGAGGGAATCCTCATTGTTTTCAGCTTCACCCACTTGGGATTCTTTCCGAGACACCATTAACGAACAATATTACCTGGTCAAGAGATATGAAGATAAATACATCAATTGGACCACGCTATGAAAGGGAAGGGACCAAGATGTGCCGAAGTTCACAAATATTTTCCATACTCTTCGTATGAAGCTAGGCATCAAGGATTTTAAGTGTAATTTGGTACTCAAGTACCATGACCATATACACAACTACATCGAAGATGAGATGGAGTTCTTGGACTTCTCCTCACTCGGAATGGTGTACCGATATGTTGTCAAGGTTGAGCATAAGTTTAAAAAGAAGAAGCGAGACTTTGGATCTGTGAATCTGAAGAAAGGAAAATGCACCCCCAAACAATAGAGAAAAGGACAAAGCTAAGGTGGGGTGACACAGGAAAACCCGTCGAAGCTGCACACAAAGAACAACACCACGAAGACAAAGAAGGACACAATAAAATAGTGTGAGTTACATAAGAGTTCTGCTCACCACACTAGTGAGTGTCGATCCAAGTAGTTACTAGTGGTCGAGTTGAAGGATTCCGAATCAAACGCATGCTCCGACTCTGAGTGAGAACCCAACAAGGGGAATGACAAAGGGAAGAAGATCATTGACATGGATCCCAGTGCCATCGTGGCCACTACCAAGATCGCGAAGAATGAGCCTGAAGATCCAAAGGAGGGGGAACTCCTCTTCCACTCACAAATGTTGGTGAAGGGGTCTCTATTACAGTTCATTGTCGACAACGGGAGCCAAAAGAACCTTATTTCAGCAGAGGTCATGAAGTGGATGGGCCTCCTAACTATAGCACATCTGTAGTCGTACACCATCGAGTGGCTTTACTAATCACGAGATCTCCACTTTAGCCAGTAGTATTTCCTTCTCTACAACATCAAGCCCTTCATGGATGGGGTACTGTGTGATGTTTCTCCTCTTGAATTTTGTGATGTATTATTAGGAAAACCACACTTGTGGAAGAGCCATGCTATATATGACTCTAGACCTCTCTCTGTGATTATTACTTTGGGCAATAAGTTGTACAGGTTACTGGAGGTAGCCCCACCTACCTCCATCTCTTTGATCACTACAAAGAAGTGCAATAAGATCATTTCCCAAACCAGGAAAATTGTTTTCCTTATGATTCGTCCTCAGGGCAAGAAGAAGGCTGTGGACATGACCTCTAAACAGAGATCCTCCACACAAGAAAAACATATGGAAAAGATCATGGAGGAGTATAGGGACATTTTTTCCTCACTTACAGGGGTACCTCTACGCTATCAAGTCAAGCACTCAATTAATTTGACCCCGGGTGCGCCGCTACCCAATGTACCGATTAATCGACTCTTTGTTATGGAGAACGATGAGATCAAGAGGCAGATTCAAGAGTTTTTGTAGAAAGGGAACATCAATCCAAGCTCATCACCATGTGGGAGCTAGATTGTGTTGGTACAAAATAAGGATGAGACCTTGAGACTCTATATTGACTATTAGACGATGAACAAGATCAATGTCCAAAATAGGTACCCAATAACATGGATTGATGACCTTTTGCACTAGCTCAATGGTGCCAAATATTTTAGCAAGATTGACATAAATTTCAATTATCAATAGGTGCCTATAGAACCCTCTGATGTGTGGAAGAATGCCTTCAAATCCAAGGAGGGCCTTTTCGAATGGTTGGTCATGACTTTTGTGTTGACGAATGCCCCCACAACCTTCATGAGATTCATGGATGATATCTTGGGACCCCTCACCAATGTATTCTTAGTGGTGTAATTAGATGAAGTCTTAATCTTCAGCTAGATTTGGGAAGAGCACCTCCACCGTATTGATAGGTCCTTCAAACCCTACGACAACACAAGTTGTGTGCCAATTTGGAGAAATACAATTTTGGCATGACACAGACTCAATATATGGGGTAAATCACTGATGATAAGGGTGTGCATGTTGACCAAGCCAAGATATAATTCATTTAGGATTGGCCAGCCCCAACCACTTTAACAGAGCTCTGCATCTTTTTGGGTCTTGCAAATTTCTACTGCAGGTTCGTGTTGGGGTTCTCTCATAACACTTGGCCTTTAGGCCAAGACACCAAGGGTGGAGCAAAAGCAAATATTTTTGGTCTGAAAATAAACAAAAGGTGTTTGTCGAGTTGAAGCATCACCTCTATTTTGCACTAGTGCTCACATTACCAGACCTACAACAACCATTTGAGATCGAGACAGATGCCTCTCACTATACTATTGGTGTAGTTATTACTCAGCAGGGGCATCCAGTATCTTACCAAAGGGAGACTCTTTGACACACAGTCTGAAAGTATCCCACTTATGACAAATAAATGTATTATGTTATGCAGGCATGCCCTTAATGGAAGCATTACAATATGGGGAAGGGAACAGTCATTCACACAGACCACCAAACCCTGTAGTTCATACAGACACAAGGGAAGTTGCAGAACAATTACTATAAAAAATGGTCAGCATACCTGGAATAGTTCCATTTGAACATTAAGTACAATAAGGGAAACACCAATAATGTTGCGGACTATGTTGGCTGACCACCATTCATGGCGTTGATCACTATGATCGACTCCTATGGACACGAGACTTCGAGGTGGCCTCACCTTTACAAGAGAAATCTAAATTTCAATAATAGATACCAGACTTGGAAGGTAATAAAGCTCCAAATTTTCACCTCCAGGATGCACTATTATGCCACCTAGTACACATATGTGTTCCTTCAAATGACTGTGAAAATATGATTAGGGAGGTGCACTATAGTCTAGTTGCTGCATATTTTGGAGTAGAGAAAATAGTGGCAGTATTGAAGAAGTATTTTTATTGGACGAAACTTCATCAAGATGTCGGGAAGTACATTAGATCTTGAATTTCCTACACCATTTCCAAACCAACTATCAAGAATCAAGGCCTATACACTCCTCTTCCTACTCCTAGTCGACGTCGGGAATCGATCTCCATGGATTACATGTCGGACCTTCCTTATACTAAGCATGACAATGACTATGTTTTTGTGGTCATTGACAGATTCTCTAAGATAGCCATCATGGCAACCTACAAGAAGAGTATCACAATAGAGGCAACTACTAAGCTCTTCTTTGAGCAAGTCTGGGTACACTTTGGGATCCCACAGTATATTATCTCATATCGAGACAATAGATTCCTGAGTGCATTTTGTTCAAGTCTATGGTTGATGTTGGATACCAAACTTACTAAGTCCACAATGTTCCACCGCCAACAGGATGATCCCTTTCACGAATGGGTGGGATTTCATTCATTATGTACCATTGATGTAGCCATACCATTTGCAACTACTCAGGAAGATTCATCTCACATCCAGTCTGAAGCTGTTACATGTCAATTTGTCGCCATGACACTTGATCAATTTATGGGTCTTTTTACCATCCATGAACATGTTTGGTATAACTCCCTAAGAAGTCAAACAACCAAAAACATCTTGAAGGAGATGATAAATTTGGTAATAATAGTTGTCACACCTCAAGTTTCACCTGCGCTAATTTTCCTAGCTTTTCCAGCACATTTGCTGGGATTAAATTTGAGAACAATGCAAAGATGCGCTCTGTCTTCCACTATAAACCCACGCAGGTGAATTCAAGAAATTAAAAATAAAAAGTACATTCTAGAAGCATAGTTGGTCGAATTTTTCCCAGCTGAAAGCTTCCAGGTGATGATTATTTGAACTATAACCATCATATGATGCACCTTAATCCCTTTCCTCATGGAAACCTAATCGCTCAATTAAGGGATCTCACCCTCCTCTTCTGGATCTAAAACTTCTTCCTCCTGCCCTATAAAATGACTAGAGGGTAGAGAGTTAGAGGAGGTCAAAACTCAGAGAAGAGAAACTTATGTTGCTATTTTGAGATTGGAAAGCTTGTCATCTAAGTTGAGGATTTAAGGCATTTGGGAGGAACCTCACGGCATCAACGCAAAGGTTGTAAGGCTCCTCTTTATCTTTGATTAATACAAATGAAGACTTTCTCCCATTGATTTGTCTTATTGGAATAATGAATGGTTTATAATTTTTTACAATCTTTATTAAGGAAAATTCAATTCCTAATCTCCTTGATCATTAGGTTATGTTTTTTTTGGATTATTATATCGCATATGCTTTTGATCATTTTATGGTTTATGGTTGAAATCCTTGTCAAGCATTGAGGAGCTACATCAAGTCACAACAAGGGATATTCATCAGGCATTTCATGAAATAGCTAATAGGATCATCCATTAGCTTTAATTCTTATAATTCAAACAAGTCCAACTTAGGGAAAGAGTTAGTTCATGTCTTGCTTGCTTTTAGTTTCCGTCAAAGATCTAGGGAGATCACTCTTGTTTGCAAGAGGGATTTGTCTGGTGTAACAATTTTTCGACTCCATTGGGGGACGTCTCTGTTATCTTCCTTTTCCTTATTTTTAATTTATGATCCTTCTGGTCTATCTCAACATGAGTCTTTATGAACTAATGACCTTTCAGATCTGTTTGGTTGATTTCTTGAATTTTTATTTTTTCTTGGGTTTATTACATCTACATTGTTTTTGCTCACCAAAAGAGCACATTTATGCGCCAATTTTTCCTTAGAAACTAGGCACGTGCACTCTACTTTGTATTGCTAACTTGTGCATGCCTTAGGAATTTTTGAAAATTTGGCTTTTGGTTCAACCCATAACTAATTTTGATTTTCTAGAAGTGTCATTATCTTTGTTTTGACTATTTTATGTCTCTTCTAAACTCATTTGAGTTCTTTGTTAATATGTTTTGAGAATTAGGTCTTTTTGGAGAATATGGTTAGGGTTTTTCCTTGTTAGTTTGTCGATTGATCAAAATAAGATAGGTTGTCCTTCAGCTTGTGATATCCTTATTTTGATCTGTCAAATACACCAGCTAACCTTAATTTTTTTCTTATTTGTGATCAAACCCATATTGAATGAAAATTAGATTTTGTTGAGATCTAGTGCTTTTGTGAAGAAATTATTGCTTTCAATTTTGATAATTTCTCACAATTACACTGTTGTTATCATCAAATCAAATCATTCATAGGGAAAATGTATTTTTCCTCCAACTCTCTTGATTGATTTATGTGTACTTGAAATTTTTAAGTGATAAATAATAAAGAGTGTTTTTGGTTTATTTGATATTTAGGGAAATCTGGAACTTGGTTTGTTTTCTTCATTTTCATTGTATTAAGATGGAATTGGTTGTTTTAGCAAAATTGGAAAAGTTGTGATTTTTTCACTTCATTTTGGAAAAATCAAAGAAACTATTTCTTTCCTCTAAATAGGATTTCATTGAATTTGAAAGTTGCATTGGATTTTTTGGTGCATTAAGATTTTGAGCCATGTCATAACATCGTGAGTTTCACCTTCATTACATATTGAGTAAAGAACAACTTAACAATACAACATTAATTAAAATTTATCTTGAATTTACATTTTTTAGTGCTCTTGCCACCTACAGTAGGTTACGTGTAGGCCTTTGGAATAGGGAAGGAAATAAACTTTCCAAAGCAACAAACAAACAATGGAATCTTGAGTTAGGGAGAGAAAATCCAATTATTTCAATTTTTCTCTAGGAAGCTCTTCTTATACATGAGTTAAGCACAAGCTCATGCTGAATCTGGTGAAGTGATCGTACCCACTTCATCAGCCAAGATATAGTGATTTTCACGTATTACAATGATACCAAAATGTAGTTGGGGTCACTTGAAAGTAAACCTCCAATTGATCATGTGGAGGGTCCTTCAAGGGGATTGAGCTTGTTACTCTGCCCTTGCATGTACGTCTGATCTACGACTATCCCCCCCAAGTGAAATTGTTGTATTTGGTAAACTTAGTGATTACAATCCTAGGGCTCTACCTAAGGTGATGGCAGAGGGAAGGTCCTGTTGTACCTGGAACAGATGTTGTCTAGAACCACTTGGACGTTTTGGAGGGTAATCTTTGCTCAAGATGGTTTATAGCAAAGTTACTTCCACCAAACTGTTTCATTAAGAAGGCTGTGAGGATAACTTGTTCCGAACGCTCATTTCTATAAATATTTTCACCTTAATCACTACGATATTGGATTTCATCACCAGCTAGTAATTATTAATCACTATGAAGAGTCATCTTGTATTGTTTGAACTCCTATATTTTTAGTGTGTGTTACTTTCTGTGTTGTTTTTACTTTTTAGAGGATTTAGGTGTAATCTAGAAATTGTGTGTTTTATTAATTGAAAATTTTTCATTGTGGTGGAATTACCAAGACAATCACGTAGGATACTCAGGGACCTCCTTGAGTATACAGCAAGTCAGTTAGAAAAGATAAAAGATGAAAAGTATAAATCATCGGGATCCAAAACTACAACAGAAATAGAAACTTATACTATTATAGAATCTGATGTAAAAGGAATTGAAGTTAATCAACCAGAAACATCTACTATCTTAGGCCTTGAAGTGACACAAAATAAACTTGATCAAACTCAAAAATTAGTATCACACTCAGGAGGAACTAATTTACAGATTACTGAAATCATTCAAACTAAATCAGATACAAACCCCATTTCTGAACCAGAGATTGAAAAACTTGAGTCTAATATTTATGAACCTGAATCTTATACTCCTACCACAATGCATATTCTATATCCTCCAAATTCACCATGTGTGAAACTCATTATTGTCGATAGTCTCCCTCATGGTCTCATTAGCATCGAATAAATTGATTTAAACGGAGAGGAAGAGTTAATAGTTTCTACCAGTGAACCAACAGATATTTCAGATCTTTTGTTTAGATCTATTAACCCTGATACTTGTTATTTTGCGCCCTTAAACTTCTTAGGACAAGCAATTTCACGATACACGACCCCTTATTCTACCGTTCCAGGTTTTGACTAGTCTATGATGGCTTCTAGAAGTACCTCATGAGACACATCTATGTTTTTGCTTCTCGAGAGTCAACATTATATGGTGGTTTTCTACTGCCTAGATATCACTCTCTTGTTGGAGCTTATTCAGGAGATTATTCCTCAAATCAATCTTCAAACATGTAAACTAGTGTAATTAATACTATTAATTAAGGTCTGACATCTGAAAAATTTATTAATATGATTTCTAGTAATGTTGGTAATCCTCAAATCAACCCAACAGGTGGCCATTACTCACCTAGGGGAAACCATCATATCCTCCACCTGGAGGAAAACTTTTAGGTGGATCCTACCCTACAGCTTGGGGGAAACCACCTGCTGGAAAGTATTTTAATTATGCTCAAATGCCTCAAACTGATTTCGATCAACTTTTTATGCCTTAACCCGCCATTGGAATGTCTTACCCTGGAATGAATACAATCTGGAACCCTTCGTTAAATCAACAGTCAATTCTAGTTACTTCTCAGGTTCCCATGTATCAACCTGTTCAACCTATTGGATAGCCTACATAATAATTCCATTTTTGAGGTATGCCTTTTCAAGTCCAACCAACTTCCTAGGTTAATCCATCGACAACTAACCAACAACCACTCCAACATTCAGTCCTGAGTACTCAAACATCAGTTCAGTCTTTTGTACTAAAAAATATTCAGAATCCAGGTTCACGTTCACCTCAAACTCCCATTCCAGGATTATCACAATTAATTGTCCCACTTACATCACAAGTAACGGTGAAAACCATTGTTTAGTCTATCCCTAAAATTCCATCCATACCCCAAACACCTGTCGTGCAACCTAATTTTCCATATATGAAAGTACCGTCTCAAGGGAAACCTTTACAAGGTCAACCTCAGAGTTAGTTTGTTCAAGGTCCACCTTTTCAAACTCAATTTCTCCAAGGTCAATCTTTGCAAAATCAATCCTCACAAGGACATTTCGTTCAAGGTCAAATGTTCCAGAGTCCTCCGTTTCAGAATCAACCGTACCCAGGTCATACATTTCAAGTACTTATGCAACTGCAATACCACATGACTCATCTTGGATATCTAGGAGGTATGTAGATTCCAACTGCTCAGGCTATTCTAGGATATCCTGGGTATCCTCCTCTCTGTACAGGACACATCCCTCAGGGTTATCATTATACACCTCAAGATCCTAACCCCTAGTTGCCTTTCATTGTAACTTTGGATTTTCCTAACCTCTCTCAGTTAATATGACCCTCTTCTTTATTTACCGTTTTGGCTAGCCATTCCTAATAATTTGCTGAGTGACATCCATAAGTTTGAATGTAAGTTAGGTGAAGACCCATCAAACCATGTTATGACCTATCGAATTTGGTGCACATCCAACTACTTAATCAATGATTCTATTAGATTGCGACTTTTTCAATGATCCTTAACTCATTCGATAGCCAAATGGTATGTAGAATTGCCGCGATCTTCCTTCAGTACATTTAATGCCCTTGCTACAGCTTTTCTGACCCATTTTCAGTTGCCCATTTGATATGATAATGGAACTAAAATTTTAACCTCTTTAAAATAGTCAACGTCAAACCATATATTAGATCACATTCATGAATGGAGATGAAGACATCGTTTGGTTAAAGTTTACATTCCAAACCAGATTTTGGCCGAATGGTTCATAAAATTTCTTTTACCAGTAATAACTAAGGATGGTTCCAAAGGAGGTGTTGTAACTGAGGAGCAAGTAATTTCTCATGCTTAATACCTTCATCTTGTTTATACTCAGTCTGGTACCTTGTATGGAAAGATACCAGATTTACCCCGCCCTGGTCAAACTAATCCAACCCTCACAAGATCACATGTTGATGATGGTTTGATTGGTTATGTGAGCCAAAACTCTAAAATTAAAAACAATAATTCTAAGAAAACTCATACATTGGCTCTATCTAATTCATGTGAAGAATATCCCTCTCCCGAAATTACTTCAGAGATTACCTTCATAGAATCATCTACTGGCAAAGGTAAGCAATCTGGAAATAAGAAAAAGGGAAAAGGGAAAGTTAAAAAGAAGCTCATTCTAAGGAGAAATCGAACAAGAATAAAACATTTGATGAAAAGAATAAACCTTGTTATCGTTTCCTAATTTGTGATGAATATTATTACACCAAGGAGTGCCCACATCGTGCTGAAGTTTATAAATTTATCAAAATTTCACCCACTCTTTCTTTTTTGAATGACTCCTTTCCTCCTCAACACAACAAAATCATTTCTCATGACCAACCCTTCTCATCCACATCGAAATATATCATGATGGTGTCTTCCAAGTATATGGTAGAAACAAGATCCAAATATTATACATCAAAGAGTCCTGTTGAAGATGGAGATGACTCTAGTCCAGCTAGTCAAATTTCCATATCTACCCCTCCTTTTTGTAAACCATTACATATTGAAAAACCAAACCCTGATATGATAATTCATCCATCTCCTAAGGGTGTGCTTCGAAATTCAACCTTTAACCCTCATGCTAGGGCCTCTCAGAACTATAACATCGTCTAAGATTTGGCTATTTCACCTTTGGAAATGTTGGCTCTTCAAGTGTTGTAGACTTTTCAAGCATAAAGGAAGTTATTGTTATAAGCCATTGGAGCAGTAGATCCTCATGACTCCAATTTGAACTTTTTTTTATCTTGAGAATCATGTCCTACATCTCCCACACCAACTGGATTTTTAGATACCATTCCATGTCAAAACTTGATGAGTTTTTCGAATAATGATTGACGAAGGAGAATAGAAGTTGAGGTTGTTGACGCTCAACTTGATTATAACCTTTTTATTGGTCAGAGATGGACTTATGCCATGGCGGAAGTAGTCTCATAATATTTTAGGATGATCATATTTCTTCACAAAGGAAGAATTTTGAAGGCAGACCAATTGTCCTAGTATACCTCAAACCCTAATTCCACTGGTAGTGTGCCTTTTGTTGGAAAATAAATGACTCCATATGAAGAAATTGGTGTTGGTCTTATCAAAGAATCATTTTCTATGGGAAATTTCACATTCCCTCCACCAAATTTCCCTCAAAATGATACCTAGATTAACATGATTACATCAAGTACTTTCAAAGCAGGAAATCGATGGAAATTACCTTCAAAGTTAGAATTAGTCTTATATGGAAGTGAGATGCCTCATACCCTTTTGAGTTCCCTTATGAGGAAATTTAGTTCTTTTCCAACTTATCTACATCTAAAAAGAATCAAATGAATACGATTATTGATGAATATTCTCATTTGTCGTGCTTGGAACCAATCTCTATGCCTGATCCTTTTAACACAGGTTTTTTAACTGATGAATCAATTATGGAAGTTATGACCTTTGACGAAATTCCATGGAATGATACCCATCATCATTCAACCTTCTTGCCATTTTTAAAAAAAATTGAAAATAATTTCTCATCTATGTTTTCATCTGAGATTCTTAGTGATCCTCAATTTCCAATATCTACCCTTTCTTTCAATTCTGATCAAAATTTAGGGAACATATCGCCAATGATACCCATAGACATCTCAGTGAAACCAAGGATAACTGAATATATTCATATAGGATCTTCTTGTTCTTTAGAAGAGATTCAAACTTATAAAGCCCTATTTCAGGAATTCTGCGACATCTTTGCCTAGTTATACGAAGAAATGCCAAGAATTGACCATAGAATACTTGTACATGAGATAAAAACTTATACGAATGCTAAGCATGTTAGGCAACGATTACGTCCTATACATCCATGAAAAGTTGCCGCTATCAAAATTGAGGTTCAATTTTTTTTAAAGAAGGATTCATTTAGCCCATTCCTTTGACTGATTGGGTATCAAACATTGTACCTATGCTAGGAATTCCTAGGGGGGAAATAATTCAAATGGATAGTTATATTACAAGAGTTTTCATCGCACTATTGTGTGACTTTCCTCATACTAATATAGAAACTGTAGCAGAAGATTCCTTTGTTGATGAATCTATATTTCTTATTAGTACGCCAGATCCATTGTGTGGAGATATAATTATATATCTCCAAACCCAAAATTTTAGGCCCCATTTAGCCAAAAATGATTGTCGTTGGATCCGATACCAATCCCAACAATACAATATTATTTGTGACACTCTTTATCGTTGCGGTACCGATTCTATATTTCGACATTGTTTGACTCTCCAAGGGGCTGAAAAAACATTAAATGACTCTCATTCTGGAGCATGTGGAGGTCATATGTTTGGGTATGATATTGCCCAAAAGATATTATGTGATGATTATTTTTTGCCTTCAATGTTTAAAGATTTCGTTATTGCAGTCCACAAATGCCATAATTTCCAAATCTACAATCACAAAATGTGAGCACCTCCAACTCCTCTTCCCCCTATCATAGTTGTTGGTCCCTTTGCCAAATGTGGCATCTATTTCATCACCTGTAACCCTCACCCAGCCAGGGGGGATGGGTATATTATCCTTGTAGTCGATTACTTTTCAAAATGGGCTGAGGCGATGCCTACATATAAAGACGATGGCAAAACTGCAACAATTTTCATTTTCAATTATGTGATTGCTCAGTTTGGTGTCCCGCAAGCTATTATTATGGACCATGGTATTCATTTCCGTAACTTTATGATGGTTGAACTACTAGCACAGCTCTGCCTACTCCATGATAGCCATACTCCGTATTGTCCACAAGCTAATGGTCAAGTCAAAGCCGCCAATAAAGTTTTAACGAATATGATTAAATGGATAGTTGGTATTCATAAAGCAAATTGGCATTCCATGCTCTTTTCAGCGTCGTGGGCTTACCATACTACTGAAAAGACAAAGACATGTTTTACTCCTTTCCAACTTGTTTATGGTTTGGAAGTAGTATTACCAATTGAATGTGAAATCCCATCTCTAAAACTAGTTCTCAAATTAATTCCTACTACCTGTGCAGACGAAGAAAATTTTGTACATTTAGCACGTTTAGATGAAAATCACTGTGACTTTGCACTAGCTACTGAAGCTCATAAAAAGTGAGTTAGAGCTCAGTTCGATCAAAATGTTAATCCTCATTCATATTCAAAAGGTGACCTAGTTTTGGCTTATGATCAAGCTCATGACAAGTTAGGCGTGGGAAAGCTTGAAACCATGTGGCATGGCCCTTACATCATAGAATGCATATTAGCTAAAGGAGCCTATGAGCTGGTTGATTACGATGGTATTCCTTTAGGAAAGCCTAGAAATGGTATTTACCTAAGGAAATGTTATGCATAACATTTTAGTGGATATTTGTACATTATTTACCGTTCTTTAGTTATGTGTGATAATTAATGTTCTTTACATTTTCTACTACTCCTGCTTATCTTGTTTTTCACTTTATTTGCATATGTCAATTTTCCCTGATACTTACATTGGCTTTGTTGATGGCACTAGTCGTAGTACTCAGAATTTATCTTCTATGCCTTGGGTTATCTATTCACCTAGTGATGAGCTAGTTACTATTCATAGAAAATGCATTGGTCAAACAATGAATAATATAGCATAATATAGCGCAGTCATTGAGCTATTATTCGATGCCATCACATTTGGTATTCAATGTTTAATCGTTAGGTTAGATTCGCAGCTCGCGGTATTACATTTAAACAGTGTCTATGAAGTAAGAAATCCAACAATGTTAAGAATTTTTTTACAGGTCCATATTTTAGAAAGAAAATGTGATTATATCGAATATCAACACATTCCAAAATATTTAAACACATTGACAGATGCATTGGCTAATCATGTGTTGAATAGATATTTGAGACATTTGTAAATTAAAACAATATGCATTCATATTAATCAAGATAAATCATAGGCAAAAGCAATATTTTTTCATTAAAATAGAGTCTGCATAGCCATGTGTCTACAAAATATGTCATCTAAGGAAATAAGGCCTCATGGCCTTCATTTTTCGAATATGCTGGCACCAAAAATAAAAAATGTGGTCCTAGAAACTAGAATATCTAAGCATGATTATGGTCATGATAACAAACAATGGCACGTGAAACTCGATGCAGTAAACGTCTAAATGGACCTAGAACCCAAACTACATGTCTGTGATATCAGAGAGGAATTCCATTTGTCCCAGTCTCTGGGATATCCAAAGCTAACATCTCTAGGTTGTGTTCCAGCTCTCTCAAAATCTCTACTGCCTTTGGATTAGTTGTTGCAGCCTCAATAGGCTGTTCGCCTCGCCTGTCAAATCGCCTCATCCCTATTGGTCGGTTTGGGCCCACATGTGAACATGCATTTTGGATAATTAACCTTTGAAGAAAAAAAAACACATAAAAATTGAAAAAAAGTCGAAATGAGAAATTCTCATCTAGGTCACCCTAATAAGCTCCACCTGGAAGTGGGATATCACGATCACCTCTGTAATCCATCCCATCATATGGGAAGTCCTCGATCGAAACGATATTTTGGCCTAACCAATGAGAAAACTCAGGAGTATACCTTACTACTAGTCCATCGCCTCCATGACATGCCATCAATGCAACCCACCTCATCATCCGTGGATCCCTAGTTTCCCCCTCATCTGCTAGAATATATTGTGGCCGGAGAAGAGGAATCCTCTCTAGGGAGAAAGTGGTTAGAATGGTTCCATAACCAAAGTTTTTCAGTTTCTCGTTCTTGCATCTAGTCATTTGTATCTTCATGTTTATAAACATTGCCTCACACCAATTGAACATCATGGATTCCCAATAGTCCACAATAGTCTCCATTGGTGCTTGTGTCACTAAATGAAGGGTAGCACTTCCACACAACTCGCTAATAGTGAAAGTAATGGTCCTCAGGGGAAAGAGCTCAATGGTTTGAATGTTAATTCTACCATCCTTGTGTGTTGCACCTCTACAAAAGTGTCGTAGATACCCATATGTAGTATCTCCTCCTGTCCTATGTCCAAACAATGAAATATCGGTTCCCCAACAAGAAAGCACAATCAATAAATAAACGTCTTCGACGTCAATGGTAATGCGGTGATCTCCGATCATGAAACATTTTTTCTGGACATTCTAGGTTCTTAATAGCCATGTCATTAGATGTACCTAAGCTTTCATCCCAAGAATGAACCAATATTTTAGGAGGCCACAAGTTCTTAGAGCCTGCATGGTAGCTGGATCTGCAAAAGCTGCCAAATCATTAGCTTCGTTCTCTCTTTCCCTCCACTCCATTTTTGAAAAATAAACTAATTTGAAATGACCATTTTAAAAATATTAGAATCATTTTTAAGGGCAATCTCATGTTTTTTGGGGCCCAAATACTTCAAAAAATAAACCCTTGCCACCTGCACTGCCACTGTTTTACAAACAGGGTGGAGCTACGTGGATTTTTCAAGAAAATATTCGCACAGGCCACAATTTTTCATATGGAAAATTTTTTCCAACTACTCAGGCTCGACTGAAGGAAATTAGTGTAGGGCTAAGGGTGCATTCTTTGACAAATCCTTGCCCCAAAAATTAACTAAAAGCTTAAAATGGAAATTTGAACAGATAAAAGGCTATGTTAAGGAGATATATTCTACCTGGAAGAAGCGGTTTGCGATTTCGTCTACCAATTAGCTTGGAATCAGTCTGAGAAGTATCCTGGTAGAAAACTCCTTTCTCTACTCTCAAATGGTAAAAATGCAAATGCTGAAAAATAATTTACTTTTTCCACTTTTATAGGTTTTTTAAGTTAAAATAAATATTATTTTTATATTTAAAATTTTTTAATAGGGAAAATTTTATATTTTTGAGAAGTTATAATGATTTGTTGAGTTTAAAATGTGTAGGATAGGTTATGAAACGAGGATAAATCATTTTGACAAATTAGTATACTTTTATCACTTTCATGCTCTTAAAAAATTAAGAAAATAAAAAATCATAGAGTCCTTTTTTAAGCCCTTTTCTGATCCGAACTTAAACAGGAACGCAACAAATTACAGATATAACCATAAACACAGATATGCAGCGGAAATAATACTTCATTTCATTAATGTAAAACATTGAAATATGCTTACAAACAGTAATGGAAATAAACTAGCTAGGGCGATGGTAGCTTATCTCTGAGAAGGGATGTGGTGGCTACATGCCTCTGAACTGTGTTACAATGAGGCTCGAAGGCCTATTTATTGTTGAGAAATAATGGAAAACCTTTCACATCCATAAACCTAACCCTAGAAGATGAAACGCCAAATTGTGGGCCCCGTTTGGGTAAATTGGTACATCAATTTCCCGGGGTCGTAACTTTGGCATACGATCTCCGTTTGACGCGTACAATAGCTCATTAGAAAGATCTATCTGAGCACTACCACTTTGGGTGGAAACATTAGTCCATGCACCCATGTTGCCGAAGATTTCCCAAAAAAAGTCGTTTAGGGCCTCAAAACGGCTCCGGAAGTTCAGGACCCGAAAAACTGCTAAAAATAGTAAACTGTGCTACAATTTAGGAAACTGAAAAAGATGAAAGAGACAGTTGTGGGTGTCCAAATGGGATAGGTGGGTGGCCACAAACATCCACCTGGATCATTCCTCCCCCCTTAGGAATCAATGGTCCCCATTGCATTGAGTTCCTCCCTAAGATGAGGAAGCTTCTGCTGAGCTGGGTCTCTGGTGAGTTGTTCTACAATCTTTGATGTATCTAGAAATGGTGGGAAGCATGGTCGACGATGGTCCACATTGAAAACTCGGTGCAAGCCAAGGAATGGTGGAATGTTGTGCTTCAAAGCATTGTTGCTCGTAGCCTTGGTACTGGTGTAAGGACCATGTTGGAGTCGCCTGAGTTTCTGATGGGTTCTGGTAAGGTGTTCTCTCTGCAAATGTAACCAAACTTTTTCGCCCACCTGAAACTTGTGTGGTACCCCTGTGGGTGAGGAGAAGTTGTTCCCGTGTCTTGTCATGACTATATCCCTTTGTTGTTGTTGCTGCATGGAGGAACCCTTCGCGGGCGTCATGGATGTGATGACAATCTTCCCCTTACTTTGGGAGTGAACCAGACAGATGAATTTCCTGGTCTGGGAGATGAGCTTGCTACCTTTCTTAGCAGTGATGAAAGATGTGTCGGTAGGTGGGGCTACCTCCGATATCCTGTATAATGAATTATTCAAAGAAATAATGATAGCACAAGGCCTTGACTCATACACAACATGTTGCCTCCACAAGTATGGTTGTCCTAGTAATACATCACAAACATCCAGAGGTGTAACATCACACAATACCTCATCTGTGAAGGGCTTGATGTTGTAGGGAAGGCAGCACTGCTGGTGAACTTTGAGATCTCGTCCTTCATGAAGCCATCTGATACTGTACGGCTGGGGGTGTCGTGTAGTCAGTAGGCCCAAACGCTTCACGACCTCTGCTGAAATAAGGTTCTTTTGGCTGCCACTGTCAACAATGAATTGCAGCGGCGAACCCTTCACCCACATCTATGAGTGGAAAAGACACTCCCCTTCCTCTGGATTTTTGGGCTCATTTTTCTGGATCTTAGCAGTGGCAATAGTGGCGCTGGGATCCACATCAATGATTTGCTTCCCTTTTCCAATCCCCTTGTCGGGTTCTAGCTCAGGGTCAGAACATGCATCTGATTTAGAAGCCTTCAACTCGGCCACCAGCCACTGCTTGGTCTGACACTCACTTGTGTTATGAGTGGGACTCTTGTGGAACTCACACCACTTTCCTGTGTCCTTCTTTGGCTTCGTGGTGTTGTTCTTTTCTTGCGGCTTCAACAGGTTGTCTTGGGTCACCCCACCTTGGCTTGTCCTTTGGGCTTTGGATTTGCAGATCCAAAGTCTCGCTTATTTTGTTTGAACTTTTTCTGGATTTTGACAGTGTATCGGTATGCTGTGCCGAGTGAGGATATGTTCAATAAATCCATCCCTTCTTGGATGTATTTGTGTAGGCAGCCACGATATTTGAGTACCAGATTTAGCTCAGAATCTTTGATACCCAACTGTGTGCGAAGGTATGAAAAATGTTTGTGAACTCCGGCACATCTTGGTCCCGTCCCTACCGCAGTGTGGTCCATTTGATGTATTTGTCGTCATAGCTTTTGACAGGGTAGTCCTGCTCCTTGATGGCATCCCGGAAGTCATTCCAAGTGGGTGTGGCTAAAAATAGTGAGCTTGTACTTTCATCCTTCTACTCACAGTAGGTTTCCCACCAGTCCTTGACGTGGGGGGTTACTTTGAGAAGAGCGAAAACAATCTTTTCCCGACTCAAAAATTCATGAACAGAAAAATAACCCTCTAGCAGATTTAACCATTTATCTACAGCATCTGCGTCTATCTGACCCTCGAATATGGGGATTTCAAAATTAACTTGTACCTTAAAGGGCATGGAGTTTCCAAAGTAGCTGCTGGAAGCCAATGCGTCACTTTTGGGTAGCCGCTGAAGGATCTGGGCAAAGCTGTCCATCATCGCGTTCCGTTGTCGCTCGAGGGCTTCTTCGAGCAAGATTTCGATAGGATCTCCTACTCCCTCATCTTTCTTCTCATCCACCATGGGAGGCCGTCAGGATTTGCGAGGCTAGTCTTGCAAAGGTTCGACCAGTTCAAGCCCTAACTCCTTATATCCCGACCTCATTGGGGACATGCAAAGAAAAACATAGAAAAAGCAGACCGCTCTGATGCCACTGATCTAGACTTAAACAGGAACGCAACAAATTAGAGAGATAACCATAAACACAGATATGCAGTGGAAATAATACTTCATTTCATTAATGTAAAACACTGAAATATGCTTACAAACAATAATGGAAATAAACTAGCTAGGGCGATGGTAGCTTATCTCTGAGAAGAGATGTGGTGACTACATGCCTCTTAACTATGTTACAATGAGCCTCGAAGGCCTATTTATTGTTGAGAAACAATGGAAAACCTTTCACATCCCAAAACCTAACCCTAGAAGATGAAACACCAAATTGTGGGCCTCATTTGGGTAAATTGGTACATCAATTTCCCGGGGTCGTAACTTTGGCATACGATCTCCGTTTGACGCGTACAATAGCTCGTTAGAAAGATCTATCCGAGCAACACCACTTTGGGAGGAAACATGGGTATGGACCCATGTTGCCCTAAATTTCCCAAAAAAACATCGTTTAGGGCCTCAAAACGGCTCCAGAAGTTCAGGACCCGAAAAATAGCTAAAAATAGTAAATTGTGCTACAATATAGGAAACTGAAAAAGTTGAAAGAGACGGTTGTGGGTTCCAAATGGGATAGGTGGGTGGCCACCAACATCCACCTGGCTCATTTTCAGACTCTTTAAAATTGAAAATATTGTCAATTAATTGTTTGTTTCAACTCGTAAAAGTAAATTAACAGCCATGCACTCAGTATAAGTTTACCCGTTTTATGGACTGAGTTAGGACTATTTACGAAAAAGGTACACATTGATCGAACATGCTCAATAGAGTTATCTCTTGTATTCTTTTATCATTTTTGGGACCTGAGGAACTAAAACTTACGAAAAAGAACCTGATAGAGTCTACTTATGTTTTTCTTGTGACTCTCTAAAACTGGAAAACACCGAGCTTTACTTTCTCCGGGTTCGTTAAAATTTTATGGTTAAAGAACTAAATGAGTTTCCTCTTTGTGTTTTCAAACTTTTTAAAAGGAAATTACATCGAGTTACTCCTTTACTGTACTCATAAAAAATAAACATTATAGGACTCGTTAAGTATAATGGGGCCGAACCATTCCTTCTTAGGGTTCGTCAAAGCTACTTTGATGGACTCATCCAAAGGAAGAGCTTACAGTCCAAGCATATGTTATCCTCCTCAATCTTGTAAAAATTAAAGAGGTACTTGCAAATAATGGTGGGGGGAAATTGGGAAAAGGTGTCCATTTTATATCTCATTTCTAAAGGTAGCATGTTGCTCTTGAACACGACACTCTGTCACACTCATTTCCAGGTTGGGAAGTCCATTTTGTTTTCTTAAAATTAATCAAACCAAGTCAATTGTTGTGTCATTATGTGTTCAAGATAAGTTCAATTGCAGTTCAAGTTCCTTTGAAAATTTTATCCTTCAATCGCATCAACCATCCTTGAGTCAATCCTTGCAAACTATTTTCAAAACTTGACATTGTGTTTCTTGTCATAGGCTTACCTACGACGGGTCACTTCCTATCGACTTCAAATTATTATCTAGGAAGTTGATCTAGAAACCTTCAGTACCTTGAGGCCTGCATGCCTTAATGGCAAGTTTCTAGCCTCCGACGACAAGTTCTCATCATTGGCCTTCAATTGAACGATTGTATGAGTTTTCAACTTTAGATCACTTATTTGCACTTCATAGATTGTATTGGAGTACCTTGAGAACCATTGTCATTATTGGTCTTTTCTCTCGCACTTTTTAATGGTTCACATCATTGACTAGTAATCAAGTGGTTTCTGCCATGTTCGACTTCAAAACATTCACTCGCATAGTTAGATTCGTACTATGGATCGAGAGATGGAGATCAATATCCTGGATCTAGTGTCATCAATCCATGTTGTGAGGAGATTTTATATTCATGATTATGTAGACCCATTATGACAGATGGTTGTATCCATATTGTGTCTACTATCTATATGATTTTGGTTTTTCCATGCTTATTCATTGAGTCTACTTTACCCTAAGTAAGGGAATGCCTACCTCAATGATGATTATTGTTATACATTTGCATTGTAATCCTTGAGTGTTCCCTACAAGTTTTCAACCATTGTCTCTGATTTGATCCTTCAAATGATAAAACGCTTCAATATTTTAAACTTATTTTATGGAATTAGCACTTTAGGGGGTAATCTGTTACATCTCAATTTGTCCCCATTCCACTTTATCAGTTTATGGATATTTTTACCATCCGTGAACATGTTTGGTAGAAATCCCTTAGAAGTCTAACAACCAAAAATATCTTGAAAGATATGAGAAATTTAGGAATAATAGCTCTCACACCTTGCCAAGTTTCACCTGTGCTGATTTTCCTAGCTTTTCTTGTGCATTCACTGGAATTAACTCTGATAATAGCATAGAGATGCGCTCTGTCTACCAATATAAACCCGTGCAGGTGAATTCAACAAACTAAAAATAAAAAACTGCAATCTAAAAACATATTTAGTCGAATATTTCTCAACTGAAAGCTTCCAGGTGATGACTATTAAAACTATAACCCTCAAATGATGCATATTAATCCATTTCCTCATAAAAATCTAATCCCTCAATTAAGGTATCTTGCCCTCCTCTTTTGGATTTGAAACTTCTTCCTCTTGGCCTATAAAATGACTAGATGGTAGAGGGTTAGAGGAGGTTAGAACCCAAAGAAGATAAACTTATGTTGCTGGCTTCAAATTGGAAAGCTTGTCATCTAAGGAGAGGATTGAAGGAATTGGGAGGAACCTCATGGCATCAAGGTGAAGGTTGTAAGGCTACTATTTATCTTTGATTAATACAAATGAACACTTTCTCCCATTTATTTGTCTTATTGGAATGATGAATGTTTTATAATTGTTTACAATGTTTATTAAGGAAAATTCAATTCCTAATCTCCTTGATCATTAGGTTAAGTTTTGTTTGGATTATTATAATGTGTATGCTTTTGATCCTTTTATGGTTTATGGTTGCAGGTCTTGTCAAGAATTGAGGAGCAACATCAAGTCACCACAAGGGATCTTAATCAAGAATTTCATGAAATAGGTAAGAGGCTCACCCATTAGCTTTAATTCTTATAATTCAAAAAAATCCAACTTAGGGAAAGAGTCAGTTCAATTGTCTTGCTTTTTTCTAGTCTATGTCAAGGATCTAGGGAGATCGCTCTTATTTGCAAGAGGGATTTGTCTGGTGTAATAGAATTCGACAGGGTTAAAAACTTCATTGAGTGAATTCAACACATCCGCCAATAGGTCCATGACATATTTGACAAAGCCAATGCTAAGTACAAGCAACGCCATAATCAACATCTAGTGTTGCACAAGTTCCAAGTGGGCGACCAAGTTTGGCTACATTTGCAAAAGGAGCGCCTCGTTGGACCCCACCACAAGCTTCGCTCTCTCCACTATGAGCCATACACTATCATCAAGGTTGTAGGGGAAAATTCCTATGAGCTCAGCATCCCACCGTTCCTTTGTCTGCACCCAGTGTTCAATGTAGACCGCCTTCACCCATACTTTCCACCATTGTCGGACATATCTGTCATTGCAGAACAACTCACACCAGAAGATATAAACTTAGAATACATGGAAGAGGCCACAACTAATCATATCATGGACATAAAAATTAATAACACTCACCAGTAGAGGATCCTTCTATATCGAATTGTCAAACCAGGCCAACTCCTTCACCAGGGCAAGTGGTTAACAAAGGACTAGGTGCAACAAAAATTTCCTCATCTCATGGAGGCTCTACCTCCTAGGGCGGTAGGATTGATCAAGGTGGATATTGGTGGCCACCTACATATTCAGCCTATACCTCCAATTAATTTCATCTGTTTCTTTTTTTATTTCAGAATTTACTATTTTTAGCAGTTTTTCAGGTCCTGAAATTTCGGAGTAGTTTTGACCCTCCTAAATGGTGTTTTTCTAAGATCTACTTCCAGCCGATTTCCATAGGCAATTCCCTACTATAAATCATTTAGTAATCATAGAGAGCTTTTCAACAAGGTATAGTATGCTCTAAACAGAGATAATATGACCAAGTTATGGCACCAGGAAGTTAGCTGCCTAACTAACCCCACCAGGGCCCACAAACTCTTGGCGTTCCATCTCTTGGGGTTAGGTTTTTTATTGTTTAGGGTTTTCCCTTGTTTTTCAATAATAAATAGGCCCTTGATCCTGTTTGTAACATAGTTCAGAGGCATGTAGCCCTCACATCTCTTCTCTGAGATAAGCTACCATCGCCCGAGCTAGTTTATTTTCATTATGTTTGTAAGCATATTTCAATATTTTGATATTAATGAAATTAAGTGTTATTTATACTACATCTTTATATTTATGGTTATATCTATATTTTTTTTTGTTCATGTTTAAGTTCAGATCATCACCCTTATTGTCTATGGGTTGTGGTGATGCCTCATGTATTGTCACTGTGTCTGTTTGGTATTATTCACCCTATGTTTCCAAGTTCACATTTGTTTCATGCCATTAAATGTTCAAGGGAATTCCCATTCAACATCAACCATCTACAAGTATCATTATACCTTTTGTGTTGACCATTCTTATGTCATTTGTGCATCATTTCTTCAGCTTCTATCACTAGAGACCTCCTCTTAGTTTCAATTTCATGTTGAATGATGGGGGATACATCAAAGCCCTCATTTGATAGATATATTACCATAGACATCAAAAATTTGTTTGGGATGTAAATCTACAGACTATTAGTACCTTAGAGCTTGCATTCCTCAATGGTAGGTTTCCTTGCAGTTGATAGTGGTGTTTCCTCACTAGCCCATGTTGACTATTTCTATAAGTGGTTGACATTAACTCTTTCATTCACACTTTGTATATTACGTTAGGTACCTTGTGAGCCATTTTCGTTGTTGGTGGTCTCCCTCACTTATATTAATGGGATCCCTCAATGCTTGGTAATCAGATAATTTCCCTGCATGCTCAACATCAACTCATTCATTCGCATGTAGTCGAGTTATACCATCAAGGTGAATCAAATACCTTAAGGAATGGGGCTAACTCACACATGACCATTCCCTCCCCAATGTCACATTGGAGAATATCATATGTATTTTTAGGGCCATCATTGGGTGCATTCACATGAGTGTCTAACCATATTGATAGTTATTATGTGAAATATCTACATTGTATCATGACTAGTCCTTGATGACATGAGGTCCACAATATTTTGTGTGGGAATCCATCCTATATACTCTTAGTACCAAGTATTGGTAATAATACCTTGAGGATTTACTTTATATGTATCTAACTATGATTTTTCTAGTCTTTTCTTGTCTTCTATTCATGTCCCCTCCTCCGCATCATTCACTAGTTTTATTGTAATGTATTTTGTCCATTCACTCCTCTTCTGACATCATACATTAGGGGGCATCTGTTACAGGCTAAATATTGACCACCTTAGGTATGTTAGGATATTTCGACACATAGGAAATAGTTAAGTTCAACTTGGTCTAGTATAGAGTTAGGTAAAGTGTGTTTCTTTACCGTTGTACATTTTGTAACTTACAATCCGACGGTCACGATATGTAGTGATCCGACGGTTCACTCTCTCCTCAGTATTACCGACACTTGATCCGTGGCTTGACACCCGATTGGTCCATGAATTCTATTTAAAGCGCATGGATGGTCATTGTTCGGGTAATCCGTGCATGAGAGAAGCTTATGTAAATTTTCATCCTTTGATTAATAAATTGCCTGTAGTAGCCACGTTGGCATAGGCCGTGGACTGTTTCCCTCTTTGAGGGTTTTAACCACGTCAAAAATACTGGTGTATTGATCTGTGATCTAGTTGTGAGCGGTGTCCTTTTGGTGTTATTTCTGAGGAACTTACCCTGTAAATTCCTACATGGTATCAGAGCTATTTGAGGGCCGCGTCCGTTGGTGATCCAAATCTGAAGCCGGTAGAACTGCGTCCGACTTCCGTTTCCTAGATCTGCTGCTTCTGACTGCTTTCGGGCCGAGAAGACTGCTCTTTTGTGTTCGGAGCATCTGTTCCAGTGAGGAACCCCTTTCGTTTCACGCAAAAAGGTTTCCGGTAGCCCTAGCTGCGTCATTTTTAAGATCTGGAGGTATACAGTCTTTATTTGCAGTTTACTGTTATTTTCTCTCTGCTTATTTCGGTTTCGGTTTATTTAGCCTTTTTTTTTAACCGGATCTATACCTTTCATTTCTGCGTATGCTCTTTGCCCTGCGACTCTATGCGATCTGGGCAAATCAGAAACATAAAGGAAGGATTTTTCTCATGCGTATGCTCTTTTCCCTGCACCTTAGTGTGATCTCAGAAAATCAGAAACATTGAGAAAAATATTTAGTTTTTCGGCTAAAGCTAACTTTGAGCCGGAAGGTTCATTTTTTAAAATATCTAGTTTTTTGGCTAAAGCTAACTTCGAGCCATAAGGTTCGTTTTCTTTGCATGTTCGTGTTGGGTTTTGTGTTTCTCAAGGCAAGCACGCAAACCAAGGCCCCCCCGCTCTCTCTCTCTCTCTCTCTCAAATTTTTTGTATAGATCAATTGGTTTCAATTGGTTCAAAGCTATTTTAAGAGATTAGAGGTCTTGGGTTCAAGTCTCCATTTTGTGGGGGCGGATTTTTTCATTTCCGCACATTCGTGCACTTTTCCGGCAACTTCAATAATTTTTTTTCAAAGAGCCATAACTTCTTCATCCGGAAGCCTTTTTTAGAGCTGTTTTTTTTAAAACCGCCTAATTTTTCGAGATCCATCCATTGGAACACTTACTTTCAGCATATTCAGCTTCATTTTTATTTATTTTTAATGGAAAGTCCATGCCAAGTCATTCTTGACAGCACTAACTACTTCCAATGGATAGCCTACATGGAAGATTTACTTAGAAGTAAAGGTCTCTACAGAATAGCCACAGGCCAAGAGAAGAAACCAAAAGATGGAGACAAGGCCGCAAAATGGGAAAATAGACAAGATCAAGCACGTGGTTTGATAGGGATGTCTATTTCTCCTGATCTTAGATTCCATATTGCAGAACTTGAGACTCCTCATGAAGCATTGGAACAAATCACTAAAGTTTTTGGGATTAAAAATGAAATTAGAGCCCATCAACTTGAAAATGAGTTGCTTACATTGGATCCTAATAATTTTTCTTGCATTGAAGATTTCTTGTCCAAATTCAAGACCCTTAGATATCTCTTGGAAGGTGTTAAGGTTAAGAAAGAAGATAGTAAGCTTATTTATTCCATCCTTACTAAGTTGGGACCAGCCTACTCTGTATTTGTTTCCACTTTCCATTCTACAAGGGAAGCTTTCATTTGTCAAGGAAAAGACTACAAGGCCCCTTCCTTTGACTCTTTTTGTGATTCTTTAATAAGAGAACAAGAAAAACTCTTACACCTTGGTCTTCTTAATCTTGGAAACTCTTCCAAGAAAGCGTTAGCCGCCCAGCAGCAACCAAATTCAAAGAATCCTAAGAAGTCCTATCCTAAAAAGAATGGTCCTAAACCAAACAAGGGTCCTAAGCAAACTCAGCCTCAAAATGAAAGATCATTTCAACAAAATGATAAGACCAATAAAAACAAATGGAAGAAGACTGATAGACATTGTAACTTTTGTAATCGAGATGGCCACTTAGAATCTAAATGCTTTAAGAAGATGGAAGCCTTGGAAGCCGCAATGAAGAAACATAACATCCATGTGGAGCATTCTTCAACTTCAACTTCAACTTCATCTTCAGGAATGGCACTTTCTGCATGTCGTTGTCAATCATCTCAGTCTGGTTATGCATTAAATGTATCTTCTTCTTCTCATTCTCATGAGTGGCTCATTGATTCTGGAGCCTCTTATCACATGGCCAAAAACCAAGCCATGTTTTCTTCTTTAAATGATTGTAACACCAAAAATATATATGTTGGTGATGATAGATCTCTTAATGTTGTAGGGACTGGAACTGTTCATCTAGACAATGGTCAGTTTAATGATGTATTATGTGTTCCAACCTTATCCTGAAACCTTCTATCTATATATCAGATAACTCATTCAGGTGAAGGTAAAATTGTTGAATTTTCACCTCATGATGTTGTAATCAAGGATCTGAGAGATCCTAAACAGATTCTAGCTACTGGTATTGCTGATGATTCCACAAGGTTGTATAAGTTTCACAACTTTGGGTCATCAAATCTTCCCTCAGTATTTGTTCCTCATAATGATGAAATGAGCAAACTTTGGCATGAGCGATTTTGTCACTTAAACTATCGCTCCCTTCAGCATCTATGTAAAGAAAATATGGTGACAGGTCTTCCTATGGTAGCTTGCAGAGATGGTGTTTGTTCCGGATGTGTACTCGGAAAACATCATCGGGACAGTTTTGAAAAACGTGCCTGTTGCCACGCCTCAGCCCCTTTACATCTTGTGCACAGTGATTTATGTGGTCCACTTCCTGTTGCTTCATTCTCTGGCTACAAGTATTTCTTAACTTTCATTGATGATTTCTCCAGACGCACTTGGGTATACTTCTTAAAACTCAAGAGCGAAGTATTTAACACATTTTTGGCCTTCAAAGCCTTTGTTGAAAAACAATCTAGACATCAAATTCTTAAGCTAAGAACTGATAATGGTGGAGAATATGTTAAAAACACATTCATCAAATTTTTCACCGAAAATGGAATTCAAATGCAACATACTGTTCCATACACTCCACAACAAAATGGTGTAGCTGAAAGGAAAAATCGCACCTTAAAGGAAATGGCTAATTGTATGCTGCAATCTAAAGGACTCAGTCTTAGTTTTTGGGCCGAAGCAATTAATTGTGCAAATTATATAATCAATCACACTCCTACTAAGGTTCTAAATAATATCACTCCAGAAGAAGCTTGGAGTTCCATTAAACCAGATGTAAGTCACTTTCGTGTTTTTGGAAGTGAAGCATGGGCCCATATTCCAGATGAAAGGCATAAAGATTTAGAACCTAAGAGTGAGAAATGTACTTTTGTTGGATATTCTGAAGATGTAAAAGGTTATAGGCTTATTCCATTTAAGTCCAAAAATGTTATCATTAGAAGAGATGTAAAATTTGATGAAAATAAATCGGCCTGCGAGCCTAGTCCGGCAGATGTGCCACCTCTTCCTATCTCTTCTAATTTTGAAAACATTTCTTCTTCAGATGATGAAAGTGAGGATGATAATCCTCCCCCACCTTCTCAGGATCCTCAACTTCCAAGATGGGTCCGTGCTACTCGGGATGCAGCAGGTGATCTTGCCGGTGATCCTACAGATCAGCGACGTACACGTTCTCAGTTTGAAAGAGCCTCTTCTTTACTGGCTCAAGCTCCAGTAAATCATGATCCTGACACTTTTGCAGAAGCTTCAGGCCATCCACATTGGGAAGCAGCTATGAATGAAGAATATCATTCATTGTTGGCAAATGATACATGGGATCTTGTTCCTCTACCAAAGGGACACAAACTTGTTAGATGTAAATGGGTTTACAGAACCAAGTATGGACCAGATGGTAAAGTTGATAAACATAAAGCTCGTCTTGTTGCTAAGGGTTTTTCACAGGTTGAAGGCATTGACTACACTGAAACCTTCTCCCCTGTTGCCAAAATGAACTCTATCCGCCTTGTTCTTTCCCTTGCTGCCTCTTTAAAATGGGAAGTCCATCAGATGGATGTTAAATCTGCCTTCTTGCATGGGGACTTGCATGAAGAAATCTATATGGAACAACCCATTGGCTTCATCCAAAAAGACTCCAGCCTTGTATGTCGACTTAAGAAATCTCTTTATGGTCTCAAGCAAGCTCCTCGGGCTTGGTATGACAAAATGGATAGCTTTCTTTTAGAATCTGGCTTTTCTAGGTGTTATTCTGACAATATTGTCTACACCAAGAAAGTGGGCAACTCTCTTATCATCCTTGTTCTTTATGTTGATGATCTTATTCTTACTGGTAGTGATCCCAACCTTATAAACCATGTGAATTCTAGCCTTAAAAAGAAATTTGAAATGACAGACTTAGGACACTTACACTATTTTCTCGGTCTTCAAGTCTTGCAATCCAAGGAGGGTATTTCCCTTTCCCAGTCCAAGTATGCTTGTGATATTCTTCGTCATTTTCACATGGAAGACTGTAAGCCAGCCCCTTCTCCCTTTCAGTCTGGAGTCAAACTTTCAGTCTCTTGTACTTCTCCTGAAGTTGATGCTACCTTATACCGTCAACTTGTAGGAAAACTCTTGTATTTAACCCATACTCGTCCTGACCTTTCCTTTGCTGTTGGCCTTGTTGCTCGTTTTATGCAAAACCCCCGTGAAAGTCATTGGAAAGCAGCTAAAAGAATACTTCGTTATGTTCGAGGTACAATACAGTTTGGGATTCATTACAGTGCCAAAGCAGCTCCTCTATTAGTTGGTTTCACTGATTCTGATTGGGCTGGTGACCCTGATGATCGGAAGTCTACTGCCGGTTATGTCTTAACTCTTGGCTCCGGACCTATTACATGGGCTTGTAAGAAACAGGCTGCCATTTCTCTTTCGTCAGTAGAAGCAGAGTATCATGGTGCCGTGGAAGCTAGTAAGGAAGCCTTGTGGCTTCGTCAGATCCTATCAGAGTTTGGCTTTGAGCAGCAGCATCCAACCACACTTTGGTGTGATAATCAAAGTGCCATTCAGCTATGAAAAGATCCAGTCCAGCATCAGCGCAGCAAACACATTGAACTACACATGCACTTCATCAGAAAGCTCATTCATGACCATGTTCTTGAAGTGCAATATTGTTCAACAGATGATCAGGTTGCAGACATCTTCACAAAGGCTCTCACAGAGGCGAAGTTCACTAAACTTCGATATATGCTTGGAGTTCAGGAAGTTGTCACTAAGGGGGGATAGGCTCTAGTGCCTCCTTCCTTCTCCTATTGTGTCATATTTGTAAATCCTTCAATCCTATCCCAAGTTGTTCTTAAGGGGGGATGTTAGGATATTCGACACATAGGAAATAGTTAAGTTCAACTTGGTCTAGTATAGAGTTAGGTAAAGTGTGTTTCTTTACCGTTGTACATTATGTAACTTACAATCCGACGGTCACGATATGTAGTGATCCGACGGTTCACTCTCTCCTCGGTATTACCGACACTTTATCCGTGGCTTGACACCCGATTGGTCCATGAATTCTATTTAAAGCGCATGGAGGGTCATTGTTCGGCTAATCTGTGCATGAGAGAAGCTTATGTAAATTTTCATTCTTTGATTAATAAATTTCCTGTAGTAGCCACGTTGGCACAGGCCGTGGACTATTTCCCTCTTTGAGGGTTTTAACCACATCAAAAATACTGGCGTATTGATCTGTGATCTGGTTGTGAGCGGTGTCCTTTTGGTGTTATTTCTGAGGAACTTACCCTGTAAATTCCTACAAGGTATACTAGAAGGGAACAACATCTTGCAAGTTAGTGTATAGAATTTGATTTGTGGAAATATCCAAAATCACACAACTTATGCCTTCAATGCTCCTTTCTAATTATATACCAACAAAACTTGACCAAAAAATGCTCTATGTAGTGTGGCTTCAAGAAACAAAGGTCTAACAATGCCTCAGTTAAATTCTGATGGAGCAAAAAAGTGAGAAATTGCATGGATAAGGTTAAACTAGGTAAAATTTGATCACTAACAGAGAAAAATGATCAAAGGACCAAAGATGGTAAAAAATATGTCTAGGTTTAATGTGATGACTCCCTAGGAATATCTATAAAATAAATCTCTCCATAGATCAATAAGGAGGAAAAAGTTTCATATGTTGAGGTGTTGCCAGATCAAAAACCTACAAGTTTACTTGCGATAAGCCATCCATCGGGATCATAGTGAACAATGAATTTTTGGTGAGAGGAGAACCATAAGAAAATGACAATGTACACATTATCTTCAGAATCATATAAACATAACTCTATTTTCCACTACTACTACATTCCCTCATATTACTTTCTATGTTTACATGTTGATTATGAATGTGGTTATATATTAATGTTATTAGATGTTGTAGGGAACAAGGTTTGGCTACTTTTGTCTTATGTGCAAGCATTCAGGAGCGTGATATGAGAAAATATGTTTGGTGATTTCCCCCCATATGGTTTCAATAACTAACAAATTTGTCACCATAAAAAGGTATGGTTCCTTCTCCCCCTTTGTAATTTCTTTTATAAGAATGCATGCATTGGGATTGGCTTGTTTTATACTTTGACTACAACCCTTACCATTTGGGCAAGACATGGGAAGAATTGCTAGGGTTAACATATCTTGCTACTGTAGGTGAAACTTCTCTATTAAGAAAAAATCAATCCTCGAGGATGTCGCAGTGTACTAGGTAATCCACTTTCCAAATCCAAAAATGTTTCTTACAATGGATCAAGTAGTTATTTAATCATTTAATTTGTGTCTGTGTGTGCTATATATATATATATATATATATATATATATATATATATATATATATATATATATATATTGAGAGAGAGAGAGAGTACTAGGGGAAACTTCCAATTCCAAAATACCAAGGAGGTTGGGATTGCAAAAATATTTTTATATTCTTAATGGTATTTGTTAGGAAGAAAACTTTGGATGCTTATAGGTGTGTGTCATAAAAGATAAGCACTTATCTCTAAATTTTGTAGAGAATTAGGTTAGGAATCCAATTGATTGGAAAATGGTTGGTATGGCATGTTGGGAAGGGATATAAATGTTAGGTAAAGCTAGTTCTAACATATTTGAAGCAAATACATAGGATCTCAAATTCAACTTATACTGCCCTTTAAGGCCAATTAGAAGGGGACCCTTTGATAACAATCTATAACAACATTGGCTCACTTAGAGGGAAACAAGTCTCAACGAACAATATGAGGATAGTTGGGAGGCCTATATTGATAGCCTTAGAAAAATTATTTTTATTTTTGGGTGAATAATAAGGTGATATTGTTTTCTCTCTTGAATCTTGTAGATGATACAAATCAAGTCTTTCCTACAATTCTTTGGAAGAAGACGTAATGAGAACCCACCAGTGTAGTCGCAGAAATGGATATGGAAGTTTAAATATTTAACTAAATCCAAAATACTTATGTGGTTCCTTCTACATATTCAAGATGTTAACTTGGAACATTATACAGAAAATAAACTTTGAACTCCTTAGTAAATATTTTCTTTATGAATATGATATATAATCCAAATTTCATCTCATCATAAGTTTCCCATATTTGAAATAAATACAAGAAGAGATAGAGGAACTATTACGTCTTCATAATACATGTGAAGGGAATACAATGCAGAAGCTTTTAGAACATGTTTTTAGAGGGAGGAAAAAACTTACATTTCGCTCACCCACAATTATGCTTAGAAAATATAATGGCCCAAAATCGTAATCCTTTTGAGGGTGTGGACACTATTCATTTTAAATGTGCCAACCAAAGTCTAAAAATACTTTATTCCCCCCCCCCCCACCCACCAAAAAAAAAATTCAAATATTGCTTATAAACAAGTTGCAGCAGAACTCATAAGAAAATAAATCCTTTAGGTTGTTTTGGTCACTCATCAGAAGGAACTCTAAATAGAGGCAGGGAAAGGGGAGTTATATATTCCCCCATGCTTTAGAAATTACAATGTAGATTTGCAACTACTCATGAATTTTTAATCAAAATCACAAGACATAAACCTACTCTATTGCTCTACAAACATTAATTCACAATCTAGAAAAAAAAATTTAGATATGCAATAAGAAATAACACACATGCAACAAGTATTTTTCCAGGGAAAAGAAAACTACTAAAAATCCCAATGCCTACTTTCATTAAATCATAAGGATAGGGATGTATTACAATTTCTTTTCTCAGTTGAGCGCACCCTGCAAGTGCATAACCTATATCTTTGATCACTAGAAGGCTCTGACCTAAACTTAGTAAAAATTTTCCTCTGCTTGAGCTCTTAATTCCTTGTGATATTACTTGCGAAATTAGGCCCCTATTATTTAGGAAATTACTCAAATTGATTGTACAATTCCTTTAGGATGATCTTCTGGCTGTATGCGACATCTGTACACTCAAGCCTAGTCTACAAATGATGTTACACTCCCTTGGAATCTCAAACTCAACTCGGTAACTCGAATTCTCTGCATGCGCTAGCTATTTTGGGCTGATTGATAAGTTAACTGCATGATCAATGATTTTAACTGAAGTCCCACTGCTTAACTGACCTTCCACTAGTTCCTCCAAAAGTTAGAACTAGTTTAATTGAAAACAACCTGAGATAGCTTACCTTGATTGCTACAAATTAGAAATTAAACATGATAAATTTAACTCTATCTCCTCCAACTCAAATTTACTGAGTAAACTCGGTGAAACGAGCTGTGTCATACAACTTAACATCATCCAAGTTGCATGATGATGTGGAAATTCGTTTTTTATCAATTTAATCAAGGAAAAAGCAAATGGATAATTTCTTGCTCCGTTTTTCAACACTCCATCTCAACAAGAAATGGATTATCAACAACCCCTATCTTGCACCTATGGAACTCAAAATTCCCTCATTACAAGACCTTTATCAAAATTTAAGCTTCTTGTTCCTCTATCGAAATGTACTGCAAAAACATTATCTGCCTCTACACACAATCTTATAAATGGTGATACCAGATATCTATATGCTTGAATTGATCGTGAAAAACAAGATTCTCAGAGAGATTGATGCAACTCTAATTATCACAATAGATCACAACTGGATCCATCATCTGACCGAACAATCAAAGTAGTATCTTTCTCATCTAGATCACCTCACATGTTGCTTGACTTGCAGCCATGTATTCTGCTTTTTCTGAGCTGAGTGCCACAAATATTTGCTTCCTAATGTATTAGGAAACCACTACTAACCCAACACTGAAAATTCCATCTGATGTACTTTGTTGGTAAGATGGAATTCTTGCCCAATCTGTATCTATAAAGCCACACAACTTCACTCCATCTATCAGTTTGTACCATAGTCCAAAATGGGTAATTCCTCTGAGACATCGTAGAACATGATTAACTTCCCTCCAAAATAATTTGGTTGGCCTAACCATAGATTGGATCAGTTAGTTGACTACATATCACATATCTCGTTGTGTGTTCACAAAATACATTAGTGAAACCACTAGCTACCGATAAATGGTAGCATCCACTTCTTCACCTCAAGTGGCATCCCCCTTCCTCCAGTTGGTTGCTGTAAGTGTCTCCATGGGTTTGAAACTCTCTATGTGGAACCTCTGTACTATTTGATTTTCATATTTTCCTTGAGAGACAAAAAATTCCCCATCACCTTGCGATACTTTCAAGACAAGGAAGTAATGGATGAGACCCATGTCCTTCATTTCAAACTCCCTTATAAGGTCTTCGTTGCAAGATCAATTAGTTTCTCATCACCAGTTAAAATAAAATCATCCACATATAAGAAAATAATGAGGAATTTACCTTATACTAGGATATTATGGAGGTTTTCATCCGCCTCACTTCTAGTGAATCCCAAGCCAATCAGATAGCTATCGATCCTGGTGTACCAAGCACGGGGTGGTTACTTAAGACCATACAATGCTCGCTTGAGTCTGCACACGTGAAGTTTCCTATCAAAAGTCTCAAATCCTTCTGGTTTCTCATTGTAGACCTCCTCCTCAATAAATCCATTAAGGAATGTTGTTTTTACATCCATCTGGTGGATCTTCCACCCCATATGCATGGCCAGAGAAAGAAATGATCTAATGGATGATTACCTTTCTACAATAGCAAAAGGTATCCTCATGGTCACTCCCTTCAACTTGAGAGTACCCCTTGGCCAAAAATATAGCCTTATACTTCTCTATGATCTCATATTTTTCCTACTTCACCTTGAAGATCCATATCGAACACACAACTGATTTATCTGCTGGTCTTGGGACCACTTCCCAAACATTTCTTTTTACAATGGATTCATATTCCTCCACCATTGCATCAACCCATACAAATTTCTCTACCTATTCCTCGAAATAGGATGGATTGGTCTGTATAAGCTTATTCATTAGAGTCATTAGTACTGATCCGGTGACCTTCACTGCCCACACTGATTTGAGGGAGCACCCACATTCCCCTCGCATCCTGCATAAGTCTCTCAACTTCCCTTGTCCTTTTTATAACTTCTTTGGATGGTTTTGTTTGAGTGGCTATCTCCACTCTCTGCTCCTCAATTTTTGGTTGCTCCAAAACTTATTGAGGTTCCTCCTTTGGAGCTAAAAGCTCCTCTTTATGTGGGATCTAAAGATCCCTCTCAAGAGAGCGCTACATAGCTTTCTGCTCACCAAATTTTACATCCCTTCACCCAAATTTTATTCTTAGGGATGGAAAGTACGCACTCAAGTTGTGGGGAGCTTTTGTGTAACCCACAAATACCCCCAATTCTGATGTTAGCTCTAGATTCTTTCTTGATTCTTTGGAGGCGTGGTGGTAAACAAAGGCTCCAAAAATATTGAAGTGTGACACATTCAGTTTCCTCCCCAAGAAAGATTCCTCTAGTGTAATCATTCCCATAATCTGATGAGGATTCTAGTTCTACAAATAGACTATTTTGTTGCATGCCTGAACCCATAAATGTAGAGGTAGGCCTTGGTCATGAAACCTCACCCTCACTGCTCCCATAATGATACAATTCTTTCTCTCAGCCACACCATTTTGTTTCGGGTTGTCGAGTGTTGTCAACTCTCTTTGAATGCTTTATTTTGCACATAAATTTTTAGCTTCATTTGACATGTACTCACCTCCATTATCAATCCTAAGAATCTTCACCTTATTATCAGTTTCTTTCTCAACTAGTGCCTTGAATTCTACAAACTTGGCAAATGTGTCATTGTTCTTCTGCATGAAGAAGATACAATACTTCCATCAGAAATCATGAATAAAAATGACAAAATATTTTTTACTGGAAGTGGAGGTTTTTGAGAAAGGTCCACGCACATCAAATTGGATCCTTTCAAGGAACACATTCACTTTGTTGTCATGATCATGGAATGCAGATTTGTGTACTTCCCCAATGTACATCCTTTTCATACATCGTGTTGCTCAAGCTCTCATTTGGGGAGGCATTTGGTTAACTGTTGCATGATCTTTAGGGTACCACGTTGCAACTGGCCAAATATTCTATGCCAAAGTTCACCAAAATCACGGATCTACACCTTCTCCACCTTTGTGCTTAATGGAACACAATCTTCCACATCTAGCTTATATAGGTTCTTCAAACGAACCCTAACCTGCTTCACTTGTCCTGTGGATATGTGTCTCAATAATTCTTTTCCTTTACTGAATATCACATCATAATCACGATCTTCCAAGTGGTTTCCCATGGGTTAGTCTTTGCCTAGGGACAAGTGTCCAAAACAATTCTTTTCCTAAGTGTGACTTAATAAAGTGAAAGTGACTTTATAAGTGGTAAAGTCAATGTTAAATTATAAAGTGAAAAGTGACTTTAGACATAAAGTACAATGCAGGTACTTTATTTAATGGGTGAGTTAAAAAATAGAAAGTGAGAATTAAATTGCACATTTATTCTCATCCCTTGATCTAAATGAATCTGAGCCATTAGATCTTAGGGTTTCCCAAAAGAGATTTAGGGAAACAAAAGGGGGAAAAGAAAAGAGATACTACATTAATTATTCATGAGAAGATTGGAGAAAGGAGGCTCAAAGTTGGAGAAAATTTTTGAAGGAGAAATTTATTACCACAAGCTAAAGGAGTGATTTCTAGGCAAAGCTAGGCATGTAAATCAAGGCATAAAAGACAACATAAGGTATAATACGAACAATGTTGAATGTTGTGAGTTGCACGTCGTTCGAGAGAAGTTTTTGAAGAAAAAAGTTAAAAAAATCTATACAGTCCATAAAGCAATATAGAAATCCGTATAGTCCATATAGAGTCCGTACATTCATATCCATACAATACATATTTTCAGCTTCAAGTGGGCACAAATATCGAGGCAAAGTGGGCACATTTTCAAGGATTTTTGGGCTGAAGAGATAAGTTGTATTTTACTATTTTTTTTGTCTGCAAATGTATTTTTCCTGAACTTGAAAGTAAATAAATTTGAAGAGCTCTCTAATAGGTTTTCCCCATAGAATATTGAAGGGGTTTTGCCTAGGTCTAACTTGACCAAAAATCTGTGTGTATTTTTATGTGTGTTGGTGGTCTCGTTATGTCCATATTTATTTTCAGCATGTGTTGACAGTACCATGTTTTTTAATCTAAAAATTTAATTTCCAGAATTCTATATGTTGTATGTATGTTTATGGGAAAGGGAATTTTACTGAATGGGAGTGATAAGGTGAAATTAAAAATGGGTTGGGATTGCAGGAAACTTTTTCTGTCATCAAATTTCAACATGGTATCAGAGCTATAGGCTAAAAATTGCAGTTTGAAAAGAAGACTATAGTTTGCGACAATAAACAGTGGTCTGGACAACAAACTGAATTTTTGGACAACAAACTCAGTTCGGACAAAAAGGTGAAATTTCACACAAACTGAACTTTTGGGACAACAAGGTGTGCTCGAAAGTTCATTTCTCCATTTTCTTTTTTTTGTAAATTTTGGACAGAAGTCATGGCCATATTCTTAAGGATAGAGGACAAACATGATGGGATATCCAACTATGACATTTGGAAGGACAAAATTCAGGCAGTTTTTGAGGAAGCAATAGTTTGGGACATAGTGCAGAAAGTTGTTGTACCTCCTACTATTGCAAATGAACTTGCTAAATTCACAAAAACTAATGCAAAGGAAAAAAGGATTTTGATGGATAGTTTGAAGGATCATGTGGTTCCACAGGTGAGAGGAAACACATATGCATATCAGATGTGGACAAATCTAACCACTCTCTATCAGAGTACCAATGAGATTAGGAAGATGGTACTAAAAGAATAGTTGAAGAACATTAGGATGATAAAGGCTGAAAGTGTAGTTCATTATCTTGGTAGGGTCAAACAGGTAAGTGATGATTTAACTACTATTGGTGAGGCAGTTGCACCCATAGAGTTAGTCAAGATAGTTATAGCAAGACTTCCTAAGTCTTTGGAGGTATTTGGAGATGTTGTTACCTCTAGGGAGAATCTTCCCAATTGGGACAGATTCTGGGATGATTGTGTGCAGCATGAGATACATAAGTCTGGTAGTGGTGGGGTGAAGATAGCAGATAAGGAGGATGTGACCTTGACATCCAGGGGGAAGAACAAAGGGAAGGCCAAGAAAGGGGCCTCATTAGATGGGGCTAAGGGAAAGGAGAAGAAGAATAAGAAACACACAGATATATCCAAAGTCAAATGTTCTGCATGTCAGATGACATGACACTATGCTGCTATGTGTCTTGAGAGGAAGAACAAGGGGAAGAAGGGTGTTGCAACTTCAACAGAGTTGGAGCAGTTTGCTTCACAATTTGACGAGGAATTTTCATTTATGACTTCTACATCTAGTAGGAGTACATTATCCAATGTGTGGTACATAGACAGCGAGGCTTCCCGTCATATGACAGGTGCAAAAAAGTTCTTTTCAGAGCTTGCAGAGAGAGCACTCGATAATGAGCTTGTACTAGGAGGTGACCACATTATCAGAGTTGTTGGTGTGGGGGTTGTGAACTTTGAGAGGGAGTCTTTGCCGCCTTTGAAGGTCATGTATGTTTTTTATGTTTCAAGGACGAAGAAGAACTTGATTTTAGTGTCTACAATGGAGGAGAAGGGTTCTGGCGTCGCTTTCTCAAGAGGGCAGGTATTGATGCATCCTAGTGGACCTTCCATCACTTCGACCAAAGTGATTGGAGTCCATTCTCGGAAAATATACAGGTTCAGTTTTCATTCGGCATGAGAATTGGTGTGTAGCACATCTGGTAGCACTCACACTAGTACTACCAACAATAGAGACTTGTGCGAGTTATGGCACCAAAGGATGGTGTATATGCATCATGGAGCTTTGAGAGTACTGAGGGAGATCACTACGGAGTTCCTGATTTCAGTGTCAAGCATTATGAGGTCTATAGAGGGTGTGCTTTGGGAAAGTACACCAAGTTACCATTCCCTCTGAGCGACAACAGATCTATAGGTATACAAGACTTGATTCATACTGATGTTAGTGTCGTATGTCTCATGTGTCTTTGGATGGTTATGAGTATTATGTTATATTCATTGATGACTGCTAAAGGAGGACTTTGATATATTTCCTAAAGACCAAGGGTGAGGTCTTGAGTCACTTTAAAGAGTTCAAAGCTCTTGTGGAAAAGCAGAAAGGTAGGAAGATTTGGGTCTTGAGGTGAGGCAATGGTGGTGAGTACACCGATGGTGGGTTTTCTGACTTCTGTGCATAGGAGGGCATTAGGAGAGAGTTCACAGTTCCTTACAAACCCCAACAGAATGGGGTGTCTGAAAGGAAGGACAGAGTTAATGTTGGCGCTACTAGAGCAATGATTCATGATCAATGATTTCCTTTGTTTTTGTGGGATGAGGCCTCCAATAATATTGTCTATCTTCAGAACAGGAGTCCTCACTAAGTATTGGGGAATACTCCGAAGGAGGCTTTCACTTGAGAGAAGCCTCATGTGGCACATCTTCGTATCTTTGGATGACTCACATATTCTTATAACCCCAAGGAACAAAGGACAAAGATAGAACCCATGAAAAAGAAGGATATATTTATGGGTTACAACGAGACTTCGAAAACCTATCAGATCTTCATTCCTACTAAAAAGAGAGTGGTGATTAGGATGGATGTGATGTTCGAGGAGGAGAGGACCTATCGAAGATCATGTGAGTATGATGAGACAGAGTCACATAATTCTCCTCAGGATGGAGGTCAAGTACAGGGAGCAGGACCTCAAAGTTCTGGATCCACTGGTACAAGAGGTACTTCAGCCTTAGCGACATCTAGGGAACAAGTGGTGAGGTCACTGGGAACTTCTTTAGGGAGTCCACTGGTATAGAGTTCACTTGGAACTTCAGCTGACACAGACACATGAGTCAGCACAGGTTCTTTGAGGACAGGTGCTAGTGTAGGCACACCAGGGTCAGCTGACAGACCTTTAGGTTCACCAGACTGGGGGGCAGAGGATGAGGTTCACTATGTGGAAGCTTCTTCAAGGAAGAGGAGTCCCAAGCATCTTTAAGACACCTTGAAGGAAGCCAAGTCCATTGGTCCTCTGAAGAGGGTGAACAAGGAGAGTGTGCCACCTGAGAGGTTTTGCAATTATGTAGCCAAGGCTACTAGCATTGTTGACTCTGAGCCTACTAGCTATGAGGAGGCTTCCAACCATGAGGTATGGAGATAGGCTATGGTGGAAGAGTATGCATATATCATTATGAACAATGTCTGGGAAGTGGTGCCTAGGCCTGAGGACAAGTTAGTTGTGAATTCCAGGTGGTGCTACAATATTAAGCAGGTTGCGGATGGAAGCATTGAGAAGTTCAAGGCGATGTTTGTGGCTAGAGGGTTCTCACAGATAGATGGATTTGACTATGATGAGACCTTCGATCCCGTAGCTTGGTACACTTCTATCTAGTCCCTTATTTCTAATGCTACATAAATGGGTTGGCATATCCATTAGATGGATGTGAAGACCACATTTTTGAAAGGAGTTATAGAGGAGGAGGTGTATGTTGAGCAACCACAGGGCTTTGAGGTACTTGTACAGGAGGCCCATGTATTTTGGTTGAGGCGAGCACTCTACAAACTTAAGAAATATCCAAGAGCTTGGTATTTAAAGATTGATACTTACTTGCAACAGATGGGTTTCACGAAGAGTGATGCAGATCTAAACCTATACTACATTATTTTAGGGGATGATCCGCTCATTATTGTTTTGTATGTTGATGATTTGTTTGTTACTAGGGTAGGGAGACTGATTAGTGGTTGCAAGGAGGATCTTGCTATGGAGTTTGAGATGAAGGACCTTAGGTTGAAGCATTACTTTTTTGGGCTTGAGGTGTGGCAGGAGGAGGGGCATATGTTTCTGGGGCAGGGGAAATATGTTGTGGATGCGTTGAGAAGATTTATCATGGCAGACTATAGACCCATTTCTAGACCTATGATCACTAACTGGAAGAATATTTATGCTTCAGATTCTAGTTTGGTGGATCCCACATTGTATAGGCAACTTATTGGGTCCTCGATGTACATGGTCAACACTAGGCCAGATATATTATTTGAAGTGAACACACTTAGCCAGTTCATGGTTGAGCCTAGGAAGGTGCACTGGGTAGCTGCAATGCGCATTCTTCACTACATGCAGGGGATTGTTGATTATATTCTAGACTATAGGTGGGGATATGGAGTGAGGTTGGCAGGTTACACAGATTCAGATTCGGCAGGTTTTGCTTCTGACAGGAAAAGCACTTTAGGGTGTTGCTTCAGATTCAGTTCGGTAGTTGTGTTGTGGTTCAGTCGAAAGAAAAAGTCAGTTGCTTTCAGCTCTTCTGAGGCTGAGTATATGGATACTAGTCAGGCTAGTTGTGAGGCCACTTGGATTCACAAGTTGTTGTATGGACTATTTGATTAAGAGTTGAGACCGATGGTTATTCCACTGTGATAATCAAAGTTGCATTAAATTCACAGAGAGTCCAGTGTTTCATGACAGGTCAAAACACATTGAAATCAAATATCATTTCATCAAGGACTATGTTCAAAAGGGGGCAGTGAAGCTAGATAATATATCAACAAATGACCAGGTGCTGATGTTCTTAGGAAGTCCTTGACAAGAGGCAAGCATGTCCATTTTAGGGCCAAAATGGGTGTGGTGAGAAAAACTTTCCTCGGTAAGAGGTAGTGTTTAGTTTTAATGTACCTTGGACAATTGGTTTCCCATGGGTTAGTCTCTACCTAGGGAAATGTTTCCAAAATAATTATTTTCTTAAGTGTGACTTTATAAAGTGAAAGTGACTTTATAAGTGGTAAAGTCAATGTTAAATTATAAAGTGAAAAGTGACTTTAGACATAAATTACAATGTGGGTACTTCATTTAATGCGTGAGTTAAAAAATAGAAAGTGAGAATTAAATGAACATTTATTCTCATCCCTTGATCTAAATGAATCTAAGCCATTAGATCTTAGCATTGTCAAAAAGTCATTTAGGGAAACAAAATGGGGAAAGGAAAAGAGAGACTTCATCCATTCTTCATGAGAAAATTGGAGAAAGGAGGCTGAGAGCTAGAGAAAAGTTTTGAAGGAGAAATTTGTTGCAACAAGCTGAAGGAGTGATTTTTGGGAAAATATGGACATGGAAATCAAGGCATAGAAGACAACATAAGGTATAGTAAAAACAACATTGAATGTTGTGAGATGCATGTTGTTCGAGAGAAGTTTTTGAAAAACAAAATTGAAAAAAATAATTCGTACAGTCCGTACAATGGTACGGAAATCCGTATAGTCCATATAGAGTTCATACAATATATTTTGTATATTCGTATCCTTACAATACATATTTTCATCTTCAAGTGAGCACGTCAATCGAGGCAAAGTGGGCATAATTTTCAAGGAGTTTTCGGATGAAGAGATAAGTTGTATTTTGTTGTTTTGTTTTGTCTACAAATGTATTTTTCCTAAACTTGAAAGATAAATAAATTTGAAGAGATCTCTAATAGATTTTCCCTAGAGAAGATTGAAGGGCTTTTGTCTGGGTCTAAGTTGACCCAAAATTTGTGTGTATTTTTATGTGTGTTGCTGGTGTGGTTATGTCCATCTTTGTTTTCAGCATTTTTTGATAGTCCCTTTTGTTTTAATCTAAAAATTTGATATCCAAAATTCTATATGTTGAATGTATGTTTATGGTAAAGGGAATTTAGCCGAATGGGAGTGATAAGGTGAAATTATAACTGAGTTTGGATTGCAGGAAAAAAAAATTTGTCATCAAATTTCAACAAACTGCAACAAAGATGAGATTTTTCTTTAGGCTCGGAATGAACATGACATGATTGAGCCTGAGGGAGTTGGCCAACTCCCTCTAAAAGGTGACTATACCAATATTGATCATGCTATACCTTCTATTTCCCTCCATATTGTTGTGCATCTGAAAATATTTTTCCTCTAGGTCATTGAAAAAATCACTACACTTTGTCATGTGGATTAATGCACCTAAGTCCAAGTACCACATGCTCCCCATCACTGTGTTGGTCATGCATGCGATGAGGGTAAATTCAAGCTCAAAATATGAAGCCAATACTTCACCTGCTACTCCTCCTAAGGTTACATGGGCTTCACTGGGGGGGAAATACCATAGTATATATTGAGGAAAAAATGACATAATATATTGAGCATATAACAAGGGGTAAATGGTTTTTATATTGGTAGGTATAAAAAATGAATCTCAAAGTTAATGAAAAAATATAGAGGGGCATAAAAAATGTTAATGAAAAAATGGATACCTACAACATCTAGTGAAAGTAGGGATTTTTTTAATTGGGAAGGTGTATTGGGTTTGTATTGGTAGGGGGTTAAATAATGTGATTTTTAGAGGTATTTTCAAATATGTAATCAAATTAAGAGTATTATTTAGTATGTCATTAACGTGTGTGATATATCAGAGGTTCACTGAGTGAAGCCCCCATGCTTGAGGTATTCTTGCTTGCCTTCTTATGTGGAAACTTCATGGCATAGTGCCTAAATTCATGACAATGGAAGCATTTAATTTTGGACAAATCTTTCTTCTTTCCCCCTTGGCTAGATTATGGTTTGGATTGAGATTTATTCCCTTTTCCCTTATTGTCCTTTCCAGCCAAAGAAAATTTTTCTTCATCCTCGCCCTTGGATGAAGTCCCATCTCTGTTATTTTGCCTTATTTCCTCCTATACCAAATTGGACCGTAAGTGTTCCCAATTCAATAGTTTCTCCCTCCCATTCACTAAATCTTAATAGCTATGTGAACTCTTGGGAACTTGGCACAAAAGGGCTAGGCTTACCAAATATTCTACAGGGATGGTAAAACCGACCCTGCCAAGTTCATTACGTCACTGTATAAAATTTCTCAGATACCAAGAAATTCTGTCATTCCTATGCATCTTGATACTTCAGAGTTTATCCTTGAGTGTCAGCATCCTATGGTCACTATTATTTTCAAACAATTCTGACCGTGCTTTCCACATTGCGAATGAAGTTTCTTTTCCATTAAGATTTGAGACAATGTGATTCTGTACTCCCTCCAAGATTATTCTCCTTTCCTCGGCTAAATCTTTCTTCCACTGAGCAAGGTTATGTGCATTAGATGCTTGTGTTTTTGCAACATTTGACTTGATGTATTCTAGCAATCCATTTTCATCCTATACTTCCTCCATGTGATCCTTCCATGCAACAAAGTTAGAGCTTCCTTTCTAGGCATAGTATAGCCTTATTCCATTGAAAGCCATCTTCTCAGCTTTGAAGAAGTCCTACTGAACTGAGCTCCAAAATCAAACCTCCTGAAAAAAATCTGAATTCCTTCTCTAATGTCAATCCTACTCTCATACCAGGTAGATATTAGGATGTATATTTGAAACTTCTCATGAAGTTTTAATAAAAATCACAAGACAAAAGCCTACTCAACTACTCTACATACATTAATTCATAATCTAGAACAAAATATGTAGACTTGCAATAAGAAATAACAAACACGCAACATGCATTTTTCTCAGGGAAATAAAAATGCTAAAAACCCAATGTTTTCTTACATTAAATTAGAAGAATAGAGATGTATTACAGTTTCTTTGCTCTAATAAGCACACCCTTTAAGTGCATAACCTATCCCTCTGCTCATTGGAACAGTCTGACCCAGACATAGTCAATTTTTTCCTGTGCTAGAGCTCCTATTCCCTTGTGTTGTTCCTTGAGAAGTTAGGCCCCTATTATTTACAAAATTCCTCAAATTAATTGTGCAATTCCTTTAGGTTGATCCTTTGACTGTATGCAACACTTGTACACTCAACAATAGTCTACAATTGATGTTACAATGCCTTGGAATCTCCACCTCGACTAGACAACTCGAATTATCTGCACACACTACCTATTTTGGGATAATTGATCAGTTAATTAGATTATCACTGATTTTGAATGAAGTCTCGCTTCTTAACTGACCTTCCACTAGTTCCTCCAAAAATTGGAATTAGTGTAACTGAAAATAACCTGAGATAATTGACATTCATTGTTACAAATTAGCAATCGCACATGTTGAACTGAACTCTATCTCCTCCAACTCAAATTTACTAAGTAAACTGGGTGACACAAGCCATGTCACACAAGTTAACATCATCCAAGTTGTCTATTGATGTGAAAAGTCAAATTTTCTCAATTTAATCAAGGAAAAATCAAATTGAGAATTTCTTGTTGCATTTTTCAACACATGCCATAACACCTCATTAAGATATGGAATTCTTCTTGAAACAAAAACATTTTGTGAGTTTATACATATCAAATTGGTTATAATGCTAGCTCAAGGAGGGGTGGAAAAAATTCAAATATCCAAAGACTCACTTATATTCAATGAATGAATGAAAGGACACTTCATCTTGAGACAATCCTCCTAGAAAAAAAAAAAATTGGTATAAAAAATTTGCAAGTAATGTCTTCTGATCTCTCTTTTTTTCATGTTTACATGCCCAAAAAACTAAAGGACCAGATATGCTATCAAATGAAATATAAGATTTACCAAAAGGCACTTACAAAATCTTGAATCCACTTAATAACACTCTTCTTCTTGTTTTCACAAAATTTTGTTTTAACGTCATCACTTACATGGATATTACAAAACAATGGTAGCATCACCCACAACTCTAAATATTTGTGGAAGACTATAATTATAATTTTTAGAAATATTCAAGCAGAAGTTTGAAAACTTCCATGTAAAAAATATAGGTTGTTTATATAAGAAATAAAAACATTTGAAACTCTATGCAAATTAGAAATATCTCCATTGTTTGGTACATTTTCAAACAACGGAAGCATGTATCAAAGATTGACTAATTGTTTTGTATCTAGCCTCATGAGGTAGTTTGGGATACTCAATATTGGTTACTGTAATTTATTTAGTTTTAAGAAATTTTCTTGACACACGTCTGTTTGTGTGTGTTTGAGAGAGAAGAGTTTATATATTTCCTTTATTTGTAGGACTAGCCTCTAGTTTAGGGAATCACAACCTAATCATAGTTAAGCGATCAATTGCACCCAACCTAAACCACACCAACGTTTACAATGATTAGATTTTTAACTATCTCCTCGTAACTACTACAGAGTTTTGAACCTAGATTTCCATATACAATGTGGCCCTTGAAATCCAATTTCTTATAAGATTTAACTACGATTATATTTAATTTTGATTATATATATATATATATATATATATATATATATATATATATAGGTATGTACCTAATATTATATATATATAAACACATAACATTACAAATTAAATTACTAGGAAAAATACTAATTTTTTATGTTTGTGAGAGATAAAGAGTAGAGAGAGAAAAATGCACTCATGTTTTAAATATAAAATGAGGATGCATCCACCAAGAAGAGAAGGTACAAACATCATCCCTTCCTTTTGGATGTATTTCTATATCTCTAACTACTTTAAATAAAAGTTAGTTGTATACTTTGGGCCCTCGAGTTATGTATATTTCAATTGTTAATATTTCATCAGCCTCTAAGTTGTGTGCATCTAGTTTAATATTTTAATATTTTCTTTAATCTTAATATTTTCTTTAGTCTTATATAGTATACAATTAGCTAAGCATTGAATTATAAATGTGGTGTAAAATATATAAAGTTTGAATTATTATTATTTTCTAGAACTACTTTTCACAAAATGGATAAAGTAAGCAATGTCATTGTTGTTTTTGTTTTTGTTTGTTGTTTTTGTTTGTTTTGTTATTTTGTTTTTTTGTTTTTGTTGTTTTTTGTTTTGTTGTTTGCTTGTTTTTTTTTATTATTTTTCTTTAATTCTATGGTTCACTGATATTGGGTGGTCGTTACATCCACAAAAACATCCACGAAAATCTGGACAATCAAGCCATTACATTCATGGGAAAATATGGGCAGATCAACCCCAAAGGGATTTTTTAAAGCCCGTCGGCTAGACTAGGAGGGCCTAGCCCCAAGGGTAGATCAAGCCATTACATTCACACGAAAATATGGGAAGATCATCCCCGAAGGGAATTTTTTAAAGCCCATCGGCTAGACTAGGAGGGCCTAACCCCAAGGGCGTCAAGGAGAATTGACCATGTGACCTCTCGATCGGAAAGACACTTAATAATGGGGGCTCAACCAGTTGAGCTAACCCTTGGGGCTTAGGTAAGAAATGTGTTTTGAATCATTATTATTATTATTATGATTATGATTATTATTATTATTATTATTTTAAGAGTCGCTCCAAATATGTTGCATTTATGTTTCTTCTTCTCTTGGCTTCATGCCCACTTGGACATTTTTTTTACTTAATAGGTTCCTTCAGGTGTACCTCCACCCTTATAACTCTTATTCTCTCTTGGTTCTCTTAGTCATTGGGTCAACCTAACAAACTTATATTCATCATATCTTTTTATAGATTGAGTTCCATAAATTCAATGCCCACTCAACCACACATGCACTTTTTGTTTTAGAACTATCCCTCCCAACTCTCTTATGTGACATCACCATCTAGACTACCTATATGCTTCACCCTCTAATATCAACAATTTTGTCTTTTGGTTTCAAAGGATCTTTGACATTTACCAATAAATGATGCTTTTGTGCAATGATAACTTGGAAAATAGGAAAAATATAGTCTCTTTACTATCATTTAGTTATTGCTCAATAGATTGGATAAGCTCTACATTAACAACTTGGGATTTCGACCCCTAACTTCAAACTTGATACTAAAATTTCCTAAACCCATCTTTTATTATTGGATTTATATGTTAATAATATTTTTAGAGATACATAAATATAATCTAAGATTGACATTTATGGTTTCCTAGGAACTGCTTAAAAAAAATCACCTACACCTCATCTCAATCACAACACTACTTTTTAAATGCTATTATTTTAGAAATCAAATGATATTATGTATAATGATTTTGGCCTTATCTATATATTTTGTTTGTTTTTAACATTATTAACAATATAAATGTTAATGATTTTTTTTATTATTTTGTAGATATTTACTATTTTTTTTTTATAATTGAAACATATACATATTTTTTAAATAAATTATATACATATATCAAAATATACTTATTTCATTTAATATATATTTTATTAATATTATATTTTTCTCTTAAAATTTTCATTATTAAATAATCTTTTTTAAATTAAAATAGTTTTAATCTAATTAAAAATATGATATATATACATATATATCTATATATATATATATATATATATATATATATATATATATATATATATATATATATATATATATATAATTTAATTAAAAAATAATATATATATGATGATGATGATGATGATGGTTAATGGTCTATCGAACCTAAAAACAAATTATTTAATTTGATTTAAGATTTTATTCCTATGCTCAAAAAGCTTGGAGAGAAGCCTTCCGAGTTCACTATAATTTTAACATTGTAAAAGGATAGGAAGGTCAGTATTGTAACAAATATTGTGAAACTGATATCTAATGTGGTTGTACGTGGGGCACTCTAAGAGGAAGTGGTTTTCATCCTCGATGTTCATATTCTCACATATATGGCAGATCCTTTCCATCCATGACATTTTAGGAACTGCCCAACGACCTGTTTCACTATGGAGCTCATGAGAATTCATTCTAATCTTTGCTATATTAATTTTCTTCTTTGAGCTAGTTAAAATAGAGAGATACTTTTGATCTTCTAGGGTGGGGTTGATGACCTTCTTATAGTAACTTAATTTTCTTTCAGCCACTAAATCTTTCTCACACCACATTTTTTCTTCGAACTTAGAAATCAAAATATCTTTAATTTTATTTATGTCTTGCAATGCATCATTCTCATTGATCTCCCAATAGTTTAACCAGGCCCTTGTGTCTTTATGCCACCCCTGTTACAAGGAAAAGTGTCTATGCAAAACTACTAATCCCACTAAGGCGTGATAGCTACCTTAGAAACAAACAAAGTAAAACTACTTTCGTTTTCCTTTATGAAATATAGATGAGAGAGGAATAAAGGAGACCAACCTCTGTCTTGCGCTTGGCTCCTTGCTCGATTCCTCTCTCTTCTGATAGTCCTTTGCTGCTCATTTTCTGGTATACCCAGCTTCACAGAGTACCTGTAGAATCAAAGCAGCATAACACTATACAAGAACATGGATCTACTATCATAAACAATCTAGGATCAGATGTAAATTGATGATACAAATGCATAAAACATAAATGACACAAAAGTATGGAGGAAAACTTGAATAGCTTTATTGATAATCAAGAAAGAGCCAAGAGAGTTACAACCAGTTGTTCTGACCCAGCATCATCCTCTCAGCAAGTGAGCCCTTCTTCACCTCATGCAAAGCTTAGATCACCCAACACTACGATGTTGCCTCAAGAAACCAACAACAATTCCTTACAAGATGCAAAATTCCAGCCCCTGGATCTCTGGGATGAGGGATCCATATATAGATATCTGTAAGGGAGATGAGTGAACTTGTGATTTGATTAGTGTCTTCTCTCTGATAGTTCTTGCTTCCACTTAGAGATTGATGATCTCTTACTCATCCTTGGTCGAATTCAGAGAGGCAAGTGTCACAGGAGAAGTTTCTGGAAGATTCCATGCTTCTCCACCTCGAGGATTGACACTGCCATTTGTCTCTTCTAGCCCATCACACCCCATAGAAGGGCTTTTTGAAATGAAACACACCCACTGAGTGTACTTAGGTGAGATGCAACGCACTTTGCCTATGGAGCAGGTGAAATGATCTTGTTTTGACCAGTTCTGAGTAGTTTTTCAGGGAGAACTTCTGGGAGAAGCTGTAATCTGTTGACCTTGTTCCTTTAGGTGTTGGAAAAACATTTTTAGGGACATAGGAGCCCTTGGTTTATGGAAATCTTATGCTTGGGGTTGCAGTGCCCAAAAATGTCTATAACAGTTGCCCCCTAAAGCATGAGGTCGTTAATCTTTTTTTATGTCGGGTGAAATGCTTTATCATGAGGATCCGAAGTTCTTTCAAGCTGGGAGGAGACCTGTAATAAGATACAATACAATACATTATCTTCATAATATTTTCATGATCTAGCTGAGGCGGGCATTCTCGTGTTCAGCTTTATAAATTCATTTTCATGTACATAGGACAGACAATTGTCTGAGTGTAGACTGATGATTCTGGAGGAGCCATCATCCCATAGATTGGATGATTATCTGTGCAACAATGATGCACATTTGATGTCTTTATTTTCATGAATATCCATCGCAGCCCGGATGGATGAAACTAGATTCTAGGTCTTCAATCTCGTTCGATCTTCACTCAAAGTACAATTCGATCCATGTGAGAGATCTTCTGGAGTTGAACATGGAAAGGCATTGCCTGATTACCAGCCAATGATGTAAGTTTTTAACAGACATGAGAGGAATCACCGATAATGATAATGATCCTCAAGGTACTACAGTACAATTCACGTGCTGTGAATAAGGGACTTGGCGTCGAACACCACGCAAAATCTTTCGGTCGAAGGCCATTGATGTAAACCTGTCGCCGGAAGCGAGAAACTTTCCATTGAGGCATGCAAGCTTCAAAGTACTGAAAGGGGTGTCCCTAGATCGACTTCTTGGATAATGAGCTGATGTCGACAAGAAGCGATCCGTCATAGGAGGGCTTTAATGAATCCCACATCAATGACACGGAACAGAGCAAATGATTTTAATGGAGGTTAAAACGATCTGGTGATATAAGGTTCAGGGTGGCGGTCATGAAAGAATGGAGCGTAAATGTATTGCAGTGGGTGAGACACAGGTGAATTCTCTGAGTGACTTCTCTTGAACATATCGGTGACACTGACATGATGGATTGGTAGCATTAACCCCAAATGTGGATGGTGTGATGTGACCATGGTGATGTGGCCGATGAATGAAACAGCCAACCCGACTTGGATGCGGAGTGAAAGTGTCATGTTCAAGAGCGACTTGCTACCAACAAAGTTTCTTCAAGTTTTCTTCCGAATTTTTCCCCAGTCATTGCTGACCAGTACCTCTTTATTTTTTTCAAGCTTGAGGAGGATAACATATGCTTGTTCTATAATTTTCCCTTCGGGCAAACCCATCGCTATGTTTTAACGAGCCTAGCGATAGTGAAACTCGTTCTTGTCTGCTATGGACAAGTTTGTCGCTATTAGGTTTTAACGAGTTTAACGACAAAGATAACTCGGTCCTTTTCAATTTTAGAGAGTCTGAAAAGGGACGTAAAGGAAACTCCAAAAATCCTTTTTCGTCATCTAATCCCTTAAGTCCGAAGAAGTATAAAACAATACAGAAGGGGTGAATTTTCGATACTTTTAATGAGTCGAATAAAACAAGCGCTCGATCTTTTTGTGTAATAATCCCTCAGGTCCAAAAAGATTAAAATATAAAGGAGGGATAGCACTTCCGGTCCCTTTAATGAGCTGGAGAGGCCAATGGCTCAGCAATCTTTTCATATTTTACGAGTCAGTTAAAAAAAGATTAAAGGAGACTTTTCTTTGAGGAACGAATGATAAAATTGGGTAGCAGCTGATTCCAGGTAAGGTTTGGAATTTTCCAATGACGGCAGTGTTACAAGGATGGCTAATAGGATCACTCTTTGCAACTGTTCCTCAAAAGGGGTAAACAATCAAATGGAGGTGAATGATCAGCCAATACAGAGTAGAGGTGATGTTGAGAACACGACCAAGGCTTTAAAGGCTGAAGTACTACATTCACGATGGTTATTAACCGTGAATTGGTTCATTTTTTATTGAGCTTAAACGCTGGGGGAAACATTTACTCATTTCTTATGTTTATTTTTTAATGAGCATGAAGTCCACGTTAAAACTGCTCGATTAATCCAGTCGTGTAATAAGAATGTCTCATATATGAAAACGGCAATTTTTAAAGTTTTGCGCCACATCCTTTCTTTATGCAAGTTAGGAAATGACCAATCCTACGAGTTTAAAGGGTTAGAGGACCTACAAATTTAAAAAATAAATGGTCACTCTTCGCTTGCACGCCAAAAGGTTTGCATGCCCCCAGGTATAAAATAGAGTTTCAAGGTTACCTCTCAATCTACCGACAAAACATTTGTTTTATCAGGAAAGGTTTACCTCTTTCAGGTTACCAAAGATTGTTCTATCTACTCTGCAAACAAAACGCTTCTTCGGTGATGCCTACTGAAATAGACAAAGGTGAGTGGCGCAGATGCCTCTACCCACATAACTTTGACAAGGGAACCTTATTCCAGTCCAACCCCCTTTTCCAATCACGGACGGGAGTGTCAGACTAGTCATATATCCCTCGTGGAAAACTATCCTATACCTGAAGTTTTCCTGCCGAAGCAGAACAAGGTGCATGCCCCCTGGGTTTCAGTCATGTCCCCCGAACCACTCACGCTCATCAGGTGGACGGACTGGGGATTGAGACATTCCTTGTGTGAAAAGACCATTTAGGGATGGTATATGACTATTTTCTATGCATGAATCGGGGAATGAAAGCTGGTCTACGAGCTTGACCACTCTTCCTTCGTGCGGAAAACACATTACTCTAAAGAGTGATGAGACAATGGCTCCCATGAAATAAATATAGTCTCGTCCAAGGAGTAGATTATAATCCAGGGGTCCTTGGACTACCATTACGTTCAGGTGAACGGTTTTCCCTCTCAACGTTATGGGCACATTGGGAAGGATCCCTAATGGTTGACTGGTTCCTTTGTCAAAGCCCGTTAGATTTCTCATCTCAGGCAAAAGCGATGGCGAACCAAGCACATTCCAAGCAGTCGAGGAAAGGATACTCACAGAAGCCCCTTCATCTATGATGGTACCGGCCATAACCATTCTATATACTTGAGCAATGATTCGGAATGGTACACTAGCCGGTAAACGAGGTCTGCCTAGCTGATTCCAGTCGAAGGAAACAACTAGGTTGCTTGGTGGTGGGACCGAATAGAAGGCTGGGTATGACTCTGACGAACTTCCTTCCTACGGTAAAGGAATGGGTAAATTGACCCCATGTTCATCGGAGTCTATGCTTACGAAAAGAATTTGGACGGCGTCATCCTTGTTCTCTTTGGTGACTGTATCATCTGAAGATGGAACCTTTGAAGGCAAGACCGGGTCAACTGCCACCTCGACCTTTTGACTTTCGTCTGGTATGGGTTCAAATGGTTTATCTTCAACGATAGACGCTTCGGCCGACCACTTGGGCGGGTCAGCCGGATTTTCAACTAGTGACGGACTCGGCAAGAGTTTCTTATATCCAGGAGGAAGTCAGAACAGTGAAACCAGACGATCGTCCAAAACTCTTTTAGCCTCATCTAAGAAGGGACAACAGTGGACGGCGTGATCGCCTTCACATAGTTTACAAGGAAATTTTCACTTTCCTTTTTGTTCAAGAACTTCACTTTCACTAGTCGACGGTGTGCTTTCAACATGATCATCAGAGGTTGATGACACCGGGTTGTGCAAACGAGGAGACCAGTCCCATAAGATCCGAGGGATGCAGGGACAATCTCTATGATAATGGTCTCCTTTGCAAAGGACACATGGCGATTTAGGCCTGGTCGGTGCAGTGTGCGGATTTTTGCTAGACGACGCTTGGTTGCCCCTTTTCGCCTTTGGCTCCTTCTTCTTCTTCTCTTTCTTCTTCTTTTCCTTCTTCTTCTCAGGTACTTTATTTTTGGCTTTACCAGCCTCATCAAGCGAAGAGGAAGGAGGAGAGGAAGAATTGGACGAAGTACAGGGTTGGGAGGTAACTCTGGAATTGTCTAGTTACTGACTCGATTGTTCAGGAATTGCGGTGTTCTGAACGACGGAGGTTGAGAAAATCAATACGGGCAAACCAATCGTCAATCCTGGAAGTGAAAATGTGGCCATGTGGGGTGCACCAACATCTCCCCAAGAGGAGAAGAGACTAGGATTTCATCCAATGGGAACTCCTTGGTTGGTGGACTCCATTCTCTCAACCTAAGACCAACGTAGGAAAGGTGGTGATTATTCCGTTTAAAATAAATTTTAGATGCTTTGACAGAACTTATTTTTTCAATTTTAAAGAGTTGAGAAAAAACAAAAGATGACTCTAGTCGCCTTCGATTTTTAATGAGCCTGAAGTGACAAGTGCTCAGATGGACCTTTTCCGTTAAGGAGTCTGAAAAGGAACGAAAGGGACTGCTCTGGAAATCTAGGCAGAGGGATTACCAAACCAATCGCAAAACTACAGAAAACTTTTTACGGTACGGCAGTCAATCTTCCCGAATGCTGTGTTCAGTGCATTGCGATCAATAGGGTGGCAAACACGGCTTCCTATAGATAAAGGATTAAGCCTATTGTGGTCTCCCAAAATATACTCGACGGTACGTGGGAGCATAAGTCCATACTGGCACTTATTGTCTCAAAGTGGAGGAATCACCCAACCAACAGTGAGAACAACAGTTACCAGGCTTTACGACGCCAGAATACGTCTCTAGTCTAGACTTCTAGATGTTGTGCGTTAGGTTCCAAAGCGTTGTTAGATTCATTAAATTTATTATACTTTATCTTTCTTAAGAAATTTGCCTTTCAGGTTCACCGTGTGATGTAGATGTACAATTCCTAAAATGCAATCTAAGATGATAAACAGTATTTTTATCTTCTTTGTGCAATGAAAATCCTAGCTACTAAGGAAAGAGAGACAGTATTCTTTCAACAAAGAGCAAAGAGCACACACTATATGCACTGTCCTAAATCAAACCAATGAAATAGTCTAAATGCAAATGCACATGCATGTATTTATTTTCATCCTTCTTAATATGTGAATGATAAAAGAAAGCTAATGCACAAATCTAAATTATTTTTCAAAGCGACAATTACTAAAAAGTTTCTTTTCAAAATCAAAATGGAGACAATGACAACATTTTGCGATTTGGAAATGAAAACTTGCTTTCGACACTAGAAAAACTACTAATTCATATCAAATACAATAGTAACAGGGTAATCAACTATAAAGAGCAATCAAACTCTCTTCCATGACTGAAAACGACACTTGCAACACTTTCAAATCAAGAAATGACAGTACAATTACGTTACTTTTTTGCAAAATGGAGGGGGAATAACAACAAGGAAAGGGGTTTCAAACAGAGGTGTACTGGCTACAGGCAGCAAAATTCTTGAATAGATCTGAAAAGAGTGAACATAAACCAAAATTCAGGAACAATGCCTAGTTTGATCAGCGCACCTACAACACAGTGAATCTAAAATGTAGCGCACCTACTAAACTCGGGAAGTGCGCTGAATTTGAGATTCACAGAACAGAGAGTGCGCTGGTCCAGAAACGAGACTTTGCTTAGGTTCCGGGTCACAGTTTGTAGTTCAGTTCAGGGATTTTGGCCGAGCAAGTGGTAATCAGTAAATCAACAACAGGGTTAGATCTAAGGAGGTTACTAGAGCCACCACGAGGGCAATTAGAGAGTTTGTAAATCATTTTCTTAATGCATAAACAAAACCTGGATATTGACTGAAGCGGCATTTATCTACTTTGCATTTGCATAGCAAATGCAGTTGGAAAGCTACCTGGCTTGACTTCAGGCTCCGTCTGTAAGTTTATAAAGTAAACAAATGTAGATAGACAAACAATCTAGTCGGTCCCCAGTGGAGTCACCATTTTGTTACAGGGAAAAGTGTCTATGCAGAATTGCTAATCCCACTAAGGCATGGTAGCTACCTTAGAAACAAACAAAGTAAAACTACTTTCCTTTTCCTTTATGAAAGATAGATGAGAGAAGAATAAAGGAGACCAACCTCTGTCTTGCGCTTGCCTCCTTGCTCGATTCCTCTCTCTTCTGATAGTCCTCTACTGCTTGTTTTCTGGTATACCCAGCTTCACAGAGTACCTGTAGAATCAAAGCAGCATAACACTATACAAGAACATGGATCTACTATCATAAACAATCTAGGATCAGATGTAAATTGACCATACAAATGCATAAAACATAAATGACACAAAATTATGGAGGAAAACTTGAATAGATTTATTGATAATCAAGAAAGAGCCAAGAGAGTTACAACCAGTTGTTCTGACCCAGCATCATCCTCTTAGCAAGTGAGCCCTTCTTCACCTCATGCAAAGCTTAGATCACCCAACACTATGATGTTGCCTCAAGAAACCAACAACAATTCCTTACAAGATGAAAAATTCCAGCCCCTGGATCTCTGGGATGAGGGATCCATATATAGATATCTGCAAGGGAGATGAGTCAACTTATGATCTGATTAGTGTCTTCTCTCTGATAGTTCTTGCTTCCACTTGGAGATTGATGATCTCTTATTCATCCTTGGTCGAATTCAGAGAGGCAAGTGTCATAGGAGAAGTTTCTGGAAGATTCCATGCTTCTCCACCTCAAGGATTGACACTGCCATTTGTCTCTTCTAGCCCATCACACCCCATAGAAGGGCTTTTTGAAATGCAACGCACCCACTGAGTGTACTTAGGTGAGATGCAACGCACTTTGCCTATGGAGCAGGTGAAATGATCCTGTTTTGACCAGTTCTGAGTAGTTTTTCATGGAGAACTTCTGGGAGAAGCTGTAATCAGTTGACCTTGTTCCTTTAGGGGTTGGAAGAACATTTTTAGGGACTTAGGAGCCCTTGGTTTATGGACATTTTATGCTTGGGGTTGCAGTTCCCAAAAATGTCTATAACAGTTGCCCCCTAAAGCATGAGGTCGTTAATCTTTTTTGATGTCGGGTGAAATGCTTTATCATGAGGATCCGAAGTTCTTTCAAGCTGGGAGGAGACCTGTAATAAGACACAATACAATACATTATCTTCATAATATTTTCATGATCTAGCTGAGGCGGGCATTCCGATGCTCAGCTTTATAAATTCATTTTCATGTACATAGGACAGACAATCGTCTGAGTGTAGACTGATGATTCTCGAGGAGCCATCATCCCATAGATTGGATGATTATCTGTGCAGCAATGATGTACATTTGATGTCTTTATTTTCCTGAATATATATCGCAGCCCGGATGGATGAAACTAGATTCGGGGTCTTCAATATCGTTCGATATTCACTCAAAGTACAATTCGATCCATGTGAGAGATGTTCTGGAGTCGAACATGGAAAGACATCGCCCGATTACCAACCGATGATGTAAGTTGTTAACAGACGCGAGAGGAATCACCGATATGATAATGATCCTCAAGGTACTACAGTACAATTCACGTGGTGTGAATAAGGGACTTGGCGTCGAACACCACGCAAAATCTTTCGATCGAAGGCTATTGATGTAAACCTGTCGCCGGAAGTGAGAAACTTGCCATTGAGGCATGCAAGCTTCAAAGTACTGAAAGGGGTGTCCCTAGATCGACTTCTTGGATAATGAGCTGATGTCGACAATAAGCGATCCGTCATAGGAGGGATTTAATGAATCCCACACCAATGACACGGAACGGAGCAAATGATTTTAATGGAGGTGAAAACGATCTGGTGATATAAGGTTCAGGGTGGCGGTCATGAAAGAATGGAGCGTAAATGTATTGCAGTGGGTGAGACACAGGTGAATTCTCTGAGTGACTTCTCTTGAACATATCGGTGACACTGACATGATGGATTGGTAGCATTAACCCCAAATGTGGATGGTGTGATGTGACCATGGTGATGTGACCGATGAATGAAACAACCAACCCGACTTGGATGCGGAGTGAAAGTGTCATGTTCAAGAGTGACTTGCTACCAACAAAGTTTCTTCAAGTTTTCTTCCGAATTTTTCCCCAGTCATTGCTGACCAATACCTCTTTATTTTTGTCAAGCTTGAGGAGGATAACATATGCTTGTTCTATAATTTTCCCTTCGGACAAACCCATCGCTATGTTTTAACGAGCCTAGCGATAGTGAAACTCGTTCTTGTCTGCTATGGACAAGTTTGTCGCTATTAGGTTTTAACGAGTTTAACGACAAAGATAACTCGGTCCTTTTCAACTTTAGAGAGTCTAAAAAGGGACGTAAAGGAAACTCCAAAAATCCTTTTTCGTCATCTAATCCCTTAAGTCCGAAGAAGTATAAAACAATATAGAAGGGGTGAATTTTCAATACTTTTAATGAGCCGAATAAAACAAGCGCTCGATCTTTTTGTGTAATAATCCCTCAGGTCCAAAAAGATTAAAATATAAAGGAGGGATAGCACTTCCGGTCCCTTTAACGAGCTGGAGAGGCCAATGGCTCAACAATCTTTTCATATTTTACGAGTCAGTTGAAAAAAGCTTAAAGGAGACTCATATTTGAGGAACGAGTGATAAAATTGGGTAGCAGCTGATTCCAGGTAAGGTTTGGAATTTTCCAATCACGGCAGTGTTACAAGGATGGCTAATAGGATCACTCTTTGCAGCTGTTCCTCAAAAGGGGTAAACAATCAAATGGAGGTGAATGATCAGCTAATACAGAGAGGAGGTGATGTTGAGAACACGACCAAGGCTTTAAAGGCTGAAGTACTACATTCACGATGGTTATTTATCGTGAATTGGTTCATTTTTTATTGAGCTTAAATGCTGGGGGAAAAATTTACTCATTGCTTACGTTTATTTTTTAACGAGCATGAAGTCCACATTAAAACTGCTCGATTAATCCAGTCGTATAATAAGAATGTCTCATATATGAAAACGACAATTTTGAAAGTTTTGTGCCACATCCTTTCTTTATGCAAGATAAGAAACGACCAATCCTACGAGTTTAAAGGGTTAGAGGACCTACAAATTTAAAAACTAAATGGTCACTCTTCGCTTTCACACCAAAAGTTTTGCATGCCCCTAGGTATAAAATAGAGTTTCAAGGATGCCTCTCAATCTACCGAAAAAACATTTGTTTTATCAGGAAAGGTTTACCTCTTTCAGGTTACCAAAGATTGTTCTATCTGCACCGCAAACAAAATAATTCTTCGATGATGCCTACCGAAATAGAAAACGGTGAGTGGCGCAGATGCCTCTACCCACTAACTTTGATAAGGGAATCTTATTCCAGTCCAACCCCCTTTTACAATCACGGACGGGAGTGTCAGAATAGTCATATATCCCTCACGGAAAACTATCCCATACTTGAAGTTTTCCTGCCGAAGTAGGGCAGGGTGCATGCCCCATGGGTTTCAGTCATGTCCCCTGAATCACTCACGCTCATCAGGTGGACGGACTGGGGATTGAGACATTCCTTGTGTGAAAAGACCATTTAGGGATGGTATATGACTATTTTCTATGCGTGAATCGGGGAATGAAAGCTGGTCTACAAGCTTGACCACTCTTCCTTCGTGCGGAAAACACATTACTCTAAAGAGTGATGAGACAATGCCTCCCATGAAATAAATATAGTCTCGTCCAAGGATTAGATTATAATCCAAGGGTCCTTGGACTACCATTACGTTCAGGTGAGCGGTTTTCCCTCTCAACGTTATGGGCACATTGGGAAGGATCCCTAATGGTTGACTGGTTCCTTTATCAAAGCCTGTTAGATTTCTCATCTCAGGCAAAAGCGATGGTGAACCAAGCGCTTTCCAAGTAGTCGAGGAAAGGATACTCACAGAAGCCCCTTCATCTATGATGGTACCGGCCATAACCATTCTATATACTTGAGCAATGATTCGGAATTGTACACTAGCCGGTAAACGGGGTCTGCCTAGCTGATTCCAGTCGAAGGAAACAACTAGGTTTCTTGGTGGTGGGACCGAATAGACGGCCGAGTATGACTCTGACAAACTTCCTTCCTACGGTAAAGGAATGGGTAAATTGCCCCCATGTTCATCGAAGTTTGTGCTTACGAAAAAATTTGGACGGCGTCATCCTTGTTCTCTTCGGTGACTATATCATTTGAAGATGGAACCTCTGAAGGCAAGACCGGGTCAACTGCTGCCTCGACCTTTTGACTTTCGTCTAGTATGGGTTCAGATGGTTTATCTTCAATGATAGACACTTCGGCCGACCACCTGGGCGGGTCAGCCGGATTTTCAACTAGTGACGGACTCAGCAAGAGTTTCTTATATCCAGGAGGAAGTCGTAACAGTGAAACCAGACGATCGTCCAAAACTCTTTTAGCCTCATCTAAGAAGGGACAACGGTGGACGGCGTGATCGCCTTCACACAATTTACAAGGAAATTTTCACTTTCATTTTTGTCCAAGAACTTCACTTTCACTAGTCAACAGTGTGCTTTCAACATGATCATCATAGGTTGACGACACCGGGTTGTGCAAACGAGGAGACCAGTCCCTTAAGATCCGAGGGATGCAGGGACAATCTCTATGATAATGGTCTCCTTTGCAAAGGACACGTGGCGATTTAGGCCTGGTCGGTGCAGTGTGCGGATTTTCACTAGAGGACGCTTGGTTGCCCCTTTTCGCCTTTGGCTCCTTCTTCTTCTTCTCTTTCTTCTTCTTTTCCTTCTTCTTCTCAGGTACTTGATTTTTGGCTTTACCAGCCTCATCAAGCGAAGAGGAAGGAGGAGAGGAAGAATTGGACGAAGTAGAGGGTTGGGAGGTAACTCTGGAATTGTCTAGTTGCTGACTCGATTGTTCAGGAATTGTGGTGTTCTGAACGATGGAGGTTGAGAAAATCCATACGGGCAAACCAATCGTCAATCCTGGAAGTGACAATGTGGCCATGTGGGGTGCACCAACATCTCCCCGAGAGGAGAAGAGACTAGGATTTCCTCCAAGGGGAACTCCTTGGTTGGTGGACTCCATTCTCTCAACCTAAGACCAACGTAGGAAAGGTGGTGATTATTCCATTTAAAATAAATTTTAAACGCTTTGACACAACTTGTTTTTTCAATTTTAAAGAGTTGAGAAAAAACAAAAGATGACTCTAGTCGCCTTCGATTTTTAATGAGCCTGAAGTGACAAGTGCTCAGATGGACCTTTTCCCTTAAGGAGTCTGAAAAGGAACGAAAGGGACTGCTCTAGAAATCTAGGCAGAGGGATTACCAAACCAATCGCAAAACTGCAGAATACTTTTTACGGTACGACAGTCAATCTTCCTGAATGCTGTGTTCAGTGCATTGCGATCGATAGGGTGGCAGACACGGCTTCCTATAGATAAAGGATTAAGCCTATTGTGGTCTCCCAAAATATACTCGACGGTACGCGGGAGCATAAGTCTGTATTGGCACTTATCGTCTCAAAGTGGAGGAATCACCCAACCAACAGTGCGAACAACAGTTACCAGGCTTTACGACGCTGGAATACGTCTCTAGCCTAGACTTCTAGATGTTGTGCGTTAGGTTCCAAAGCATTGTTAGATTCATTAAATTTATTTTATATTTGATCTTGCTTAAGAAATTTTCCTTTCAGGTTCACCGTGTGATGTAGATGTACAATTCCTAAAATGCAATCTAAGATGATAAATAGTCTTTTTATCTTCTTTGTGCAATGAAAATCCTAGCTACTAAGGAAAGAGAGACAATATTCTTTCAACAAAGAGCAAAGAGCACACACTATATGCACTGTCCTAAAGCAGACCAATCAAACAGTCTAAATGTAAATGCACATGGATGTATTTGTTTTCATCCTTCTTAATATGTGAATGATAAAAGAAAGCTAATGCGCAAACCTGAATTATTTTTCAAAGCGACAATTACTAACAAGTTTCTTTTCAGAATCAAAATGGAGACAATGACAACATTTTGCGATTTGGAAATGAAAACTTGCTTTCGACACTAGAAAAACTACTAATTCATATCAAATACAATAGTAACAGGGTAATCAACTATAACGAGCAATCAGACTCTCTTCCATGACTGAAAATGGCACTTGCGACACTTTCAAATCAAGAAACGACAGTACAATTACGTTACTTTTTTGCAAAGTAGAACTGAAAATGACTCAACAAATACACAAAAACATTTATAGTTCTTTGCAAAATGGAGGCGAAATAACAGCAAGGAAAGGGGTTTCAAACAGAAGTGTACTAACTGCAGGCAGCAAAATTCTTGAATAGATATGAAAAGAGTGAACATAAACCAAAATTCAGGAACAATGGCTAGTTTGATCAGCGCACCTGTAACACAGTGAATTTGAAATGCAACGCACCTACTAAACTCAGGAAGTGCACTGAATTTGAGATTCACAGAACAGAGAGTGCGTTGGTCCAGAAACAAGACTTTGCTTGGGTTCCGAGTCACAATTTTCAGTTCAGTTCAGGGATTTTGGCCGAGCAAGTGGTAATCAGTAAATCAACAACAGGGGTAGATCTAAGGAGGTTACTAGAGCCACCATGAAGGCAATTAGAGAGTTTTTAAATCATTTTTTTTAATTCATAAACAAAACCCGGAGATTGACTGAAGCGACATTTATCTACTTTGCATTTGCATAGAAAATGCAATTTGAAAGCTACCTGGCTCGACTTCAGGCTCCGTCTGTAAGTTTATAAAGTAAACAAATGTAGATAGACAAACAATCTAGTCAGTCTCCAGCGGAGTCACCATTTTGTTACAGGGAAAAGTGTCTATGCAGAACTCCTAATCCCACTAAGGCATGGTATCTACCTTAGAAACAAACAAAGTAAAACTACTTTCGTTTTCTTTTATGAAAGATAGCTGAGAGAAGAATAAAGGAGACCAACCTCTGTCTTGCGCTTGGCTCCTTGCTCGATTCCTCTCTCTTCTGATAGTCATCTGCTGCTTGTTTTCTGGTATACCCAGCTTCACAAAGTACCTGTAGAATCAAAGCAGCATAACACTATACAAGAACATGGATCTACTATCATAAACAATCTAGGATCAGATGTAAATTTACCATACAAATGCATAAAACATAAATGACACAAAAGTATGGAGGAAAACTTGAATAGATTTATTGATAATCAAGAAAGAGCCAAGAGAGTTACAACCAGTTGTTCTGACCCAGCATCATCCTCTCAGCAAGTGAGCCCTTCTTCACCTCATGCAAAGCATAGATCACCCAACACTATGATGTTGCCTCAAGAAACCAACAGCAATTCCTTACAAGATGCAAAATTCCAGCCCTTGGATCTCTGGGATGAGGGATCAATATATAGATATCTGTAAGGGAGATGAGTCAGCTTGTGATTTGATTAGTATCTTCTCTCTGATAGTTCTTGCTTCCACTTGGAGATTGATGATCTCTTACTCATCCATGGTCGAATTCAGAGAGGGAAGTGTCACAGGAGAAATTTCTGGAAGATTCCATGCTTCTCCACCTCACTGATTGACACTGCCATTTGTCACTTCTCGCCCATCACACCCCATAGAAGGGATTTTTGAAATGCAACGCACCCACTGAGTGTACTTAGGTGAGATGCAACGCACTTTGCCTATGGAGCAGGTGAAATGATCATGTTTTGACCAGTTCTGAGTAGTTTTTCTTGGAGAACTTCTGGGAGAAGCTGTAATCAGTTGAACTTGTTCCTTTAGGGTTTGGAACAACATTTTTAGGGACTTAGGAGCCCTTGGTTATGGACATTTTATGCTTGGGGTTGCAGTGCCCAAAAATGTCTATAACAACCCCCGATTGAGCCTTAGGTGGTTTTGGCTGGAATTTAAATCTAGCTTAGGAAGTCTATGATTGTCCATGTTATTGAGTTTGTGCTTGTACAGCAGAAACCTAATCATAGCTAGGGTCTCAATAGGGGAAAGACCTTCTTCTATAAGGAGAATAGGATAGGGTGTATTACTTTTAATTTTCAGGTTATAAGTTATAAAATGCTTTTGGATTTGCTCAATCTTTCTCCATGATTCTCTGGAGATGCTGCAACCCCAAACCTCACAACCATATAAGATAACAGGAGTGACTAAAGTTTCAAAGAGGAACTTCTTTTTATCCCACATTACGAGGTTTGTTGTTTTACAATTATTTTCAAGACCAAAATAAGCTTTCCACCGCCCATATCAATTCCTAAGTACTTGTAAGAATACTCTTCCTCCAAGTTATTATTGTCATACATAAAATTAGCGTAAGTGTCCTTCTTGGATTTGATAATCATAACTTTTGTTTTGTCAGTGTTAACAGCCATACCCATGGTAGAGCAAAAATCCTTAAGAAGCATGAGTTGCTTATCAAGATCAGATGGGCACCTTGCCAAAAGAACAATATCGTCAGCATAGAGAATAAGGATGACGACTATCCCAGCTAAGATCATGCCATCACATCCCGCTTCCTCTAAGTAGCCTTCAAGCTTATCGATGTAAATTCCAAATAGGGTAAGGGAGAGGGGGAAACCTTGTTTAACTCCGATGTTACACTTAATATCTTTTGACCACCCCTCATTGCTCTTTAGCTTGGCAATTACATTCTCGTATAACCTTATAGCGGCAGCTCTTAACTCAAGAGGAACCTTTAGCTCTTCCAATCTATTCCAAAGGTTGTATCTAGGAACCGTATCGAAAGCCTTTCTAAAGTCCATAAAGCAACAAAATAAATTGGATTTATCATTACAACATTCCTCCATAATGATCCTAAGCATAACGAGGTGGTCTGTTGTTGAGTGATGCCTTCTGAAACCTGCTTGGCCTTTAGCCCGCTTACCTTCACTTTCAAGCCATATGCTTAACTTCTTTTCCAAAATACAACCATATAACTTGGCTAAGAGAGGGCTGATCATAATTGTCCGATAATTAGAGGGGTTATTTGTATCCTCACTTTTAAAAATAGGGATAATGAGGTTCTTAGTCCAAGGTTTAGGGAACCCTTGCTTGACTGCTTGATTGAAAAGCTTGTGAATGTGGGGTATGAGGACAGGACCTCCAATTTTTAAGATTTCTACCTGGTAACCTTCAATGTCCTTAGCTTTCCCATTAGCGAGGTGATTAACCCCAAACTTAATGTCTTCTAAAGAGAAAACTTCTTTCGTTGTAAGCAGGGTTTCCAAATTATCCATGACATTTGGAGATTCATAAATCTTTTTAAGATAGGAATTCCAATCGTGAAGAGAAATTTTATTATTATCTGTAGTCTTCCTAGTGAGAATCTGCCTCCAAAATTTCTTAGGAGCTACCTTAGAGAGGTGTAAGAGATTCTCCTGTCTTTGACGAATGTACTGCCTCTTTTTCCTTTTAGTTGGGACTTTGTATATTTTTATCTTCTCCATTTTAAGAGATTCATCAACAGCTTCCTTAATTGCTCTCCTCGCACTTTTACAATCTTTTTCATACCATGGATTGGTTTTGCTATTTCTTTTATTATTTGAAACTTCAATTGAGAACTTGTTAATATAATATGACAGGGTTGTAGTAAAATTATGATAGAGGTCTTCTATGTTGTCTATACTAGATAAAGGAAGCAAATTAGTTTTTAATTCATTTAGAAAGAGATCATTTTTATTTCTATCAAATATTAAGTTCTTTTTGCTGTAAGTATTATTTTCTGTGGGAACTCTATCCATGTAGGAATTTACAGGGTAAGTTCCTCAGAAAGAACACCAAAAGGACACCGCTGACAACCAGATCACAGATCAATACACCAGTATTTTTGACGTGGTTAAAACCCTCAAAGAGGGAAACAGTCCACGGCCTGCGCCAACGTGGCTACTACAGGCAATTTATTAATCAAAGAATGAAAATTTACATAAGCTTCTCTCATGCACGGATTACCCGAACAATGACCCTCCATGCGCTTTAAATAGAACTCATGGACCAATCGGGTGTCAAGCCACGGATCAAGTGTCGGTAATACCGAGGATAGAATGAACCGTCGGATCACTACATATCGTGACCGTCGGATTGTAAGTTACAATATGTACAACGGTAAAGAAACACACTTTACCTAACTCTATACCTAACTCTAAACTAGACCAAGTTGTACTTAACTATTTCCTATGTGTCGGAATATCCTAACATCCCCCCTTAAGAACAACTTGGGATATGATTGAAGGATTTACAAATATGACACAATAGGAGAAGGAAGGAGACACTAGAGCCTATCCCCCCTTAGTGACAACTTCCTGAACTCCAAGCATATATCGAAGTTTAGTGAACTTCGCCTCTGTGAGAGCCTTAGTGAAGATGTCTGCAACCTGATCATCTATTGAACAATATTGCACTTCAAGAACATGGTCATGAATGAGCTTTCTGATGAAGTGCATGTGTAGTTCAATGTGTTTGCTGCACTGATGCTGGACTGGATCTTTTCATAGCTGAATGGCACTTTGATTATCACACCAAAGTGTGGTTGGATGCTGCTGCTCAAAGCCAAACTCTGATAGGATCTGACGAAGCCACAAGGCTTCCTTACTAGCTTCCACGGCACCACGATACTCTGCTTCTGCTGACGAAAGAGAAATGGCAGCCTGTTTCTTACAAGCCCATGTAATAGGTCCTGAACCAAGAGTGAAGACATAACCGGCAGTAGACTTTCGATCATCAGGGTCACCAGCCCAATCAGAATCAGTGAAACCGACTAATAGAGGAGCTGCTTTGGCACTGTAATGAATCCCAAACTGTATTGTACCTCAAACATAACGAAGTATTCTTTTAGCTGATTTCCAATGACTTTCACGGGGGTTTTGCATAAAACGAGCAACAAGGCCAACAGCAAAGGAAAGGTCAGGACGAGTATGGGTTAAATACAAGAGTTTTCCTACAAGTTGACGGTATAAGGTAGCATCAACTTCAGGAGAAGTACAAGAGACTGAAAGTTTGACTCCATACTGAAAGGTAGAAGGGGTTGGCTTACAGTCTTCCATGTGAAAATGACGAAGAATATCACAAGCATACTTGGACTGGGAAAGGAAAATACCCTCCTTGGATTGCAAGACTTGAAGACCGAGAAAATAGTGTAAGTGTCCTAAGTCTGTCATTTCAAATTTCTTTTTAAGGCTGGACTTCACATGGTTTATAAGGTTGGGATCACTACCAGTAAGAATAAGATCATCAACATAAAGAACAAGGATGATAAGAGAGTTGCCCACTTTCTTGGTGTAGACAGTATTGTCAAAATAACACCTAGAAAAGCCAGATTCTAAAAGAAACCTATCCATTTTGGCATACCAAGCCCGAGGAGCTTGCTTGAGACCATAAAGGGATTTCTTAAGTCGACAAACAAGGCTGGAGTCTGTTTGTATGAAGCCAATGGGTTGTTCCATATAGATTTCTTCCTGCAGGTCCCCATGCAAGAAGTTAGATTTAACATCCATCTGATGGACTTCCCATTTTAAAGAGGCAGCAAGGGAAAGAACAAGGCGGATAGAGTTCATTTTGGCAACAGGGGAGAAGGTTTCAGTGTAGTCAATGCCTTCAACCTGTGAAAAGCCCTTAGCAACAATACGAGCTTTATGTTTATCAACTTTCCCATCTGGTCCATACTTGGTTCTGTAAACCCATTTACATCTAACAAGTTTGGGTCCCTTTGGTAGAGGAACAAGATCCCATGTATCATTTGCCAACAATGAATGATATTCTTCATTCATAGCTGCTTCCCAATGTGGATGGCCTGAAGCTTCTGCAAAAGTGTCAGGATCATGATTTACTGGAGCTTGAGCCAGTAAAGAAGAGGCTCTTTCAAACTGAGAACGTGTATGTCGCTGATCTGTAGGATCACCGGCAAGATCACCTGCTGCATCCCGAGTAGCATGGACCCATCTTGGAAGTTGAGGATCCTGAGAAGGTGGGGGAGGATTATCATCCTCACTTTCATCATCTGAAGAAGAAATGTTTTCAAAAGTAGAAGAGATAGGAAGAGGTGGCACATCCGCCGGACTAGGCTCGCAGGCCGATTTATTTTCATCAAATTTTACATCTCTTCTAATGATAACATTTTTGGACTTAAATGGAATAAGTCTATAACCTTTTACATCTTCAGAATATCCAACAAAAGTACATTTCTCACTCTTAGGTTCTAAAGCTTTATGCTTTTCATCTGGAATATGGGCCCATGCTTCACTTCCAAAAACACGAAAGTGACTTACATCTGGTTTAATGGAACTCCAAGCTTCTTCTGGAGTGATATTCTCTAGAACCTTAGTAGGAGTGCGATTGATTATATAATTTGCACAATTAATTGCTTCGGCCCAAAAACTAAGACTGAGTCCTTTAGATTGCAGCATACAATTAGCCATTTCCTTTAAGGTGCGATTTTTTCTTTCAGCTACACCATTTTGTTGTGGAGTGTATGGAACAGTATGTTGCATTTGAATTCCATTTTTGGTGCAAAAGTTGATGAATGTGTTTTTAACATATTCTCCACCATTATCAGTTCTTAGCTTAAGAATTTGATGTCCAGATTGTTTTTCAACAAAGGCTTTGAAGGCCAAAAATGTGTTAAATACTTCGCTCTTGAGTTTTAAGAAGTATACCCAAGTGCGTCTGGAGAAATCATCAATGAAAGTTAAGAAATACTTGCAGCCAGAGAATGAAGCAATAGGAAGAGGACCACATAAATCACTGTGCACAAGCTGTAAAGGGGCTGACGCGTGCCAAGAGGCACGTTTGTCAAAACTGTCCCGATGATGTTTTCCGAGTACACATCCGGAACAAACACCATCTCTGCAAGATACCATAGGAAGACCTGTCACCATATTTTATTTACATAGATGCTGAAGGGAGCGATAGTTTAAGTGACCAAATCGCTCATGCCAAAGTTTGCTCACTTCATCATTATGAGCAACAAATACTGAGGGAAGATTTGATGACCCAAAGTTGTGAAACTTATACAACCTTGTGGAATCATCAGCAATACTAGTAGCTAGAATCTGTTTAGGATCTCTTAGATCCTTGATTACAACATCATGAGGTGAAAATTCAACAATTTTACCTTCACCTGAATGAGTTATCTGATACACAGATAGAAGGTTGCAGGATAAGGTTGGAACACATAATACATCATTAAACTGACCATTGTCTAGATGAACAGTTCCAGTCCCGACAACATTAAGAGATCTATCATCACCAACATATATATTTTTGGTGTTACAATCATTTAAAGAAGAAAACATGGCTTGGTTTTTGGCCATGTGATAAGAGGCTCCAGAATCAATGAGTCACTCATGAGAAGGAGAGGAAGAAGATACATTTAATGCATAACCAGACTGAGATGATTGACAACGACATGCAGAAAGTGTAATTCCGGAAGTTGAAGTTGAAGTAGGCTCCACATGGATGTTATGTTTCTTCATTGCGGCTTCCAAGGCTTCCATCTTCTTAAAGCATTTAGATTCTAAGTGGCCATCTCGATTACAAAAGTTACAATGTCTATCAATCTTCTTCCATTTGTTTTTATTGGTCTTATCATTTTGCTGAAATGATCTTTCATTTTGAGGCTGAGTTGGTTTAGGACCATTCTTTTGAGGATATGACTTCTTAGGATTCTTTGAATTTGGTTGCTGCTGGGCGGCTAACGCTTTCGTGGAAGAGTTTCCAAGATTAAGAAGACCAAGGTGTAAGAGTTTTTCTTGTTCTCTTATTAAGGAATCACAAAAGGAGTCAAAGGAAGGGGCCTTGTAGTCTTTTCCTTGACAAATGAAAGCTTCCCTTGTAGAATGGAAAGTGGAAACAAATATAGAGTAGGCTGGTCCCAACTTAGTAAGGATGGAATAAATAAGGTTACCATCTTCTTTCTTAACCTTAACACCTTCCAAGAGATATCTAAGGGTCTTGAATTTGGACAAGAAATCTTCAATGCAAGAAAAATTATTAGGATCCAAAGTAAGCAACTCATTTTCACGTTGATGGGCTCTAATTTCATTTTTAATCCCAAAAACTTTGGCGATTTTTTCCAATGCTTCATGAGGAGTCTCAAGTTCTGCAATATGGAATCTAAGATCAAGAGAAATAGACATCCCTATCAAACCACGTGCTTGATCTTGTCTATTTTCCCATTTTGCAGCCTTGTCTTCATATTTTGGTTTCTTCTCTTGGTCTGTGGCTATTCTGTAGAGACCTTTACTTCTAAGTAAATCTTCCATGTAGGCTATCCATTGGAAGTAGTTAGTGCCGTCAAGAATGACTTGGCATGGACTTTCCATTTTTTTAAAAAAACTGACGCTGAAGATGCTGAAAGTAAGTGTTCCAATGGATAGATCTCGAAAAATTAGGCTGTTTTAAAAAAAACGGCTCTGAAAAAGGCTTCCGGATGAAGAAGTTATGGCTTTTTGAAAAAACAAATTGTTGAAGTTGCCGGCAAAGTGCGCGAATGTGTGGGAATGAAAAAAAATCCGCCCCCACAAAATGGAGACTTGAACCCAAGACCTCTACTCTCTTAAAATAGCTTTGAACCAATTGATCTATACAAAAAATTTGAGAGAGAGAGAGATGGGGGGCCTCGGTTTGCGTGCTTGCCTTGAGAAAGCTCTTTTTCCCTACAAAACACAAAACACAAAACCCAACACGAATATGCAAAGAAAAAAGAACCTTGCGGCTCGAAGTTAGCTTTAGCCAAAAAACTAGATATTTTAAAAAAAATCTCAAAGTTAGCTTTAGCCGAAAAACTAAATATTTTTCTCAATGTTTCTGATTTTTCGAGATCACACTAAGGTGCAGGGAAAAGAGCATACGCATGAGAAAAATCCTTCCTTTCTGTTTCTAATTTGCCCAGATTGCACAGAGTCGCAGGGCAAAGAGCATACGCAGAAATGAAAGGTATAGATCTGGTTAAAAAAAAGGGTAAATAAACCGAAACCGAAATAAGCAGAGAGAAAATAACAGTAAACTGCAAAAACACTGTATACCTCCCGATCTGAAAAATGACGCAGCTAGGGCTACCAGAAACCTTTTCGCGTGAAACGAAAGGGGTTCCTCACTGGAACAGATGCTCCGAACACAACAGAGCAGTCCTCTCGGCCCGAAAGCAGTCAGAAACAGCAGATCTAGGAAACGACAGCCGCATGCAGTTCTACCGGCTTCAGATTTGGATCAGCAACGGACGCGGCCCTCAAATAGCTCTGATACCATGTAGGAATTTACAGGGTAAGTTCCTCAGAAAGAACACCAAAAGGACACCGCTCACAACCAGATCACAGATCAATACACCAGTATTTTTGACGTGGTTAAAACCCTCAAAGAGGGAAACAGTCCACGGCCTGCGCCAACGTGGCTACTACAGGCAATTTATTAATCAAAGAATGAAAATTTACATAAGCTTCTCTCATGCACGGATTACCCGAAAAATGACCCTCCATGCGCTTTAAATAGAACTCATGGACCAATCGGGTGTCAAGCCACGGATCAAGTGTCGGTAATACCGAGGAGAGAATGAACCGTCGGATCACTACATATCGTGACCGTCGGATTGTAAGTTACAATATGTACAACGGTAAAGAAACACACTTTACCTAACTCTATACCTAACTCTAAACTAGACCAAGTTGTACTTAACTATTTCCTATGTGTCGGAATATCCTAACAATCCATGACAAAATTGATAGTTATAAGTAAAGGCCTATGATCAGAGTCAGGTTCGTGGTCATTTAAGATGTCAAAATTTATTATTTCGTTGTATAATGGGAGATCAGAAATAACGTAGTCTACCATGCTACTACCAAGTCCATGGATGCAGGTCATCTTGCTGGAATTGGGCCACTTCTTTAGACCGTTGCAAATTATGAGATCCTGAGCACTACAGAGCTTGACTAGCTCCGACCCAAACAAATTTTCCCCGAGGTCTTCAGAGCTCCTTTTGTACCTACTAGCCAAAGTAGGGTCTTTGTCTAACCAAAGAGGATTAGGGTTGGAATGATTGCTTAGAATAATAGCTTGGTTGTTTGAAGTTCGAGCATTAAAGTCACCTATTAAAAGGATATTACCATAATTCCTTAAGCTAGAGATATCATTCTCCAAACCATTGTAAGGGTTAGTTTTATCTAGATTCTTCTTCTTATAGAAGTTAGAATTGATGGGGGGAAAATAACATATTGCTATGTAGGACTTTTTATTATTAATGTCTTTGATCTTTATCCAACTATATTGATTGTGAGGGTTTTTTTATAAATCCTAGCATGGGAGGAGATGTTCTTCTTAATGTAACAAGCTATTCCCCCAATGCCTCTACGAGAGGATCGCTTGTTCCAGGTAGACTATAGCGTAAAGCCATCTATGTTAGGGACCTTAGATTCTTCGTGCTCCCAAGTTTCAACAAGCAAAATAATATCAACATCATTTGAAATCCAACTTAGCTTGGGGCCTTTGTTCCATGGGAAGCCCCGACAGTTCCAACAAAGGATCAGGAGCATGTTTAATTGTTATTGATTACTATATTTTTTGTTTCTATCTCGAATAAAGGCTTTTCTATTTCTGATTATTGCCCATTTTCCTTCCTTTCTAGCTTCTTTTACCTTTTGAACCTCCTTTCTTAATTCTGCTTGATCTTCTGGAATGAGATCTTCATTTATGAATATTCCCGTTCCTTTTAGACTTGAGGTTTTACTAAGTATGTCATACTTATGATCAGTGGAGCTCAGCTTTATGCAGATTAGTCTTCCTTTATTCTCGGTTAATTTCCCCAGCCTTGTTGCTTCTGTGAGACACCCTGTTTCAATTTGTAATCTATTATGTAATTCGGTCTGGGCTAAGGCTAAAGTATCCTCATCTACTTCCTCTTTTAAACCAAAGATTATAAGGTTCAAGGCCCTTTTGTTATGTTCGTGGTCTAATTCTATTAATTTTTTCATTTCATCTTTAATTGGTTTGATATCTAACTTATCTACCACATTATTTAGGATGAGGCGGCTATTAACTTTTTCTTCTAGTTTTTTAATTATGTCTTTCATTTTAAGATTCTCTAAAGTATCAACATCTCCTTGCTCGGATGGTTGGTTAGTATCTTGGTTTTGTTTTTCTATAACCTGCAATCTAGTCTCCATTGCCTCCATTTTTTCTCCAGTAGTTCTATTTTATTTTCTATTTGTTTTTGGATCGTGTCTTCAAGAGATGCAAATTTATTTTCCAGCATGGCTTCTAACTCTTTTTGTAGCTTGGCTTCTCTTTCTTCTCTATGTTTTTCCAAAGACTCTATATACTCATAAAGGCCTTGTAGAGTAACTGCGCTAGGTCTGCCCTTGATAATCTTTGGTAACTGTGGTGAAATATTCATACTTGAAATTATATGAGAAAATATGTATTAGAAAAAGAAAAATATAAGGAATATGTGCACCTGAGATCAACAAACCTAATTGCAGATCGCCGACCGAAGAATATATGTGAAGAATATATAGAGTACGTTTTTAACTCTTTCACGGAGCCTCAGAACTCTTTCACCGAAGAATATATGTGAAAAATATATAAAGTACATGTTTAACTCTTTCACCCAGCCTTAGAACTCTTTCACCGCAGTATACATAGAGTACGTGTTTAACTCTTTCATCGAGCCTCAGAACTCTTTCACCGAAGAAAATATGCGAAAAATATATAGAGTATGTTTTTAACTCTTTCACTGAGTCTCAGAACTCTTTCACCGAAAAATATATGCGAAGAATATATAAAATATGTTTTTAACTCTTTCACTTTACATTAAAAAAGATTCTATTATTTTTATAAATTTATTATATTAAATATTAAAATATTAAATATTATTATCATTTATAAATAAAAGATTCTACAATTTAATTATTTATATATGTATAGAATATTATGACTTTTTTTTTCCGTAAAATAGAAAAGGAACATGAAAGTGTGTGAACGTAAATGTACACCTCCATCCACACTTTCACGTGTTAGCCGAGCGAAGGCACACTTTCATGTGTCAGGTGAGGGAAGGTGCAGGAATATAACCCACTTTCACGTATTGGGTTGACACTTACGGTGAAATAATTTTAAAACATTCACTTTATGTGTAAACCAAATTTTCATCTTATTTTCCACATTTTTAAAGATAAGGAATAAATTTTGACGTTTAAATTTTACTTTCACTTATTACATTATGTGTTATTTTGAACATGCATGAGATTGGTTGGAAAGGCTAGGGGGTTGGGTGAGGATAGGACTGTGAGTATTTAAATACAATTGCATAATTTTATAGATGGCTTTCATTTTCACCATTACGAGCAAGATTGGTTGTAGGGTGTAGAGGTAAGTGATTTTCGATTATTTTCACTTAAAATTATTCATTTATATATTTTATTTTAATAAAATATTAATAAAAATAATAGCCGAAATTCGAAAATATAAATATATATTTTATTTTACTAACAACCCAGTGATATTAAAACTCAAAATAAAAGATAAATATTATATATAAAAATAACAAAACATATTCACATTCTCAGATTAAATCAACACTACCAATTCTTAAAAATACACACTCATTTTAGGATGCTCATTTTATCATAAACGTATATGTTTAGGATGCTCACCCATTTTAAGAATATACAATTGGATATTTGTATTTGCTTAGCATGTTCTTCCATGTACAACTTTATTATTTATTTACAAATATACTTGGAAGTTTGTCTTTGATCAATTTTTACAACAAAAATACACATAAAACCAATGAGATCTTTGTTATAAAATTAATTGCATGACAATTAATAATATTTAATATAATATTAATAACTATGTCATTCAAATTAATGTTAAATTCTAATTTAGTGTATTAATTTGAATGTTATTTATATATGTTCACCTATTTTAAGAATACAAATTTGGAGATTTGTATTTGTTTAGCATGTTCGACCAATGTGTAACTTTATTATTATGTTAAAATACTAAAGATACTAAATTACTAAATTGTATTTCAAAATAAAAAATAATAATTTCTTGGATTAAAATTTGTAATTTAATTAAAAATATTTGATTTTAAATTAAAAAATTGAAATTTTTTTATTTGCAATTAGTCCAGAAGAGATTGACAACACATGCAGTAAAAAAATGTATTTTTAATTTTTAATTTTGATTTATTCTATGAATAAAAAAAATAAATTTATTTATTTTGAAACTAACCCAATCCAGTGCGTGCTATGATATTTGTTATATTTAATTTAACCCAATACCATATTTAGATGATTAAAGGTTGATATATTAACATTTTTGTACGTTCAAAGTTTAAATTTGTGCTTATTAGTCCCTGCCATCTCGCAATGGCCAGGGACTATAGTAATCGATTATGCCCATCGTAGCATTAGTTCACCTATTTTTTTAATCCGACTGATCACAATATAACCGAAGTTTCTCGACAAAGACCGATTCGCCATCCAAAGTTTTTCAATACAGATTTATTTTCCTTCTTATTTGGCCTTTTCCCGAGGCCAAAGAGCAAAACCATATGTTATAATTAGTAATTTGTTTCACATTTTCAAACTAGTAAATACTAGCTAAATTAATGCTAGCATTAGCAGAGCACATCAAATGCCATTTCTGTTTCACCGGCATACATGGCAAGTTTAATATGTTTCCTTTCCTAGCTTTCCATTTTTGACGTCTGGATCTTTTTGAAGTTTGGATCTTTCCAACACTTCCATTTTGGCCTTTGTAACACTTATGTGGCGCTGGTATCTTCGGTGTAGTCTACGAAACGGGGAGCTATCTTCGCATTATCTAGGGTACTGCAGAGCCTTCCTTCTTAACCAGTAACCCAGGTTCCAGGGCAGAAGAGAGCTGTGAAGCAACACAAATGGGAGAGCTAAGAAGCAACACAATAAACTGTGTCAACAATTGCTACAAACTGCAAACAACTTAGCCTACCTTGCTATCACTTATAATCTGGACCTATGATTTTGGAAGGAAACTCAGGAAACTCACCCACCATTTTCGAGTTGCCAGAGGACGAAAGGGTCTTTTTGATGGACCAACAGCTCTTTGATATGAATCTTTGGATATCTTCTTCTTTCCAACTTGTCGACAGCTTGGTCTCCATCATGTTCATGATTTACCGGGCTCTGAGTTAGAAGTTGCTTGGACTTAACACATCTCTGGTCTTCTTCATGACTGTACCGCGACCCAACTTCATGACTGTGCCACGACCCAATGTCTTGGGCTCTAAATCAGATGTTGCTTCAGAAGTTGCAGCAAAGAACTTGGTGGGCAGTGTGGGATTGGGTTTTCCATGAGATATTGCATCGTCCTCCGAGGAAGGAAGCCCAAATCTGTTACATCGTTGCCTAAGGAAGGAAGCCCAGAATCTGTTAGCCGTCTAAGGAAGGAAGCCTATAATCTGTTACATCGTCATCCGAGGAAGGAAGCCCAAAATTTTTTAGCCTTATTTCCACTATCAAATTTGCTCTCGTGACGACATGTACCAGGAAGCTCAAAGCCAAATTCCACCTATAGTCGTAGCTGGAATGGCGCCAAGAAAGGTAGGCGCATCTTCTTCCTCCTTAAAGTCCCCACAGTGATCCTCTGTAGCTAACCAAAATGAATCTTCTGCCGCGCTAAAGAAAATTGCTGCGTCAACCTGGTAAAAATAAAATTGTTGCCTTATTGAGATCTGTCAACATTTAGATCTGTCAACCCTACCATCAAATCTGCTCTGGTGACTACATGTACGATTCCAGGAAGCTCAAATGATCAACAATTTTAAAAGCTTGAGGCCAAATTCCACCTATAGTGGTAGCTGGAATGTCTGCAGGCACATCTTATTCCTCCTTAAAGCCCCCACGGTGATCCTTTCTAGCTAGCTATAATGAATCTTCTGCCGCAGGAAAGAAAAGGAAAGCAACTGCAGCGAAATACTGTGTTTGGTTGCTGAGTTTCTCTGAAGGCACTAGTTCTTTAGTTATACCTCTGGTGGTGAGCCCAGTTAGATTTCCCAGTCCATTCACTAAAAAGATATGTGTTTGTGTTTAGCAAGTGAAGAAGTGTTTGTGTTTGGCAATTAAATTTCTTCAAGGTAATCGTTCTCTGGTTACACCTCTCAGTGAGGCAGGAGGCACGTGTATTGCACGCAAATGCAAATTTTATAAATTACAACTACCACATAGCATATTAATCATCCTACACAAAACGCTATGTGGGACCTACCATGGAGGCCATGTGTCTCATCATTCCATTTATCAAAATTCTGCCATCCTTAACCTTAGCCTTGTTCATTCCTCAGTCTCGTGCCCTCCTTAACCTCGGTCTTATTCATTCCTACCTTGGCCTTGTTCATTCCTTGGCCTCGTTCATTCCATGGTGGAGTCCATGTCTCTGCAACTTATGTCGCATATATTGTTGATCTGTTCGAAAACCTGGTTCATTTTCTCAATTGGTGTTCTATTGTAGTGGTTTTCAAATTTCTTCTTATTTTGTAATCATTCTGGAGCATAACATTTTCTTTTTCTCTGCTAATCTATATTGTTTTCTTGTCACTCTTGCTCCACTGGTTTTATTTATGTACTAGTCTATGATTTTTCTTCAATGGGATGCCTGTAGAAGTTGGTGGTTAGTATGGATGCTTCAAATTCTGTATACTATTGTTCTTGTTTGGTGTTATCTTGATTATTAGAATTTTTTAATGGACATAGACAAAGTGCTGGGAAGGGGAGCTCACAGCTGCGTTTATAGAGGCAGGTTGAGGTTTGGGAAACTGATTGCTGTGAAAAGGCTGGACTGTGATGATAAGGAATCAGACAAGGCATTTTGCAGAGAGCTTCACATTGCTGGCAGTTTGAAGAATCATCATGTGGTTCCTTTGTTAGGTTACTGCATTGATCGCCTAGGCCTTTTTCTGGTCTACAGGTTCATATCAAGTGGAAGCTTGGAATACCATCTTCATGGTATTGTTATATCTGTCTTTATTATTATTCTTTTGGGCTTTTTATTCTCTGTTGGACTGAACAGAAGAACTATGATTATTGGTGTTTTTAAAGTTTGGAATACCATCTTCATGTGGTACTGTCATATATGTAATTACTCTTCTTTTGGGCATTTTAGTTTCTGTTGGGCTGAAAATAAACAACTCTGACTAGTGTTTTTATGGTTTGGATTACCATCTTCATGGTACTGTTATACCTGTAGTTATTCTTCTTTTGGGCATTTATTTTCTGTTGGAATGAAAGGAAAGAAAGCTGCTTATCGTTTAATGATGGAAGTTTGTCATACCATTTTCATGTTCTCGTTATGTCTAGAATTCATCTTCTTTTGGGCATTTTATTTTTTTTTGGTGTGAGAATAAGAAGTCTGATTACTGATGATTTGATGTAAAAATGCAGAAAATAAAACGAAAGGGAAGGGCTCTCTGTCCTGGTCAGCCAGGTCTCCAGTCGCAGTAGGAATTGCCAAGGTTGTGGATTATTTGCATCATGGCACTCAAAAATGCATCCTACATAGAGATATCAAACCCTCAAACATTCTTTTATCCTCTTGGAAAACAACTAAGGTAATGTAATAGTTAGTTTCCATATACTGGTGAGAAACCATGTATTGGTCAGATCTATTTCTGTTGCAATCTGCATATGGATTCTACATTCAATGATGTTCAGAAGATCTATTTTTGATGCAACTTGCATATGGATTCCACATTCAATAATGTTCAGATCTTTGGTATATAATGCTTATGTTACTATTTCTACTGCAGTTGTGTGATTTTGGGCTAGCAACATGGACGTTGGGGCCTTCTATACCCTTCTTGTGCAAATCAGTTAAAGGAACATTTGGGTGAGGCAAATAATTCTTGGATACCATTTCCATGTAAAGACCATTTTCTTATCAGATAATATAAGATACTTGCACATATAAATCTAAACTGGAACCTGAAATAAATCAGATCCGAATCTGATATAGCCCTTGACATCAGATTTTAGAGGTTGCATGTCTAGTTCAGCCATTTGTGGATATGTGTTAGACCTGGTTTATATGGGTTTCTCGTAGTATCTATATTCAAATGCGTTTCTCACATTAACAGGAATTCTGGATGTATGGATGCCTCCCCGACTAATATAGAAAGGCTAGCTAGATGGAGGAGGGGGAGGCTGGGAATGAATTTGAATGTCGCCTACTTGCTTGTGGCTTGATGAGTATAATAGTGCTAGGCATATAGGCCTCATAACATAGAAAACATAAGCACATAAGCCTTGAACTTTGCTTTCTGTCAGGTACTCACTGCACGCCTTGTTTGTTAGCTGTTCCTAATTAGCCATCAGGAAAATAGATATGTTAGAGTCTTTACTATATAATATTTACCTTATTCTTAGGAGTTTTCAATTTCAAAATGTAATTGTTACTCAAAAATAAATTTACATTCAAAAACCAATACTTACGTATATGGTTGTACAATTCTTCACCAAGCTGCCATTGGGAAGTATTGGGACTTTGATACATCCTCATGGTCCTAGCTGTAGGCATTCCTGAATTGCCTCTTGCTTGTGATGTCCACCCCCTTATATGGTTAGTTTGGACACTCCAAAATAGGCATGAAGAACACTCTCACAGTGCTATTTATCTTATTGAATTTGGAATTTATATTGAATTTATGGTTCTAGCAACTTACTTTATGTACAACTAAGATGTATCGTATTCTTATCTTGGGATACAAGATAGTCACCTCTATCAACAAGCTGGTAGAATTGGTACATAATACCTGCTTCTTTAGGACTCAAAATATGAACAAGGAACATAAGCCTTTCTAGGCCATTGATAATTCGTCAATATTCAACAGTGAGCTCAGGATACCATAAGAAGCATTTGGTTGCCAGGCTTGAGTACTCGTTTATCAGAAGAGAACTAAGAAAATTTATGCTACAAATTTTTTTATAGAGCTAGATAGCAAGGAATACATAAAGACTGCTTGCATGATTTTCAAAGTAAGCTGGTTAGTGCAAATATGCCAAAAAAAAGTTTTATAGATGCCCACAGTTATAGTATTTCAAAATTCCTTGCATGCATTAGTCGAGCGTGCTTATGCACCCTAAAGGTCCTATGGTCGAGCGCCTCCGGACCTTTAGGTTGCCCATGAATCTGGTACTTCAAAAAAATTCCTTGCAGGTATAAAGTCTTAGGTTGCCCATGAATCTGGTACTTCAAAAGACGTGGTAAGTTCAAATTGGTCGAAACTCATATGCCATTTGAGGTAGGAATGAAGAAAGACACCATTCTATATTCATAATTCTACTAGTTAATGAATTATTGTTGTTTTTAGTTTCTTGAACTGCTAGTATGACATTGAGCTCTCAAATAAGATTATCTATGTCCTGGCAGTTTAGCTCAAATCACCTGTGTGCTAGGAAACTAATTTTGTATCCTCAAATTTTGTTACATTTCCAAATTTTTTCTCATGAGCATCTACGATACAAAGGAGTTGGATTTCTAGGCTACCAACACTGGTTCCACAGAGTGAATGCTTGAAGCATTCCTGATCATTTTCACAGGCATTGAAGCTCTCAAAGAAGATGATCTATGTCCTGGCAGTTCAGCTCAAATCACCTGTATGCTAGGAAAGTAATTTCGTATCCTCAAATTTTGTTATATTTCCAAATTTTTTCTCCTGAGCATTTGGGGTACAAAGGAGTTGGATTTCTAGGCTATCACAAGCATTAACATGATGATATCTCCTGTACTATAAACATCTTCATTCCTGGATGGAACTGTAAATATTGATGAACTGTCCTCTGCCCCAAACATCATGATATCTCATGTACTATAAACATCTTGTATGCCACCGTCATCATTGGTGAACCATGTTATATCTTCCAACCCTGAAAGTTGTTTTTTGCCACGGTATTGCTCCAATTTAATAGAAAAATTAGCAATGCTAACATTGCTAGTCATCAGATTCATGGTTGATGTTTTCCTTTTTGCATATTGTGTCCAATTCCCTTTCAGCCATGCTGCAGAATCATTACCACATTGCTCCTTGCTAAAAATAGGTAAACCTGTGAGGTCAAAATATTTTCTTCATATCCTGTGCGTTCTAAAAAACCATATGGCATAAAAGGATTTGAAGTTTCAAAATCTTGGTTAAACTCTTGCTTCGATCTACTCAGTGATATGCAGAGACGTTTGATAGAAAACTTTGCGAAGTTGTCAGAATGAGAAATATTCCTTAAAATAGCTAGGATTTCTGAATCATTTTCTGCTGCTTTATTAATATCCTAAGGCTTCTTTTGTAATACCGATTGAAGGAGATGTAAAGTTTAACGCTCATCGATTCACTGATCGGTGGCCTATAATCTACTAGACCAAGAGGAATAGGAGCTTTGTTTAGTCCTCACATCAGTCCTTTCATTTGTGTATTCAGAAGCATAATCATCCCACAAAAACCTTGTAATCTTGTCTCTGTTGGAGTTTCTTGACTACTTGGCACCAACCATAGCTTCATCATGCTGCACTGACAGGAGCTCCATTCATGCACCGTCGACCACACTTCATGCACTGACTAGATACCTTGCACAACTACCCCACAGCTTCATCATGTTACACTGACAGGAGCTCCATTCATGCACTGTCGACCAGACTTCATGCACTGACTACAAACCTTGCGTAACTACCCCACTCAGTGCAGGGACTTGCTACCTCGCAGCGTGCCTTGTTACAATTGAAACCTTTCAAAAATAGAGATATTGATATATGGAGATTTATTCATGAATGAGTACAGAAAATACTTAAATTCTCTATTAAAAACATATCGTAAATCCTCCTTTGCTAGGTATTATACTACTGTGAATCTTTCCTTGATACGTATTGTACTATGACGATGTTGTTAGCAGGTCAAGGAGTTTTAAATATGAAACCGTTGTTCAAATAGATTCTCTATTAAAAACATATTCTAAATCCTCTCTTGCTACATATTATACCGTGATTGTAAATCCTCTCTTGATACATATTGTAATATGACGATGTTGTTAGCAGGTAAAGGTGTTTTAAATAGAAACCATTGTTAAATTAAAATAGACAAGGATAATTTTTCATACCCAAATAAAAATAAATAAATAAATAAAATAGACCAGGATAATAAAATAATAATAAACACAAAATTTGAAATCTAATCTGTGGTTTTATTGATTTTAAATATGGAACATTTGTTAAATTAAAATAGACAAGGATAATAAAATAATAATAAACACAAAATTCTAAATCTAATCTGTGGTTTTATTGGTGAATGGTTGATACCCACTTTAAAATATTGGTAAAAATAAATTATAGATAGTGTTTTAAGGGAATTATTATTTTTGCATGATATCATGGTATACCCCAAATTATTATGAAATAAGAGGAAGTCTTTTTAAACCAATCAGCTTTTAAAAATTAGAAAAAAAAAAAATTATTTTGTAAAATTAACTTTATAGTCATTTGATATTTTTAGTTAAATATGAATTAATAGATACTCAAAACAAGAACAATAATAAAACTCATCTAAAACCAAAAAATAATATTATATGCGAATAAATAAATTTATTATTATTTTTTTCTCCTATTTATAAATATCACATAAAAGCAACACCAACAAAGTAGAGAACCACTAATAAAATCATCTCTGAGGGAAAAATAGTTTCATATGAGAATAAGTGCTTTTTGTTGGCTCCCCATTAATGGCAGTGCAGAAGGTCAACGCTCCCCGTGCGTTTCGTGGCATGTGCTTAATCTAGCGATGTGTCTATTTAATAACCCCTGCGGGTTTTGGTGTAATGGCAACTGTGACTCCAAGAAGTGGTATCAGAGCCAGAGGTCTCGAGTTCGAAACACACTAGGCTCGTGTTGTGGGGGGGCGGAGATTGTTGGCTCCCTGTTAATGGTTGTGTAGAAGGTCAACACTCCTCGTGTGTTTCGTGGCGTGTGCTTAAATCTAGCGACACGGTGTAGAAGGTCAACGCTCCCCGTGTGTTTCGTGGCATGTGCTTAAATCTAGCGACGCTCCTTGTGTGTTTCGTAGCATGTGCGCGTTGTGGGGGGGGAGATTGTTGGCTCCCTGTTAATGGTGGTGTAGAAGGTCAACACTCCCTGTGTGTTTCGTAGCATGTGCTTAAATCTAGCGATGCTCCCCGTGTGTTTCGTGGCATGTGCTTAAATCTAGCGATGTGTTTGTTTACTAACACCTACGGTGTAGAAGGTCAACTCTCTCCATGTGTTTCGTGGCATGTGCTTAAATCTAGCGACACTCCCTGTGTGTTTCATGGCATGTGCTTAAATCTAGTGATGTGTGTGTTTACTAACCCCTGCAGGTTATAAAGTTTGAAGCAAACTGGGCTTGCGTTGGGGGAGAGATTGTTGGCTCCTCGTTAATGGCGATGTAGGTTACAGAGTTCGATACACACTGGGCTCGCGTTGGGGGGAGAGATTATTGGCTCCTCATTAATGGCGGTGTAGAAGGTCAACAATCCCCGTGTGTTTGTGGCATGTACTTAAATCTAGCGATGTGTCTGTTTACTAACACCTGCGAATTTTGGTGCCAACACTTTTATTATTATCATTTTTTTTAACATCATATAAAATCAACAGCAACACGATGGATAACGAGGAATGAGTAATTTTATTATTACTATTTTTTGAACATCATGTAAAATCAACACCAACAGAGGATAGAGAACCGCTAATAAAAATCATCTGGAAGGGAAAAATAGTCTCACATGCTAACAAGTAATTTTATTAATAGTTTTTTTTCATTTTTGAACATCATGTAAAAGATGGATAACCAGGAATAGGTAATTTTATTATTATTCTTTTTTTCATATTTGAACATAATGTAAAATCAACACCAACGGCATGGAGAACCTTCACTGTGTCGGGGTTGTTAGTGATGAAGAATCATGCCTTTTTATACATAATTTGTGGGCAATTATTATTAGAATTATAGTTTTATTAATATACCGAGTAATACTCGATAATAGAAGTTTCACAAAACCTCAAGTGGCAATGGTTGTGGAATGAAGTCTCACCAAACCCAAAATATCTTGGGTTCGAATCTTGTGCTACCCTCTCTCCTAGGCACATGACGTGCATGATGTAATGGCTGGGGCGGATGGCTTTCACACCCCCCACCCAAGTTCGAATCCTGCGAGGTTGTAAAAAGTGGTAAATGAGAAGTTGTAAAGTGTAAAAATGAGTGGGTCCTACCGAAGCTTACAAAAAAAAAAATACTCGATAATATATATTAATTTTTGGATTTTGTATTTACTTTAATTAAATCTAAAAAAAATTAACATATACTACCTAAATAAATTAATAAAACTATGACTCCAAAAATATTAATACCATTAGTACCCAAATAAATCTCCACAAATATTGATACCCTAACTCATGAGCGCTAATTATTACCCCAGTAAAAAAAGCTGGAGCCGCATTTGGTTGGACTATTTGTCCAACATTAATTTCTCCTAATATTCCTAAATGTCCAATCAGCAGTTTTTGATACAGTTGGAGGGCAGGATTTTATTCTTCTGTTTCAAGCGGCGCTTATCACATTCATAATTGTGCCTTTCGATTTTTTTTCAGCCGTTTTTTGTACAGTTGAATGGTCGGCACGATCTGCTCTTATGATCTTCGACAGGGTTTTGTTTCATTTTAAGGGAAAGGGTCCTAATAGATCTCAATTTCTTTCTTTAAATGTTGTTGTGATCCTCAGATATTTATCAGCTTTCCATTCGGGATCATCTTTTTCACAAAGTTGGAACTGATCGAATAATATTCTTGTTGCAGGCTATCCCGGACCCAGTTGGCGATCGTTGGCAAGGTTTCCTTTACTTTCACAAGTCTGTTAGTGTTTGTTTCACCTTAAAAAAATGAGCATTCCTTCTTGGTTGGACTATGAATTTCTCTCTTGTAACGATGCTATAAAAGATTTTGATGTTGAAAGTATTTTGAGCTCCAGTCATTTTCCATTAGCACAACCCATTGAGAACCCCCCTCCATATAGTACCCGTCATGCCACCATAAATAATTTCGTTGATAACTGCAATTCCGGATGCGTAGCGGGCTGTCATCCTCATTCGAATCCTGTTTTAACGACCACATTCTGCAATTCCAGTTGTTCAAATGATGGTCGGTCTCAGACCATCCCGACTGACAAAAGGAATCAGAAATCGATTGAAAAGCAGAGGCGTAAAGATATGAATGCCCTTTTGTCAATTCTGAAGTCCTTGCTTCCCGATGAAAATCTTCGGGTATGTTTTGTCTTTGATCGATAACAAGGGTTTTACTGCATTAAAAAGATCATCAGTACTCACTAGGGTTTCATTTTAATGGAAGCTTCATCTCCTGTAGGGAAAACGATCAGTGGCAGACCAAGTGCAGGAATCTGTGAATTACATTCACCATCTACAGGGAAAAGTCGAAGATCTTCAAAAGGAAAGAGAAAAGATGAAGGCTCATTCTGAAAAATTTCCAGATGTTTCAGTACAGGGCCTGCAATTTTCTGGTAACAAGAAATTTTGCATTAAAGCCCCGGCGATTCGAGAATCAGACCAGGGTTTCCCTTCAATAAATATAAAATCTATGGGTTCAGCAGTTCAGATCTGGACGAACACGTTCGAACATCAGCTTGTGTACTCTGATCTTCTGCTGGCTTTGGAAGATGTTGGGCTTGAAGTTGTGTCCACTACTTCTTCTACCATTAGCAACAGAGTCTATCATACCATACATACCAAGGTAAGATCCTGTAATACTCGAGCGATAACATTTTCCTTGCCTGTGCTATCAGTCAAAATATTAGCATGTTTTTAAATGACTTTTCCTCAATATTGCAGGTGTCTGATCTCAATATCTTTAATGTTGACACGCTATACCTCAAGCTTTGGCACTTGATAAGGACTAACGACCCACAAGATCAGGGTTCACAGACAGTTGATGAAGAAGCCGAATGTTTTGTGCTGCACTCGTGAATTTTGTTTTAAGATTAGGCAAGCTAGTGACTGAATACCGGATTTCTTTGAAATTCATTGTATGATACTGGTGTTAGAGCCTCCTAAATACTATTTGGCTGCGCTAACTGATGCTTGGACTGAGTTTCGTATGCATAGTTCTTTCAGTTATAAATAAAAGGGGAATGTTTTATCTAAAGCTGTACAAACAATATCAAATCGAGAAAATAGTCTGCAAGCCCGGGTTATGGTTCAATTCTGGACAGAAAGGCTATGGTTCAATTCTGGACAGAATTATGTACACTAGAGAGTTGCTTAAGTACGATTTCTTCTGTTAAAAAAATATAAAGTTTAAAGCATATTTAAAAACCTGTAAACAGGGCACATATAATAATTACTAACCATCGACACACGAATCACTTCTGGAGCTTAAAGCGCCAGCCTTTCCTTACGTCACTTATATAACGCAATACCTAGATAGGTGCCGAATCCCATAATCTGATGGATTGGACAGGAGTGAGCCAAGTCAAACATTAGGGATCTTCTGGAAATCTGCTATGTGTTTTATGTTAAAATAATTTATCAAATTGAATGACAGTAACTTTTCGTTATGTCACTTACATAACTCAACTTCAGTATGGAAATTAATGATCAGGTGGAATTAAATAATCTATTTCTATTTCAACCGTTATTAATCTAATATTAGCCTTATAATATTTCATTTTGAAAAATATATATTGATTTTTTAATATTATTAGTTTTTAAATAATATTAGCGTTATAATATTTCATTTTGAAAAATATATATTGATTTTTTAATATTATTATTTTTTAAATAATAGTAGCGGTATAATATTTCATTTTGAAAAATATATATTCATTTTTTTTTAAATATTTAATTAGATTATAATTTAAAAATCTACATTAATATAAAATTATTTATTTAGATAATTTTCTCATAATTTTTTAATATAATTTCTGAAATTATCTATCTATATATATAATAATTTACATAATCAAAATTAAACTATATTATATATGATTACATAATAGAATTTATTAAGAGAGTGATTTTTTTATTTTTATTTTTTGAAGATATAATTTTTATTATTTTTAGGTTTGGGAAAAGATAATATTATTATTCTTTGTATAATATTATATTGAAAGAGTGAAAATCTTGTCTCCCTACATAATTGGGGATTAAAGTAATGTGAGTACATTTAACATTCAAATCCTCTGTTATGACTTGAGAGGAGGATAGGTCCTAGACCCACAGAGCTTTACTAGAGTGTCACGTTCGGGCTTGAGAGGAGGATAGGTCCTAGACTCACATGTTTACTAGTAGCTATGTATCAGGGGGCTACTTGGTTGAGATACTAGAAAAAGTTGGTAAAAAATTTAAAATTGGTAGAAGAAACTATCTATAGTATAGAAGTGCAACACAATTTTTTTTCCCCTTCTTAGTTTTTGAAAAAATAAATAAGAAGATAGTTTGGAAAACACATGTTGTGTCAACACTAACTCATTAGTATAATACACACTCTTCTTTTTTATTTTGAAGATAGTGTTTTTATGATGAAGAGTCCAACAATCCCAGAACACTTTCATATATGACAACAATAACTTGGAGGAAGTGCATGTATACAAATATCTTATAATCTATGCTTATAATAGTATTTTTTTTATGGAGAGATATAAAGAAGATCCAAAATATTTTATTGGCTACATTTAATCAAAATTTTAAAAATACACATTATCTTATGGTTCTCTCAAAAGTGACCACTTCTACAATTAATAGTATGAATATATTAAAAAACATAGAAAGAAGCTTCACAAATTGTTTCACTCTAGTCAAAATCACTTTTGATTCAAGTGGAAATGATTTAAGATCCTCAGTCTTGACTAAACTATTAGGGAATAAGGAGGAACTTGTATAACTAGTATGAATATATTAAAAAACATAGAAAGAAGCTTTACAAATTGTTTCACTCTAGTCAAAATCACTTTTGATTCAAGTGGAAATGATTTAAGATCCTCAGTCTGGACTAAACTATTAGGGAATAAGGAGGAACTTGTATAACTAGTACAACCAAATTAAAAATATTAATATGGTTGATATAGCCGAAGACTTCATTTGCATCTACCATTAATAAATATATAACAAAAAAAACTATTGCAACACAAAATATTATTAACTATTGCAATCAATATACTATTATTAAATTTGATTTTACTTAACCATTAAGAATCTCATATCTTGATAAAAACAGAAAAGTTGAAGAGTTTTTATCCTTTACAACCAAGATATAAGGCATTTTTTCTAAACTTAGGTATGATTTGAAAACCCCTAAGAAATTAGTAGGCATTCAAACATCAAATTTTTAAAATTTATTAAAAGTCAATGCAACCTAACAAACTATTTAACACACTACAAACGTTGACAAACATGTAGACAAAGCATATATTATGTATATTCCCTTGAGAATAATATTAAAAATATATTTAAATCAAAATTTAAAAAAAAACTAAAAAAACACTAACCGACCTTAACTTAAAAAATTAACAATGAAAATAAAAATTTAATAGTTTAAATACATAATAAAATAATTTATAAAAAATAAAATAAAATATTTTAATTTTTTTTTTTTTTAATTATGATGTATTATGTAATATTATAACCCTGGAATGTAAAGGGCTTAACCATGAGAAAATTTGAACAAATGAAAAGACAATCCTATATAATTAATTATTTAATTAATAACGAACAAAATTATATATAAAAATAAAAATTAATTAAATTAAAATCTGTATTTAAAACTATATCTTATAAATTAATTTAATTTTAAATAACTTTATTTTTAAATTAAATTATTATTATCTTAAATATTTTTATAAAAATTATAAAATATCTTATATATATCAAGCATAACCAACTTTACTTTATAAAAGGGTCAATGCACATAACAACTTTTAGCCACACAACTTATGTTATATATATGGATAGACAAATATTTTGTTTGATATGAAAGTGCGGAAATCTAGATGCCATAGCAATATCACTTTATGAAGGAGAAAATACGTATCACATACATCGCTGTGTTGTATGGAATTGTTGCAAGAGCGAATCGTATCAGCGTTCAATGTTCCGACTTATACACATGTAAGTGAGATGGCTAATCCTCCCCACGAGATACACCTGTCCGATTCTCAGTCGATGGTGACATTAATACATGCGTTGAAAAGTAGTTAGTAGTATTTTTATTCTCCTGGATTTATTTCTAACTTTACTTTTAAACTTAATTGCATCAGGATTATTATTATTCACGAATACCTGCTTGTGCGAATAGGGGAAAAGAAAATATGACAGTTAAAACTCATCTGATTGTATAACATAAACTGTACTATTTTATTGATTATTTAATTTAATTATTTAAAATTTTTAATACTATATATATTTGAGAAGAATTATTTAATTTTTTAAAAAAGAATTGAATTATAAAAATTATTTTTAAGTTATTAATTTGATTAAATATTAAAATTGTAATTTTAATAGAATCACTCTCCAGCTTAAGTGACGTTAGTAAAGGCTGGCGCTTTAATTTTCCTTACTTCCACACCACATCATGTGAGATAGGAGATCGTATTGGATTTTTGTCCTTTACTGCAGGCTTCCCATACACTCTTTAATGCTTCAAAATCATGGCCATAAAATGATCAAGGATATATATTGTAAAATAAATGATCAAGGATATATATTGTAAAATAAATGCAATGGCTTGGATTTATTCATTAGAAGTAAAGTTAAAGTTAGTTAGTTAGTTTTTTTTTTTTTTTTTTGTGGTAAATTGTTTTCTGTTTTTCTAACTAATTAATGTTTATATTTTTACATTATTTACATGAATTATAATTTATAATGAAATTTACAAGAGGGTTAGAAAAAGGATTGTGGCAAAGTATATTTTGGTTATTTTTTCTAGTCGTTTTTTAACTCATATTTAACACCATTTCTCAAGACCAAGTGTTATGACCATAGGCTTCATTCGATATTGATCATCGACAAATTGGGTCTGCTCCCAGGTTTCCAACTACAATTCCTTTGTATCGAGACCGAAGTACTTAGACCAAAGCCCTTAGGTCCTATTACTTAGCACTTTGTGACTGGTGGTTGTGACCACCAACCTTAAAACATCGACATTGGTAAATCATGTTTGTTCTTATTGGCTCCTTGAACACAATATTGAGGAAAAAGTACCAAGATTGAAGCCCCATCACTTGAGAGACTTCCTCGAAACCTGTTTACATCACTACTACTTATGGCAAGGCACATTTACCTGGCTATCGAGCTATTAATACACGGGGCAGTATATGCCCACTGCTGGATAATGTACCTGTTTCGATCCAACGGTGAGCATATACTGCCCTGCATATTTATGGCTCAATAGACTTGGAAATATTAGTTGCCACAACTTATATCAAATGTCAGGTATATATCAAATGTCGGGTATCCAGGTTCCTCCTTGCTCGTCACATATCAATTGAACCGAGACCAAAATTTCCATGTCCTGAGATATAAATCACTAGGTATTCTCCCTGGTTTGTTGTATCAATCATTTCCATTTCAGTGCTATTAAGCCCCAATTGCTTGAAAAACCTTGCATTGTTCCAATTTGATAATGTGCAACCTGATATACCATTAGGTCAATATGACACCACCTTTCCAAACTTCTAATACACATACAATTTTGTCATTTGGTCTAAATTTGGAAAAATATAAAAAAAAAATTGACACTATAAAATGTTGAAAAACACTAGTCAAGCTAAAAATATCACTCTATATTTCCATGTCAATTAAAAACGAAATCCAATATCAAATACATCTAATAAAACTCTAACATAATTTAGATAAATTTGATAAATAAAAAAACACTAGAAAGCTCAAACTACTATTATAATAATAATTGACACAAAATTCAATTCAATAGTAAAAAAAATGTTAATAAAAAAAAACACAAAATTCAATTAAATAATATAAGAATAATTCAATAGTATAAAAATTGCCAATTTAGATAAAAAGAAAACACGAAAATCAATTAAATAGTATAAGAATCAAAAGGTGAAAGTAAAGGCCTAGGGGAGATACCATCCTACGGGTAAAAAAAGTGATTATGGTCATGGTTGGGCTCGAGAGTAGCTAGATGAATTGCAACCATATGAACAAGATGGTTTAGCGTTTCTACGAAAATGTGGTAACAAGTAGGCAGATGTCATTGTATTGGCTCGCTTTTAGAATCCAAAATGCAAAACTAAGTGAAGGCTCATTAGATCAAAAGAGAGGTTGAGCACAAGTTTAGTTTTTATGATAGGAACATGTAGCTCGTGCTCAAGGTCCAGGTCCTTCAAGATAACGTGTATTAATTGGCTAGCTTGTTGCAAAACTCAATGAAGGCTCATGAGATCAAAAGAGAGCTTCAACACAAGTTTAGTTTTTATGATAGGAACGTGTAGTTGGTGCTCAAGGTCTTTCAAGATAATATGTATTAATTATTTTTAAATATTTAATTTTTATCGAAGTAAGATTTTAGCAATAGTATTGATTATGGCAAATTATAATATTTAATTTTGAAATATAAATATTTTTTTTGAATGTTATTAAAAAATGTTTTTTAATATTTAATTAGACCATAAGATGAAAGTTTTATTGCAACATTTGTATATATAATGTTATGAGGCTAAGTGCTACAGGTTTTTTGTCATAAATTTTGAATATAGTTGTAATATTCATTGTATGATTTTGGATATTTGTGCAATGATTTTTTATTGTAAATATTTGCAAGAAACCCATCTAAAATTAAAATTCTTGGAAATAGCTCATAGTCAGCTAAATAACATATTATCATCAATTACTATCCATCATAATTTAAGCAAGTCTTTGCATAAAAATGGATAGTTATGAGATGTAAATAAATATACTTAGCATGAGACATTTCCCATCTTTATTTATGTGTTCTTCAACACTTTAATAAGTAGGATTAAAAATGTAAATGGGTAAAAATTATTAGTGTTACTACCCACCAAATCTTATGAAAGTTTTGAGGAGACAATTAATTTCTCCACTTCAAATATCAATTTCCAATTTTTTGAAAACATAATTTCTGAGTTACTAACCTACATTGCAATGTTGGTTAAAAATTATTTTAAATTTTTGTTTAGAGATGAAGTTAAATAAGATATTTAAAATTTCCATGTGTGAAAAAATACAAGGAAAAAAATTATACATTGAGAAAATGTATTTCATAGAATATGCTATTAAAATTTAATATTAAAATTTCTAAATATTCTATTGTTTAATTTTCTATTCAAATATATATGAATTAGCCTACTAGGTATAGAATACACAATGATGGGATATACAATTAAGTTATTCAACGATATGAAGGTCACCCATCAAAACTCTTTGTGAAAAAATCCATCCATTTTAAGGGTTGATGTGGCATAGGCGGAGTGTGGTCCCCTATAATTTAGACAACATAGATGCCCCTAGTCCTTGTTTCTCAAGTCACATGCCCAACTTGATATAACACTTAAAATTCTTGACAAATTATATATACTAATAATAAAACACATTAAAATATATTTCATAAAATATAAAATTAAATCTTTAAAATAAACCACTTAATATATATATATTATTTTTAAAAAACTATAAAAATATAAAGAATATAAATTAAATATCTAACTTAATTTACTTATAAAAGGATGAAAATATGAGATCAAAATTATGAAAACCATGAAAAAACATTTATAGAAGTGATGAGCGGATATTAGGTCCCTGCTCCCTTTAGCCAGGGACTAATATGGGCGCTATGCTGCCCATGCCAGTTAAACGACAACATGGATTTTAATATTTAGAAGGCAGATGTATTGATGGAACCCTATTCACAAATATCAAAACACAATCTGAGGAAAGATTTCCACTTGTCAACACACCGATAGAAAAACATGGAGATAACGGAAAAAAGACGAGACAAAAAACATGGAAATAACGGAAAAAAAAAAACGAGACACGAATACTTCGTTCGGCGTTGAGAGTCGACCCTTCAATATTCGCAGTTAGGGATGTCAGCGACGAAACTGTGAGTCAAAACTTGTTACGCTTTTTTATTGACATTGCAGGCGTCTGCATGGGCGCTTCCTTACAGAATTTTGGCATCTAGGAATTACGATTCAACCATGGCAGATGGACATTTAGCAGTTGAAAGAAAACATGTATTTAGCATTCGAAAGAAATTAAGTATTTATTGATGTTGTAGCGTATGAGTAGATATTAAGTATAGTGATTGTTTTAGTATTTTATTGGTTGAATGCTATATTATTTTTATGTTAAATATAATTAATTATTAATTTATTGGATGGTGTTTAATATTTTTCTGTTATATTTAGGCTAAAGTCACAAAACCCAGTAAATATATAAAAAAGTGGTGTGTTAAAGTATAAAATTGATGGCATTTTTATTTGTCAAAAATCTCGTAAATACATTTTTACTATAAAAATGTGGTGTGTTAAAAGTATAAAATTGATGGCATTTTTATTTGTCAAAAATCTCGTAAATACATGAAAATGTGGTGTGCTAAAGTATAAAATTGACGTCACTCTTATTTGTCAAATAATTTTTTTAAATAAATAATTTTATTTTATCATTATTTTTAAGTTGTATATTATTTTTATCTATCATTTAAATATGATGTATTACATGTGTTTTATTTGGAAAATACAATTTCTACGTGTTTTGGTTTGTAAGTAAAAGACCCTGTTCTTGTTCTTTAAGAGTTGTTTAAATGATTCCTAGTTTAGTGTTTGGTTGAGAGATTAACTCAACTAAGTGATTGTGTGGTTAAGATAGAATTTCTTTCTTTAACCAATTGTTGATGTATTTACATGTGTGCTTAATCTAATGTAAGGAATATAGTTTTGGTGTGCAATCTATTTTCAAATGTTTTGCTAATTTTTGTTGTTGTGAATGTGAAATTATTTCTTTCTTGATATGTAATTTGTATTATGTTTTATATGGAAGTATTTTACTTCCAGCTTGACCTCAAAATAACATTCAATTAAGTAAATAATAAAAGAAGAGGTGTTTATTATTTTGACAAGATCAAAAATATTCAATTGTTGTGCATTCCTATCACAAAACTAGTTAATAATTTGGTGCAGTTGTATATTGTGATTGTTTAGTTAATTTCAAATATTTTACAAATCTTGTTGGTCAAATCTATTAACTATAATGTATTTTGAAGAGGAACTCTCAATTTCAATTTTTTCTGGGATGAATTGGATTGGAAAACCTTTTAAATAATAAAACATGTTAACCTACATTTCAAAAGGAATGGGGAGCATTCTAATATTTCAAGCAATACTAATTTATACAAGACATGTATTTTGAAGAAATTTATAAATAGTTGACAAGTAAAAGTGAACTAATTTACAAGACACGTACTTTGAAGAAATTTATAAATAGTTGACAAGTAAAAGTAATTGTCTTCAACCCCGGATGTGGGTGGTTAAAGACGTGTTAAATCGGATTAGATAGTGGGACGGCAAGTGGCTTAGCCACATGGCCACTCGTGTTCCCACCCGAGATGATTTATGGTGAGCCACCATGAACCTGCAGGCGCCATTACTCTGGTGCACAGGTTGAGGACTCCTCTGCAAGTTTAAGTCCATGGCTTCGGCAAGCCTGCATACCTCTGCCCTGCCCCCTCTGAATTGCTCCTGCCTCCCTGATGCTGCGGAGCCAAGCTCATGCACTACAACAGGGAGGCACTGTCGACTCCTGAGCTGTATAGATTTGGGGGATGGAATCCATTTTTCCCAGAATGTTCTCTGCACTCTGCAAATTGAAGCCTCGGTTCTGGTCTCTGTCTCTTGCCTGAATTGCCCTGTGAATTCCCACACTAAGTCTGCCTCTTCCTCTGTGCACATTGTTAGCACCTTCGTCATTTCGGCCCACACCAGTCAGCTCCACCCCACCCGCAGGACCATGCCGTGACTCCGCCACCGAATGCGTTGCAGGCGAGGCAGCAGCCGAGGCAACGCCATTTGCCCCCGCTCTCCGTCCCCCTCTGAACTGACGACCCCTTCGTCCTCCCCTTCCTCCATCCCGTCCACAGCCCAATTCTCTGGCAGATATCTTGCCACCCGCAGTGGAAGAGGCCGGGTCCAACCCATCGAAGCTCGGCGTGTCAATGCTACAACCCAGATGCTCAACTTCTCTGTGTCCCCTCACCAGCCACATCAAACAGCCCAATTCCACTTCCACTGCACCATGAACTGCCCTACCATCATCGCCACCATCTCTGTGGCATTCAGAGAGGAGACTCACCCGTAGAATGAACATACTCACACCACTGCAAAACATCTTGTCATTGCGCAACCCGCTACTGTTCACGAGAAGCCGGACACGAGAAAACAGAAGGCGACTCAAGAGAAGCCGACCACCAACAAACAGAAGGCTTCGGGCAGCAACTATGGTTCCCGCAAACGCAAAGACCCCTAGGATAGCACTAAGCATGGTGAAGGCATTCCTGGTAGCACGCAGGCAGTTGAGGATGATGGGGATGATTATAGGTGTCTAGTCGTGGAAGAGCCTCCTCCACCAAACGACACCTAGAGGGTCAACGCAGCCAGGTTTTGATCCCCGGCTCCTATTCTTAGGGGCTTTTTTAATGTTTTTCAAATTATGTCGTCAATTTTGGTAATTTACTATAACTGTTTCTCTTGGATTTTGAGCTGTAACCCCTGCGCGGGCAACATTTTCCATCGGTTTTTCGGACTGGTTTCCCCTCAGTGGGCAGTCTTGAATTAGTGTTTTGGATGTCTAAACTTGTTATAACTCCGTTCTTGCACCACAAAGACTGCAGCCTCACTGTAAATTTACTGTATCATTAATAGAATTAGTGCTACTTAGAAAAAAAAAAGTGATTGTCTTCAGTAGGCACCTATAACACTTGAAATACCCAACACAATATGTATGAATGTATTGAACACTCATAAGCATAGGGAATCAAAAATTTGAAATTTCAATATCCCACCATGAAATAAATCCATTTTGTAATCAAATTATAAATATATCTATTTTATAAAAATTCTCAATATCAAATAAAAAATATCTATTTTAACCATACAAAATATACCAAAATTAGTCCTATTATTTTATTAACAACTAAAAATCCCTTCAATATAATTACTCTTTCCTAAACTAACATGTCATGTACCATTCTAATGGCTCATGGACTTAACCATGTCACATGAGTATCAATGTTTAGATTTTAGATCTAAGTGTGCACAATGGAAGATCCCATGATGTGGATGGAAACAACTATTAAGACTCACTATAAGCGAGTCTATAGACATTGCCTAATATATCCAAAACTCTTTATAAGTAAGTCTATGCCTATCTTATGGTCACACCTTTATAAATGCATTTTAAGTTAAAGTTATTCTATATTTAATTTTCTAATTGTATTTGAATTTACTTAGATATGAAAGGTTATAGATTCTTTTCTAATTCTATTTGAACTTACTTAGATCTAAAATGTTATAGATTCTTAACAGGGTAGATCTAAAATGTTATAGATTCTTAACAGGGTGATCCAATTAAAAGTTTTAAAAATTAAGTAAATATAATCATCATTAATTTAAAAATTTAAATTATCAACTTTTAATAATAAAAATTTAAATTATCAACATTTAATAATAAAATAAAACATTTAAAATAAATTAATATATTTATAATTTTAAAAAATTAAATATTGAAATCAAATTTTCCTCTAGAATCACTGAAATTTTCTCACATTTTGGTATTTGGAATCCATTTGGAAATATTCCCACCAGGTTCCAGTGCTGCAAGAAAATGTGTATAAGATATTCTCCATGGATGGATATAGAAAGTCTTCCAACAAAATTCATGAAATGCACGAAGTATACGGGTAGAGATTGAAAACTTTTAAGCCCTACACGCGGTGCACCAAAGTTAAATGTCAGCTGAGACTGAGAAACCTGAGGGACCCGGCGTCGCAAGATTATCCTCCGCCACAACTTGTCCATATTGTCCTCCAGCTCAGAACATACAGGGACGGCTCACTATATCTCTTTTGTGGGGCGGCACCGCCACCAGGGACTGGTCTGTTAGAAGACGACCACCCAGTTATGTCAAATAAAGCGAGCAGCTGGGCGGTGATGGCGGTGATGCGAAACTTCAGCACATAGGGACAGGTGTTCTTTAAAGGTTTCAAGATTCGAGCCGGGTGTCGATTGACAACAATGCTAATAGAATTTCATTGCGTCATTAGACATATCCCAAATGACGTTGATGGCTCTTATCTTGCCTGATACGCGCTTCCACAACACAGTTTTCCCACTGTACATCTCGTTATCACATGTTCTAATGGGTTGATCTATTGGATTTTCCCTAATCTCAAATTTCCCAATTTGAAGCTGTTATCACGGGTTCTAATTGGTCGATTTATTGTGTCTCTAAACTGGTCATACAATCGTCACTGTACATTTCATTATCACGGGTTCTAATGGGTTGATTTATTGTGTCTAATCTGGTCATACAATCGTCACTGTACATTTCATTATCACAGGTTCTAATGGGTTGATTTATTGTGTCTAATCTGGTCATACAATCGTCACTGTACATTTCATTTGTTTTTACATTTCATTACCATAGGTTCTAATGGGTGGATTAGATTGGTTATCACAGGTTCTAATGGGTGCATTGATTGTTTTTATATTTCATTACCATAGGTTCTAATGGGTGTATTAGATTGGTTTTTCTTAGGCTTGTAATTAAATTTCGAATTTATTTTTTTCAATTTGTTGATTAAATTAAGAAATTTAGACTTCTGTGATCCATAACATTGTTAAGATAGTCTTCGGCAAAATCACATAACCAATCTTTTGTCGACGCGTTTCGAACCAACCAGTGTGGTTCATCGTCAGGACAAGTTTAACTTGTCCTTGTCCTGACGATGAACCACACTGGTTGGTTCGAAACGCGTCGACAAAAGATTGGTTATGTGATTTTGTTGATTAAATTTTTGATGAGATTATAATTTAGAGTTTAAATTATATTTTTTAAATAAAAAATAAAAATTTTGTAAGTGGATGTAATTTAAATGCTAGAGAGGGGTCTTTATTATCTTTTTTCCGGATATAATGTTATCGAGATTGAAATATTTTTCTTTTTGGAGTAATTTTTATATGAAAGATAATTGGCTTACCTAGTTGTGGGTGGGTTTTTCATGGATATAACTAGTATTGTTCTTCAATATAGTGAGTCACATAGAAAAAATATAAAAAAATTGTGTTCTCTAATTATTTTACATTTTGCGATTTTCTTTCGGCAATTTTTTGTTAGAATATGTTTTCTATTTTTGAATACATAAATGTATTCAACACGCCAGAAAACTCATGGGTCGTTTTGGCAAAAATCATAAATTAAGCTTATGATTCTAACAAATTTCTATCAAGTTTCATGCAAATTTCAACGAAAAATATAACCTAGAAAACTCCAAAGAGAGAACACTTAAATTATAGCTAAGAAGACAACCATAAAAATTAATTTGAATTATATTAATTCAATAACTTAAAATTATGATTTTCCCAGCTTTTCATCAAAATGAAAAACTAAAAATTAAAAAAAAAAACTTCATTAAAATATTATAATTATCACATACATTTAGAATAAAAAATATATAATTCCCTTTTTTATGTTTTATAAAACATTTTAATGCCAATAAGTGTGTCTATTTTGAAATAGGGATTTTAGAATTTTAATCTAATTATTAAATATTATTAGGTAGATAGTAGGGATTTAACCTATATTGAATATTTTTAGTACAATAACAAATTAAATGATAAGATTCAAGTATCATATGAAATAGGCTGTTAGCTTTTAAACGTGTGGTATTGATAAATCATGGTATTAACCCATAAAATTGTAATAAAAAATATTTATAAACTAAAAAATTTCATGGCATAAAAAATGAATTCCTTCATCAAAAATATTGTGACATAATTTTTAAATCTATATATCTTTTATTTATATTAATTCTTTTATAATTAATAATAATAATAATAATAACCATTTAAAATAAAATTAATTTTTATTTTTTTTAAAATAATATGAAATATATCATAAAATTGACGTTATGATGTTTATTATAAATTCATATTTATTAATTTATATAATTATTTTATTTTTTAATAAAAAATCTAAAAATTATAAATGATTTATCATCTAATATATGTCTGTTAATAAAAATAAAGAAAAACATAGATTAAAAACACATGCTTCATACGTTAAAAAAATGAATGGCTGAATTTTATTCCCATATAAAAATCTCTTGGATTGTGGTTGGCAAGAAAGAGTTTACACGGAAACATCACTGTGAAACTTAAATACTTTGAACTTCCCATTTTCTTTGGTATTTTTATTTTATATCCATAATGTTTGACGTTACTAATATATTTTACTATGGCATTGATTTAGTTTTATATGCTAATGTTTAAATCTTTTATTAAATTGGAAGTTTATATATGTGAAATTGATTACATAAATAAAATTTTATAAAAAATATTTTTCCAAAATGGTATAATAGATTGTCTAGTTTAAAGTTGTATGAATATAAATTCATTTTTTATTAAATATGGAGATGGATTAAATTTTTTAAATTTATTTTTCTAGTATAAAATTTGTGTGAAGGTTTCGATCTCAGTAGATTTGATTTTTTTTCTTGACGTAAAAATCTAAAAATAAGATGGATTTATGATAATTCTTCATAACATTTTTGTTTGCTTTGGAAACCTTAATTTTTATTAATGAAAATAAAAATTACATTTAATAGATGCAAGTGTGCATATGAAATCTTGATCCAGTAAAAAATTCGTAACAATATTCATACAAAAGGCACGCAAGCCTGCAAAAATACCCCATGAAAGAGCACCGTAAGGAACCCTGAAACCATTATCCAACAGGGCACAAAGCAACACATAAGACCAGAAAAGGGGGAGAAAAATAACATAAAGACAAGCCAACACTGGATAGCTCAAGAGAGAGATCTAGAAACCAACCTCATAGTAAAAGGATGAGCCACAAAAACCATAAAAGAAAATCACCAAAATATAAGCAACGAGTTGAATATGTCATCGGAAAGAGAAACAAGAGTGGTGAGAAAAGGCATTCCAAAAAAATTTCCAGTGGAGTACCCATGCCTCATTCGCCTTGCAAAGGAGAAAAACTCCCAACCAATACCAAAAGATCCCCTTTACAAGATGGAGAAAACAAGCCTAGTGTGAAAAGGCAGGAAAAGGAGCTCCAAGCTTCTGAAGAATACTCAACCCTCCTCCCCCTTGACTCATTAGTCATGCCATGAATCGTCAACACCAATAAAGACCAGGACAAACAATCCAGGGCAGTCTACTGGTAGTGTTACAACTAAAATCTGGAGCAACACCTCTGTATCTTTGGACGGTGCAACTGAAATGTGATATAGAGGCATGATATGGGGTCGAGACAGCTATAATTTGTTGCCTAGTCCCCGCTCCCTCAAATCTCCACCTAGATGTTGATTCTTAATATCACTATTTCGTAACAACCCCTCGTTGATTTCCTATGTAAACAAAAATAAGATGAAGGTCATGGGACATGTATTCCAAGATGAATGTTGGGAAAAACATAGTGGTGGGTATCACTAGTAATTAATGAATGGTTATGGCAATTGGAAAAGGCATTAGCAAAGACAAAGTGGCAATAATTAACATTTTATTTATGAAATAAAAGAAAATAGGAGAAAAGGAAGGTGAAGAGACACAAATATGGGTGAGAGGAAAATTGAAGGAAAATGAAGAAAATAGATGTCTCAATGACAAAAAGAATTATTAGGATAAGTTGACAAATTTGAATGGTTATCCTTTTGACAGTTTTGGGTGGAACTCTCTTCTATTGTCTCATTCTCTCTTACTTTTCCCACTTAGACCATCATTGGAACATGCTTGGAGCACTCCAGTATTCACTTGGATTTGGAGAAAGAAGGAAAAAGAAAGCAGGAAAGTGCAAGGGAAGCGGTGGATTAACAACTACAACTGGATTTATTTGTAGGTAACAAGTTTCATGTGTGATTTATTTGTTGATTTATGGATGGATGGTATATGCATGTGGTTTTCTGGTTATGTGTTCTCATTAATATGGAGGATTTCTTCGATTGACAATGGTCTTAACCTTGTATTTCCATTTCCTAGATAGCCATGGTGTTGTGGGTTTTTCCACATGATTATTTTCTGATTTGTGCTCATAATTCCTTATGAATGTGAGTTGGAACAAATGCTTTAGAAGGCCTGGAACAACTTGGGTTGAGTTACTAGTCCTAGAGCCTAGGTTGGGAAAAATTCTCTGAAGCTCTTGGTGGGTTTAGTTGCTAGTCCCTGAAGCCAGGTTCCAATAACCCTATAAAGCCTTGGAAGGCTATGATTTGAGTTACTAGTTCCTGGAGCCCTGGATAGCTTAGGTGGATATCGATCTGGTTGGTTAGTGATGTTCGGTCATGAGGTGTAATCGCTAGTTGAGGGTTGAGGAGGTTTATCCTGTAGAAGCCATTTTTTGGTTTATTCCATGAGATACCATGTTCATGTTTGGAATATGGCACGGGGGTGATTGGATGAAAGAGAGATTTGGTGTTGCCCAATCTAAGGTCGGGTTGTATGGGGAAGTCCCTAACTTGGTTGGTATTTTTATATGTTAATAAGAGTTATTATTCTATTTTGATTCATGTATATTCGTAGCGATTATGTTGGCGATATTATTGCTAATTTTCCATGGTTTACATGCTATTTTTTTTTATATGGTGATTATGTGATGTGTATTGTCTATGGATCTTGTCATGAATTGTTTAGTTATTGATTGATTGATGAATGTACGGACTAATCAAAGTTGTTGTAGCCATAAGGAGACGATATAGGGCCTTCTCAATGATTCTTCGATGAATGCCAAACATTTATGATCAGATATGCATTCATGACATGTAGCTTACATGTTTTCCATGTGTTTGACAAAATTTCTAGTATGTTATCGTCAGTCTAGGTTTAGTTTGATTTTAATTTGAATTGTTGGCATTGTTTTCATGTCAATAACAATTCTGAGAAGTCTCAATAAGTTCTAGGTAGTGGTATAAAGGATAATCTAGAATTGTCGCTCAGATCTCAGGACCAAAACCTCTAACATAGACAATTTGGGTCACAACTGCACTCAGGTAGTGTTGGACATGTGGTTGGATACTTGTTATTACAGAGGCTTGGCTATACTATACAAGTGGAAAAGGTAAAGTTCATAAAGGAAGAAATAATGTGACTATAGATAATCATGTCATGCATTCAGAGAGAAACCACAACCAAAGAAAAGAAGATGCCAAAGAAAATGGGATAAAGAGAAGTACGATTCATGATGAATTTGACCAAGAAGTTGTTGAGATAAAAGTAAAACTACATGTACTAATGGAACTGCTACAGGAAGGGGAAGAAGAACAAAGGTAGAGATCAATTCTATGGAAGAAATTTAGGTGTCCTAAGTTGCAAGTGAAGCTGAAGCACAAGTTGTGTTCTTGGTTTAGGAGAGAACAAATGGAAAGAGAGATTAAAGTTCACTATTTTTAACCTAAACAAGGACCTATCCTTAGTGAAGATGCACATGAAAGAGCTTATGAGATTCTATGGAATAAATTTAAGTGTCCTAGGTTGCAAGTGAAGCTAAAGCACAATTTGTGTTCTTTGTTTAGTAGAGAACATGTGGCAGCAAAGATGAAAGTTCAATATTGTGAACTTAAACAAGGATCTATCCTTTGTGAAGATGCAAATGAAATATTTGATGTGATTCTATGGAAGAAATTTAAGTTTCCTAAGTTGTAACTGAAGTTGAAGCACATGTTGTGTTCTTGGTTTAGGAGAGAACACATGGAAGTAGAGATGAAAGTTCACTATTGTGAACCTAAACAAGGACCTATTCTTAGTGAAGATGAACATGAAAGAGCTGATGAGATCCAAGGATCTCATGATTTTAAAACTAATGAAATGTTTTTGAATGCATGTCATAGATGATGGATAGTTTCCTGATGAAATAAATACTGAAGAAATTCCAATTAATGGAATTGTGGATGAAATACTTACACTAGAGCAAGGAGCCATCTTTTAAGAGAAGGACAAATAGAATGAGAGAGTTACTGCAAGTGTCATGGACTATTTGGGAAGTTCAAATCAACATGAGAAGTTGATGTATGAGATATAGAATAAGGCCACAAAGCCTTATGATTTTAAAACTAATTCTTTTTCTATGTTTGCATGTTGCATAGACAAGGAAGAAAGACAATCATTTGAAGTTATCATGAAGATTAATGAAGATGATAGAAATATTCTTTGCAAAATAATAGCTAAAGAACGAAATCAATTTTTTTTACCAGAGCATATGAACCAAAATTTTCAATTAAAGACAATAAGAGTCAAGATCATGTGGAGTTCATAAATGAAATTGTTGGTAAGAAGTTGCAAATACCTCTTGGTGTAGATAACATGTAAAATTTGACCAGTGGAGACAATCAAAGGAGAGAGAAGAATAAGCATTCACATGGAATACTTGAGATACATGAAGAAGAATTTGAGTTGTTCGAAAAGTTGCTGAGAGGATTGAGCCATCAGAAGAGATTACAACGAGAGATGGAACTTGTTCACAAGTGCCTCACAATGAAAGGATGCTTACAACATCTAAAAAATCAGAAGTGAATTTTAATTTTCAAACTGATTATAAGGTTCCAGGAAGTGTTGATGAATATGGAAATGTGATTAAAGAAATAGAATCTGAGCTATTTCTGGAAAATGAAGTTGAGCCTAAAGTACAATATTCAGAGAAAAGGTTCATAGATTTTGAGGAAGAGATGAGATTTTTAGAGAAGTAGCAAGCATGAGATACATGTAACGAGGGTTGCATAGAGTTTGAAAACTCATTTGATTTTGAGGAACAACTTAGAGTGCCATATAATAGTGGCATGCATGAAAAGAAAATGCAACAATTTGTGGGGAGCAACAACAACATATTTCAGGCCAAGAGAGAGGTATTAGTGTTTGTGTGTATTTACATGTATAAGATTTTATGAATGAAATAGAATTTCATGTCAATTTGTAATAGTGTGTCATGAATGAATTGTACCAATCAAGTCAGAGATTATAGACAATTTTAGTAGTAAAATATTTTTTTTGCATTTTAGATGATTCTTCGTGTATTACAATTGAAGGTTTTGTAATAGAGTATGTGAGTTGATAGCATGAGTTCTAAATTAATTCTTAGTGTGTTAAAACAATATTGTAAGAAATAGGTGTCAAAATTACAATTGGTTGACTGGATGCATGCATGAAGGTGTGGAAAAGCAATTTTCTAGAGGGATGGAATCAACATTGGACATGTGTTGGAATTATGGATGAGGTTTCCATGACAGGATTTTGCAAGAAGATGTGTAATACCTTGCAACTGGGAATTTACATATGATAGTTACGTTGAAAAACATTCAGTTCTAGAAAAATAAATACCTAGTTCAACGTTGAAGAATGAGTTGGAATTTGTCCATGGAAATTTTTGTGTGTCCAACATATGTTAAATTCTATGTGGAATTGAAGAATGTGATGTGAATGTTTAGTTGAATATTAATGATTGTAAGGTATATGGACTCCTAATGTTAGTAGAGTATCAAGACTAAAAACTAGAGAAATTTAAAGTTGCAGGAAACATAAATTTTCCTCTAGCAAGTGTTATCAAAGTAGATATTTCCTTTGAGAAAGGAAGCCAAGAAAGTTCACCCTTTGAAGGAAAAACTGAGAGATTGATTAAGTGAATAAATGAGAGAAGGAAGCTTTATGCATGTGTAGTTTTTTGTAGAACAAAGAATCGAACCATGGTGAGGGCACTATCCAAGGTGCTCTATGTTGATTGATGATATGACACCAAATGATGATGCTAACAATATGTACACAAGAAGACAAGTCTTGACCAATGTGTGGTCAAATTCAAAGGGGTAAATCATTGGAGTGGAAATTCAATTTGAGGGAAATTACCAACATGTCAATAAGAAATTGCAGATTGGGAAAATTGATCTAGTCGATCAATGTGTTCAACTATTTTTTTGAACCATGAATATTAATTTTTGAATTTATTTGAGTGAATAATGGAATATTTGCATGTAATCCATATTGGAAGACAACTCATCTATGTGAGAGATTATATAGGAAGTAAAAAAGATTGATATAATATATTTAGAGCAGAGCTGGGTAGAATTCCCATTTATAAGTCTAGCTAGATAAAGATTGAATTTAGGTAGAACCTACCGAGGTTCGAAATTCCATAGAAGTATCCATGAGTCATAGTTGATTTTCATGGAAAAGTGAATTTTCCTACATACTCACTTGACAAAAATGATTTATGGGGGTCTATTGTTTTTAATCTTTTTACTCGTCTCAATCTTCGACCTGTGGATTATGGCCATACTACAATCTAATGTTTCACACTCTATATCCTACATGTGTGCAACATCAAACTCCTCATGCTTCACTCACAAATTCGTTACATACGACGTTAATCATCAAACCAATTCACAAAATATGTATATGAAGCCATGAATTCATCAAACCATGATAAATGCATCAACCTTTATTAATTTAATCGCTATACTATTACATGGTGTGTTGGCTGGCCAGATCTTCATTCTACTGGCCACCCTTCATACACACACAAGTTTACAATTTATATTAGAAAATTACAATATCATGGATTATTTCAATATCATGGAATTTTTCAAGATCCACGATCTTCTTGATAAAGCTCTCAACATGATCCTCTCCACAAAGCTCTCTAAATGATATTCTCCATAAAGCTCTCAATGTGATATTTTCCATAGAGATCCCAATGAATTCCTAATATTTCTCACAGATCTAATTTTTCAAGCTTTTAATCCTTTACAAAATAAATATTATCCTACGTTTTTTACAATTGCGCCTTCTAGAACTCATTCTTGCTAATTTTTCAGAGGATGGGTCGATGTTCTTGCCAAATCTTCACACAATGAATCTCTGACATATCATGTGCGTTCATGACATACTAAACAATACTCCTAATTTGACTACATATCAGAAAATACCTCTAAAAATCATATTATTTAACCCCGTGCCAATACGAACCTAATACACCTTCCCATTTAAAAAGCTCTTACTTTCACCAGATATTGTAGGTGTAACTTTTTCATTAACATTTTTTATACTCATTTATATTTTTTCATTAACTTCGAGCTCCATTTTTTATACCTGCCAATATAAAAACACTTTACCCCCTATGTATCCCCCAATATATTATGTCATTTTTCCATCAATATATATCTCCCAATATGAAGCCACGTGGTATGGTATTGCTTCCCCAGTGAAGCCCCTGTAGCTCTTGCATTAGACTCCTAAGGTACAAAACATTTATGACCTTCTAGTCATATTCTTTCTAGTCTTCTCATACCATCTTCACCTCATGAGCTACAGCACACATCTACAACAACAATTCTCCACCTTGCTCACAATAACTCACCAAACTTTCTCATGAGTTTGGACTTTTGGCATCTTTCCAGTTCTCTTCTCTTGAATCCTTTGAGCACTCCTTGCTCTAGGATTTTGCAAATATTCTCACCTTTCTCTACTATCACCTGCACAGAGAAAAAAAATATCTTACCATATCTTCAATCACTTATACATTCTTCTGCTGCTTATCCTCGAGACTATATGCAAGAATAATTTTCACTTTGATACCACTTGATGTAGGAAAATTTTAGTTTTCCTACAAGTTCAACTACTTTGGCTTAACACCATAAGTCAAGACTCTCACCAATATGTTTCAGAGATAAAATACTACCATACACCGTCAACAATGCATAAGAAGTATGTACCATAATACGCCAATGTAATATTAATTGACCAACAATCAATGATGAGCAACATTTCCACCATGAGATCTCCAATAATAGAATCTCTATGATTCGATATAAAAATTTACCATATGTTGGGCATGATCATGTCCACGTAACTCTCATTTCCACAATTTCTTATTGACCTCATGCCTCTAACTATCTGCTGATAGTTGGGTCCCTTTTCTTAGTTAATTGTACTCCTACTCAAACATTGATGACAACTTCATTTTCTCTAGGCCCTCTTCATAGAAAGCAACTTCTTCAATCATAGAATCAATACATAATTAAAATTTGACTTAGAGAAAATTAAATTTAGAATAAATGCATGGTATTCATTATACATTAATTCATAATAACAAAGATCACAATCTATTAGAGTAAAATTCCCTTTCATTAAACTAGCTTTGTCCATAGATATGTTGAAGGCATTCATTCTATTTGTGGCATGATTTCTCACTCATTTGGTGATTAGATTTACCCATAGGATTACAATCATTAAATACACAGTTACAAGAAAATTAGTTTTCTCTACCTCTGTAAATCACTCCCTAATTTATTCCCTAAATATCTCATTATTTATTCCATGAAGCTCTCATGATTTATCCCCTAAATCTCTCATGATTTATTCCCTAAATCTCTCATGATTTTATAAGTAAATTAGCTTTTTCCTAATGAAAAAAATCTTTCTTATCGATAGATTTTTCTAAAACTATTCTATAATAATTAAAGAAACTAAGAATATTTATCAACAAAAACTTAGAATTCTTTTTAAATGTTGAAGCCCATTTTGAAGCTTTCTCACCAAAAATCCTTACTTTTTGGAAAATGACTTGGAAGTTTAAATACTCATACATGGCATGTTACCTACTACTTCAGTGTACTACCATATATCGGGACACTTGTACGCGTTACTTGCTATTTTTCTAATTAGCACCGAAAAATTTCAAAAATTAGTTTCACATGTCAACTCGTGATGCATCAATTGTCATGTCACTTGGTGTGCACATTCACCATGCCAACTAGCCTGCCATGTCACATCACCTTCTGGGCTTTCTCAGCCTCTCGGCATTCTCAGTAATCTTGCCTTATTGGCCTTCTCACCTTCTCAACCTCTTGGCCTTCTCAGTTTTCATCCTTCCTATCTTCTCAGCGCTCTGAAACCTTCTCAACCCTCGGTTCACTATTGTTTGAGATGTGCTTCAAGTTTTCCTACTCGGCTTCCTTCTATGTTACTCCAATTGAATGATATTGCTCACTCTTTTCACTTACTAAATACTTCCATCAACATCAATAACAACACTGGCTTTGACATCAATAAAATTACATTGTTTAACGGATATAATAATCAATCTAGCAAAGCCAATGGGTATATTCCTTCTTCAAAAGAAGTATAATACTCACATGATATGGCCAAGAGAAAAGAAAAGAATGCCCCACGAGGTTAAGTGCACTAAATACGTGGAATGCACAAAACCATAAATAGAGTGTGATAAATGACAACATATATAACCGAGGAAAGTTTTTAGATATAAGGCCAAACATGTGTTTACAAAATAGAATTGCTTTTAAACTTCTTCACATCACGAAAATGGATTCTTAAAATATGTAAAATTTAATAAATATCATTTAACATCCAAATTTCCTCATCTTTCCTACACATTAAGTCAAGTAAAACCTGTAGTGTTTCCTTATGTAAAAAAAAATTGAAAAACATTTTACACATTAAGAAAATGTAATTCATTAAATACGAGATTAAGATTTTAGATTAAGATCTTTACACTTTTAATTCCTAAAACAATTTATAAACTAAGAAAATTACTTTATAAAATATGAGATTAAGAAAATTACTTTATAAAATATGAGATTAAACTATAGCATAAACTCTAAGGGGAATATAAATTTTGGCACATGGGTATTGGAACAAAAAAATGAAAATAAATATATTTATAAACTTAGGAATAACGCTTATAATAGTATATTGGTAAATTTGATTTGTTAATTTTTGGAGTTTATTGAATGATTTTCTCAAGAATAATCTCCTATTTTGGAATTTGTTGGATCTCATAACCATCGTATACGTGGAATGTATTTTTTGTTAATGTAATATACAAATTGTTTGAGTGTAACCTGTGCACTATGTCAACTCCTCAAATTTCTATGTTGGTATCAGAGCCAACTCTGGATTCGCTCCCTTCGAGGGTCGAGAAGATGGGTAAGTCATAAATTTCTAAATCTTTTGTACATAGATTGGTATATAAGTGTGAGATTATATTAGTTTAGTGTGCGATATTTTTGTGTGCGTTTTCGTTAATATGAGCATTGCTCATGTGTTGTGTTTTTATAATCATTGTCAATGATGACTAGAGTGTTCTGCAGTGAAAAGGGCCATTCTAAAACCATGGGCTAGTGGACACAAAGAGTATTTATATGTGAGATTCTCTTTGGTTAGACTCTAATCCAGGATGTCGGAAAGAATAGCTTGTTGATCTAGAAACCACTATGCTCTTTCTTCAGTGAGATAGGAGCAGGAAAACATGTCCCTCATGCTATACTTCTTGATTTAGATCCCACTATAATTGACGATGTCAGAATTGGAACCTACAGGAAACTCTTCCATCTTGAGTAACTTATTAGTGGAAAAGAAGATGTTTCTAACAATTTTTCACAGGGCCATTATACGATTGGAAAATAAATTCTGGATTTTTGCCTGGGCCACATCCGAAAGTTGGCTGACAATTACACGAGACTACAAGGTTTCCGAAAATTCTGAATTGCCTCCAGCCTCAACAACATCATCAACATTCAAAATCGAGGCTTATGAAATTTTGTAGGTTGTTTATCTCTATGGTTAGACAATTTTGAAGTGCCTTTGCATGGTTAAAATTACTAGTAGACCCCTGGTCGTGAAGAAGGAACAAAGGGGGGGATTGTTTTGATCTTTTAAGAATATATTTTAAGGGTACACCCTAAGTTATTTGCAATAATTAAAATGGAAAGCAAACAACCATGTGCTTGCTTTCAATTAATACATAAAAGAATGAGATTATTTCGAGTGCCATGCATTCGTTGTTGACTAGAGTATGGTTGTTGTGCCAACCCATTTTGTGAGATGTTTTAGATTGAATCTTAGGAATAAACATGACAACTATATTCAAGACATTCGATAACAATGTTGCATTGTGTTTTATCTTTTTTATAAGGCCCGTGGGTGGGGTATAAATTCTATTTGTTGCCCTTGCCACAAAAGTGCGATATATGTGTTCGTGAAGCCCATGGAGAAAATGAACAACATTGAGTTTTGTTTTATGTTTTATTAAGTTTTATGGTTTCCCTTTATTTTAATATAGGTTTGTAAAATTGTATAACTAGTTATTGAACAATGTTGCACAATTTAAATTAGTGGTTTTTGGTGCTCATAAACACTTTAACACAACACTAGTTTGTCTTTCTTTACATATTGTTACGGTTTTTTGTTCTTAGCACTCGTAAACCCTTGAACAATATCTACAGGTTATAGTATGAGATCTTTATGTGTTAGATAGGTCAATTTTTATGATCCACTTATGAACACATTCAATATCTAGACTGCCTTCCTAGCAACTGACAGATAACTGAAAGTGAAATATCCAATAGATGGTGGTACATCCATAGAGTGGTTCATTACTAGAAATATTTTATCAAAGAAGCCCCAACGAGCTAGTTCTATCAATATTGTTGATCTTACAAGTACGTCAATGATGTCCAGAGACAATTGTACCTTAAATGAGTGAAGTGGGAAGCTCAAATATTGTGGTGATGAAGAGAAATATTCGTGAGATTTCAAATTGGGTAAAGTGTTAGAAGACCATATCATATAGATGTGACTTTAAACATATATGTGAACTATAATGTATGATTCTTATATTAATCTTTGTAATGTTAACTATCTAATGTAAACATTAAGGGAAGGACAAAGAAATAGCACTTACAATAGCATATTAGCATATTTGGTTTGTTGGTTGTTAGAGTATGTTGAGAGATTTTTTCAAGAATAATTTCCTAGTTTAGAATATATTAGATCTCATAAACACTATATATGTAAAATGTATTTAGATTTTGAAATATAATATACAATTTATTTTGTGTATAACATATACACTCTATTTACTTAAATTTCTATGTAATAACTCTCTTAACATTACGTTGATTTATATAAGTATAATCAATATGAAAACACTACAAAACTCAAACTACTATTATAATAATAAAACTTCAAAAGGAAAAAGACTTCAAAAGATGAATACAAAAGTCAATTCAATCGTATAAAAAATATCAATCGACAAAAAAAGAAAACACAAAATTTAATTACTATTATAATAATAGAAAACTTCAAAAGATGAATGTAAAAGTCAATTCAATAGTATAAAAAATGTCAATTAACAAAAAAGCACAAAAGTGAATTAAATAGTATAAGAACCAAAAGGTGAAGGTAAAGGCTTACGCATGAGATATGATCATGATCCTAAGGGTAAAAGAAGTGCTTATGGTAATGGTCAGGCTCAAGAGTCAGATCAATTACAATAGTGTGACCAAGGTGGTTTACCTATTCTACAGAAATGTGCGAACAAGCATGTGGATGTAATTGTATTGGCTCACTTCTTAAACTCCAAATGTCAAAAGTCACCGAAGGCTTATTATATCGAAAGAGAGGTAGAGCACTCACACGACAATAACTAAGGTCATTTATACCTAATTAATGTATTAAATTTTTTAAGATTTCAATAATAGATTTATTTGTTAATTATTATTAGTTTAGGTAGTAAAAGTAATAATGTTTAATTTTAAAATATAAATATTTGTTATTAAAACATATATATTAATTAGATCATAATTTAAAGTTCTTATGGTAATATTTGCACAATATGATGTACTTTTTGCATGATATAAGTTTTTAGATATTTGTGTAGCGATGTTTATTATAAACATTTGCATAAAAATGATCGAAGATTAAAATTCTTAATTATCTCACATTTTTTGCTATAAATTTTCGATATAGTTGCGATACTGATGCTACAGATTTTGGATATTTGTGTGGTGACCTTGATACAATTGCAATATTCATGTTATAGATTTTGGATATTTATGGGGTGATCTTTTATTGTAAATATTTGCGGGATTTCCATCCAAAATTAAATTTCTTGAAAATAGCTCATACTCAAGTAAATATCATATTTACTATCAATTACTACCCACCATAATTTAAGCAAGTCTTTGCATCAAAAATAAATATTTATAAAGTGATAATAAATATACTTAGCACAAATCATTTCCCAATATTTGATTTATTTTTTTCAACACTATGAAAATAGGATTAAAAATGTAAATGTGTAAAACTTAGTTGTTAAAAAAATGTTATGTATTGTGAAAATGTATTTCATAGAATATAAGATTAAAATTTTAAAATAAGCTATTTTTTATTAATTAATTTATTTTCAATATTGTTTAAAATTATTAAAAAATATATTCATTCAAAAATATATTTCATATTTCATAAAATATGAGAATAAAATTTAAAGTTAAACTTTCAAATTTTTTTCATATATTACTTAAAAAAAACACTGGACAAATAAACCCATATATCTATATATCTATATATATTAATTTTAAAAACCATATATAGAAGACAAAATTACACAATATAAAAATAAATCATTAAACTAATAATGAAGATGTATTTGCAAAACTATAAAAAGCATGAAAAACCATTTACACTGGAGGTCACTAGACAATTAGTCCCTACTCCCTTTAGACAACTAAATAAGGGAGCTATGCTAACAATTAAACAACTCCATGGATTTTAATTATTAAAAGGCAGAACCCTCTTCACAAATATCAAAACACAATTTTGAGGAAATGCATCCACTCCTCAGCACAACAATAAAAAACATCGAAAGACGTGAAAACAAAAGATAAGAATACATAAATTGGAAGTCGATTTTAATGACGAAACTGTGAGTCAAACAATGTGATGTTTTTTTATTGATATCGCTTTTTTTTTTGGGCTTCTAGTGATTTTGGTGTTTCTCTATGGTTGTGAATTGTGAGTCACCACTACATTCGACATGTAGTGGAAACAAATTGAGAAAATTTAGAAATGTTTGATTATAAAAAAATTCAAAATTAAAAGTGCAGAACAAGGGCTTATCCTATTGAAGCAATTTCTATGGTGCCAGCCATAAGGCATTTAAAAAAAATAGCAAATGAAAGAGGGCAGATGGCATAAGGTTGTCTTTAATGACATATTGTGAAAAAGAAAAAAGAAATAGATGCAAAAAAATAACAAATGGTTTAGTAAATGTGCTATTTTCTTAAACACGTGTCCCATAAACAATAAAGTGATAAAAACATTTTTTATGGATAAGTTCCACAAGCGTACTTGGGATAAAGAGCTAGAGACAAAGAAAAAGTACTATATGGAAGTGTTTAATCCCACTCATAATCATCAACGCAAAGCGCACATAGAGGCAAATATTTCATGGAAAGCCAAAATTCTTATTACTTAGTTAAGGATTAGTTTCCATCAACTCCTTTGTGAAACAGGGCGTTGGAAAATGCAAAAATAAGTGTGGGAGAAAAGAGTATATGTATTTTTTATTCTTCATGAATAGTGGAAACAGAAAAGCATTTCATTTTAGAATGTGAGGCCTTCAAAGAGAACAGGGAAAGTTATGCATATATTTTGGCAGATAGCTCTTGGGATAATTGTTTTAGTGAGGGGTTTGTCGAGAAGCTAGGAGCGTTTATTGTGAGGCTTCATAGGAAAAGGGCCGAATATATAAACCAAATGAGGATGCAATCTGTCCCATAGGCTATATTTAGCCTCGTGGATGTTAAAATAATTTTCTTTCTTCTTTCTTGTTTTCTTGCACGCATCTACATGGGCGGTTCCTTACAGATTTTTGGTATCTAGGAATTACGATTCAATAATTGGTAGAGCATGGGCGGTTCCTTACAGAGTTTTGGGATCCGGGAATTAGGATTCAAAAATGGTAAATGGACGTTGAACTCTTGAAAAAAAATGTATTTATGATTTAAAAATGTAAATATTAAACATAATTATTGTTTTAGTGTTTTTATAGCTGCTTAACCGAGAGTATATTGTATTGTAACCAGTTTGAGTCAAAATGTTTTGATTTTTTTTCTTCTAATTTTTTATTGGTGATTAACTATTTTTATGTGATTTAAAATCAATTTTTCAAAATTTCAAATTGTTAGAGAAAAATAAACTCTAATTAGTAAGTGTCCTCATAAATTAATTATCCATTTTTTTTAAATACACAAAATTTTCCATAATTAATATTTTATTTTCATTCATTATCATACTTATTTTTAACAATAAATATTTATTAACCTATAATTGATTTCTTTGTATTAATTGTTATACTCTTTCTACTAACATTTTCTTTTCTAATAACAATGTGTTTTTTCACCTTTTTCCATTAATATATTTTACTAATCATAATTTTTTTGAATTGTTTCATTATTATTTAATTATTCGTTATCATTTTTTCATAAAACTATGTTATCATGTACTAATACAGTATTAGCAATTTGATTCCCCCTCCATCAAAGTTGCAAAAATGGGATGTTTAAATCATGCCTTAGTCATATTGCAGGCCAAAGTCATAAAGGCTAGCAAATACATAAAAATATTGTGTGCTAAGGTACAAAGTTGAGGAGTACTTTTACAAGTCAAGTAATTTTTATTTATCTTATTTTATGAATTAACCATTGCCTTTTATATTTGATATTTATTTTTACATATCATTTAAATATGATGTATTATATGTGTTTTGCTATTTTTTTTTTGTGAATGTGAAATCATTTTTTCCTTGATATAAGTTTTGTATTATATTTTATATGGAAATATTTTACTTCTAGTTTGATGATAAAATAAGATTCAATTAAGTAAAATCATAAATGAAGAGGTTTCATATTATTTTGACAAAATCAAACATCTGTGAATTTAGGCCTCTATGATTCATATTGTTTGAGGATTTTTTTAAGATGAAACCACATTCAAAAATATATAGTTCACACTATTTAAACCATGGAATGAGGTTCATCATGATGATGTCAACCATATATTTTCCAATGTGATGTCACTGAAAAATTCTCTTCAAAATCAAACATATTCAATTATTACGTTCCTATCACAAAACTAGCTAATGATTTCTATATTGTGATTGTTTAGGTAATTTCAAATATTTTACAAATCATGTTGGTCAAATCGATTAACTATAATGCATTTTGAAGAGGAACTATAGATTTCAACGTTGCTCCTGATGAGTTGGATTGGAGGACCTTATAAATAATAAAGCTTGTTTGGACCTATTTTTAAAAAAGAATTTGGGAGCATTCTAACACTTCAAGCATTAGTAATTTACAAGGGATGTATTTTGAAGAAATTTGTAAATGTTTGACAAGTGAAAAGAATTCTCTCATGTAGGCATCTCAACACCTAAAATACCCAAAATGTCAAATATGAATATATTGAATACTCATAGAAATAGAGAATAAAAAATTTGAGATTTCAATATCCAACCATGAAATAGATCTATCGTTTAATCAAAGTATAATTACATCAATTTTATAAAATTTAACATCTATCACCAACATGCCGAAAATAAATAAACTAAAAAAACTCCCATATCAAATAGATATTTCAACCATACAAATTAAAAAATAAATTTTATTATTTTATAAAAACTAAAAAATGTTTTAATTTGATTATTTTTTATTTAAATTAATCTATTATATAATATTTTAAATTACCATAACTATGAACATGCCAATGGTAAATAGACTAAACAAAAACTCCCACTATCAAAGAGATAATAGCTATTTCAACCATACACAATAAAAAAATAAATTTTATTATTTTTGCAAGAACAAAATCTTTTCAATTTAATTACTCTTTTAGTTAAGTTGATCTTTTATATAATATTTTAATGGCCCATAAATATGAACATGCCACATGAATATCAAATTAGAAGCTTGATGGTTCTATGTTTAGGTTCTGACAAGTGTGCAAAATAGAGGATCACAAAGATGGACTTTTCCTAATACATCCAAAGACCCACTGTGGGTGAGTCTCTGAGTATCCTATATTCTCAGCGTGATATATATATATATATATATATATATATATATATATATTTCATTCATTAAGAGTTTTAAAAATTATATAGATATTAAATAAAAAATTGAATTATCAATATTTAACCATTAAATAGAAAGAATTCAACTAAATAACTATGAAATTTAACCCTGTAGTGTGCACACGCTAATGCAGCCAGGACCCTGAGAAATTGCCTAAGGAGCGGAAATCACTGAGATCTCCTCTAACACATGCTGTAACATTGCAAGGAAATGTTTTTTTGCTCCGAAAATGTATATAGTATATTCTCCATGGATTGATCTGTCAAGACATTCACCAAAATTCATGAAAAACGAGAAGTATATGAGAGTAGAGATTGAAAGCTTTTAAGCCCTACCCGCGGTGTTCCCACATCGAGTTAAACCTCAGTTGAGACTCAGAAACCTGAGGGACCCGGCGTCGCGACGTTATCCTCCGCCATGACTTATCCATCTTGTCCTCCAGCTCAGAGGATACAAGGGACGGCTCAGATGGGGCACCCCCACCACGGTCTGCTCTGTTAGAAGACGACCAACCAGTTATGTCAAATAAAGCGAACGACTGGGCGGTGTGGGATGGTTGTGATGCGAAACTTTAGCAGAGGGACAAGTGTTCTTTAAAACAAGTGGTTATCATAAAGTTTTCCAGAGGCGAGCCAGGTGTCAAGAGAACCAACACCTAAATACGCACATGCCTACGTCATAAGTTTCTAGTAGATTGACAACGCTGCAAATAGAATTTTATTGAGTCATGGTGCGCTCACCGACAAGACGGGTTTCCCACTATACATCTCATTATCAAGGGTTCTAATGGGTACATTTATTTGCTTCTCTCGATCTGCTGGTCCGTGTGTACATCTATTATCACTGGTTCTAATGGGTTGTCCTATCCCGTTTGTCACTGTACATTCCATTATCACAGGTGCTAATGGGCCCATTGATTGTACCAAATTAAGTTTTTGATTGATAGATTTTCAATTGGGCGATTAAAATTTTTATGAGTTTATATTTTATAGTTTAAATCATAATTTTAAGTCAAAAATTTTGTCTAGTAATTAATTTATATTTTAGATAGAATTTGGGAAATTATGTTGAGGGATAAACATGAACTCTTACTATGTTTGGTTTCGTTAGATGTTTTGCACATGATGTTTAGCACGAAACATGTCACAAGTGTGTCCATCAGAAAAAGCTCGGAAAAAACTTTCCAACATTATATCACACTCCTGTAACCGACTCCAGAATTAAAAGATATGAACTAACAGTAGGTGACAAACACTGGCACACTAGTGGTTTGTGTCTCATGAATGAGGTGATATTGGATGATATTCATATCCCATTTAAAATTCAGTAGTTTTTAGGATTTCAGTATTGATGGGATTGCAACATTTTCATTGGATTCTATCATGTACTAAGGGTATGTGATTTGCATTTAGTCAAGATTCAAGAGTAGCAAGTCCTTTACATATCTCGAAGTTGGTGATGTTGATTGTTGAATTTGTTTGTTATGGCCTTAGCAAAATTTGCCCTTAACTCAAACCAAAATCATTTTTAGGCATTTTAAGCTTTTTTTACCATATTTTAAGGCTTGGATTATGCAATTTCATCAAAATTGGGTAGTGTTGATTGTTCCTAGAGGATTGAGGTAGAGGTGAAGCCTACATAAGAGGCAAATAATGAATGACGCTAGCGATGAGGATCCCAATATATGATGGTGGAACATCAGGAATATAGGTGTCAAGGGTCCTTTCTTCCTTTATCAGAATTGTCTTGCCTTCTTTTGGGAGATATCTTTCAAGCATTTTGTCAGATAGTGATTCTTGGTGATCATGGTGTTCTTCACATGCTTGATCTATTTCTTCATTTTCTTCTTCTCAGATAGATATGTCAACCATCTAATGCTTATTGTGAGATAATTCCTTCATTGCTTTCTTTTTGTACTTGTCAGCATTTCTTCTTGCTTCTTAGTCAGCAATCTTATGTTCCTTATGTGAGCATATTCTTTTGTTGACCTTCATTGCATTGTGGTACATGCCTTCGAGCATGTTTTTGGTGAAAGAGATTCTTTCATGCTTGATCATGTTATAGAACTATACACATGACTCAATAATATACAAATGATAACATGACTTAAACTTTGATGCATACATACCTCATCTTGATTCTCTTTTGATATTATTGAGTCATGTTATAGTTTAGAATAACTTGTTTGGTAGTGATAGTTCCATGTCTCTACCATCACTAACACACATGGTTCTCCTCTAGAATCATGCACATGGCTTCTCGGAAACTTCCATTAGAGACATATACAAGCAATCTTGAATTATTCTTTTTGTAACGTCTATTCTTCACTAAACAATTGTTAAAGTCGTTAATGCTAACCGCCTTGAATTGATATATTGAGTTGACTAGTTTTAATAGGTTTCCTGTATGAATATCTAAAATATATATAAAAAAATAAACACCATTCCATTTTACCAAAACATATACGAACTTGGTAGTATTTTGTTCAATGTTCATTATGAATGTTCATAGTGCATTATCATTTATTAGACTCAAGAATTCTAACAACATAACTTCACTACCATTCAATTCATGAATTCATGAGAGTCAATATTCTCACTCCAATAAATTGAATATGTGAGTCAAAATTCTCAATCCAATAAATGCAAAGACATTTTCAGATCTCTTACTAGCTCAAAGTTGCTAGCAATACTTTAATAGCAATGCTGTGGTTCCTATTCATACCTACTCCGATTCACTATGAAACTTCATTTTTATTCATAATTTCAATCCAACACTCAACAATCAATCCACAAAAAAATTTCACCAATGTCACACATATAGCGTACATCATCGTAAGGATTAGGTCGCATAACGTTAACTTTCACTCTTGAGGTACCATCCCTTTCCTTTAGCCACCACATACCCATTTGCGCTTGCCTTCAATCCTATTTAATCTAATTTCCATACTAATGTGGTAGAATGCATGGCATGTCTTCTTCGTCGGTTTCTTTATCAACCCTTATCATTCGCTTAGTCATTGATGACTTGGAGATCAAATGACCTGCCAATGCAAAAATACAACAAACTTTAATGCTCACTCGTACTCCAAGGGCTCCTTCATCCAACTCTTCCTCTCTTCCGAGTGATAGAGGTCCGTAGAAAAAACATAGCTACGTAATATTGCACAACTAGTAAATCAAATCTAGCATATTTGATTCTGTGAGCCAAGAAATCATGCCAAAGAAGAGAAAGAACCCCAATGCCGGCACTCGTATTTTTCTTGCAGCCACAGGTGCCATAATGTGACATGCATATTAGCATTTCACTTCTATTTATAATCGTTTTGTGACTGGGCTTGACTGAGAGCTCTGAAACGAAGCCAGCTCCACACGTATCTTGTCAACGGTGGGATCACAGAATCAAAGGCGATCTTCTGGGATCTCTGACAATGCCATGCAATGCACTGTCACAGCTAAGAGCTTTGACGATTGCCCTGGTCCGCCAAGGATGCACTTTCTTTCCCACTAGTGTGTAGGATCAGGGACATCTCTATTCAGGGTTTAAGGTGACAGAAGTCTGCCTTCCTTAGTCAACAAGATTACACATTGAACCCGTTAAAGTGAAAAGGGAACCCTTCGATGCTATGGAGCCGTCATTACCTGATCTGGAACAGAACACAAACATTTTCAAGCTTCTTTTTGTCACCCAGATTCATTGAGGAAGGATGACCTTTCAATCTGCTTTATCTGAAGGAGTGTCACTAGAACCCTAAAATTACCACATTCCGAAGTGTAATATTGATTTCTCGAACCACCTTGTTGGTGCAAGTGAATGAGTTTTGGACAACCGCTTAAAAAGTCTCACCAACTTCGTCCTTGCATGGTTGACATGGTTTAAACTATCCACTACTCTTCTCACTCCATGCTTGACTGATGCTTATTGTATGAGCTTCAGCTGACCACTTTAGAAAATTGGCCATGACAACTTCATTGTGGAAATGACGATTCCTGAATTAAAACATTGCACAAGTAACCTTTATGCTTGTGCAGAAGAATAGTGAGCTTGGACGTAGCATTTTAAAGTGCAACATCTAACTACTTCGTACATTTCTTCCTTGTAACATTTTACTGATTTGCTTCAAACATGATTAGGAGCTCAACTATTATTTTCTAATTATAATAATCACCACTGTCTTGTTCTATTATATATTTCTATCAAGCTTAGTTCGCATTCAGTGGGATATCCGGAGGAAAAGTACTCAAAGGTATTTTGGACGCTAGCTGAACGGTTTCGAACCTGAGATGGCTCACATGAGGTGACATGTGAACCATAGACATAAGGTGCTATATATCATAATGTACATGCTCCACGAAAGGGGAGAAACTAAAAATATGCAACTACCATGCCTCGACTACCAATATTCATTCATAGTGGTTGCACTAAGGTCCGTTGGATTGGATAATCTAAGATTATTCATCAATAAGACAATGACAAACAAACACGGGGCTTTATCATCATCATCAATATCAAAGCTCGTGGGCTCCTCAATAGTGTTAAATTAGAAGAAATAGATCAAATCTCTCAAATTGACAACAGGCTATTCTTCGTGTCCTCTCGACGGTGATAATCACATGTAATAACTATCTCTCACCACACCAGGAACCTATGTGGTGAAAAATGCAATCACATGCCTATGAACAAAATGTAATCACATGGCTATGAAAAAAGTCGCTCTGATTTAAATTGTTGCAAAAACTATTGTCAATGATTGAAAATAAGATGTCATTGATGTCTAAGGGAAAGTATAATATAGCGACAATATCACTCATGATGCCTAAGAAATCAGTGATACTTTGAGTGAAATATTTCTTATAAGCTCTCAGCGAGTGAAGTTTAATGTAATTAAAGTTAATTGATTTTATTATGTACTTATGATATCCAACTGATTCTATAAATTATATGATTGTATAGAGCTCGTCGATATCTTTCCAACAATCTATCGTACTCTGAAAAACTCATACCAAATGAGAAGTTATGGCTAGTTGAAAATGAACATTAGTTGGCGCAAATTGATAGGGCAAAACTATAGGGCCAAATCCAAATGATTAAAGTGTTAAAAACAAATGTTTCGAGTGCATCTAATATTAATTGTCTTGGTCAACAATGGATGTCGACAAACTTGCACACCTATTAGTCACATTAAACAATATGATCAACGCATTAAGATAAATTACACTTTCGGGCCAAATGTGGCGATGAAATTTTAAAACTTTACTCTTTTATTGAATTGAAGCTCTCAAAATTCATATAAGCATTGCAAATTTTGATTTGATGTAAAAGACAATTTGTGGAGAATTATATTGTTGTCCTAACGATATTTTTTGAAAAGAAAAATTAGTGTATATAATCTATCAATTTTTCATTAAATGAAATGTTTGTCCTTGCTAATTTTCACACATCTTAAGAGGTATATGTGTGTTTGAATAGGACAACTTAGTCTAAAATGTGTGCGTGCGTGTGTTTATATATATATATATTTGAAGTTGCAAAAATAATATTTCAATTGAATTTTGAGTACTCTTTTGAATTTTTTCATTGTGTATATTTTATGTTATTGATTTTTTATTCAAGCTCTTTGAAAGTGTCCAAAAAAATTTCAAATCTTTAAAATAGATTAGATGAAAAATATCATATGAATTCTAAAATTTCAAACTCATATGCCATGGATAGAGGATTTCTTTATGAATCCAACATGATCAATTGTACCACTTAAGGACAAAATTTCCCCTAAATTCGTTATTGTAAAAACTGGTGTTGCAGAGAAATATACAAAAGGGGTGCTAAAATTGTTGTTTTTTAGGATCTCTAAAGCTTGAATGAGCGCTTAAAGTATAAATTAAAATAGCTCGATCAAGGGTTTAAGAAACCCTTGATCAGTCCATTTGCGTGGTTAGCCAAGGGCTTGATCGAGCTATAAGGCTCGATCGAGCCTTTGTAAAAATAAAGTTTGCCAAACTTCAAGGAGGTTTTATTTTTAAGGATAGGATCCTTATGTGAACCCATGAATTTAGAATCAAGAAATATCTAAAATTTAATCCATTAATAATTTCACCATGTTGATATGATATTATTTTATTAAAAATGGAAATTCAATTAGATCTAGGTTATGAGCAACATTAAAAAGAATTATGTTACGCACATGGAAAGAGTTACATAGATTCTTCATATTGAATTATAAAAAGTGCAACAAATAAAACACAAGCACGCACACACACACACACACACGCACACACACACACACACACACACACGCGCGCGCGCACACACACACACACACACATATGGCTAAGCTCTTGTAAATAAATTCAAAAGAAGTAAATTCGAATAAAACTTAGTTGCAATTTACATCTTAACATCGTTTAAAACTGAATAAAACTTATTTCATTTATAAGAAATTGATTGGAATACTTGGATAGGTAAGTAAATTTAGGAATGTTGACAACATTATATAGAATTATAGAAATATTAACATATATTATTTTTTGACCTATATTAAATTCCAATATGATTGACTTATATCATGTTATGATGAAGCTCTTGTATATAGTCTCAAAAGAAATAATATTGAATAAAACTTATTTCAATCCTATTTGTGTTTTTTAATTGAACCTTGAGATAAGAAATTGATTAAAATACTTCAAAAAGTTGACCATGCAAGGGTATATGGGTGGGTCACAAAAAATTCCATATATAGATTTTTTATTATAATATGGATGGATTTATAATTCAAATAATTTATTTTTGAAACTGAATTGTAATAACATACATGTTGATTGCACTAAAAGACACTTTGTTTGGTTATAAAATTGCTATAAGAAAAATATTCCAATGAGTTCTTAATCAGGTGCTCAAGTTTATGCTCAAAAATTGAAGTGTCATAATTTTGTTAAGTTTAGCTTCAGATCGAAGAAATCATCATTTTGAATCCAACGGTGTCAATGGCACTCAAATCCGAGCTCGTATGCAGAAATTAGAGCAAGTCAAAGTTCAAGTTTAAGTTGTGTAAATGGTAGGAATGGATGATGTAGAAAAGCCCTTCAACAAATGAGGAGGCACCAAGTGGTAGGCCACCATTAGCCCCCGCATTTCGCAAATCGTAGTCACAGGTGGAAAGTTGTTTCAAATTGGCCCCAGAACAGCTAGGGTTGTGATGCAATAAGGTAATCACAAATCGCAATCGCAGTTGGCGAAGGGAGTGAAGTACAATAGAATCAGCCCCCAACGAGGTTTTGGTTGCAATGCGATCAATCGCTATCACAAATTGCAATTATTGGATAGGTCCCACATATGTATAAAACCCTAGTTATCCGCCGAATTGTGAAATGCGATAAAGTCCCCGGAAGCGATGCCACTATAAATTGCGATTTAATATCCCATTAGGTCTCCAATATCGCAATCACAAATTGCTTGTTTCTATTCATAGACCATAAGCCTATAGCGCTTGCTGATTGTAATTTGCGATATGGATGATAGGTTATGGCCCACGACGCAACGAAATATTCGCTCGGTTAGCAGATTTTGGAGCAAAAATGGGTGTTTCTGCCGATTTTGGAGAAATTTATGGAAAAAATAGTGGGAGAACTATGAGAAGTCATAATTTCTTCAGTTCTTATCCAAATTGGATGCAAAAAGAGGCTATATAGCCATTTTTGAATATTGAACTCATTGAGACAAGTTTCATAGGAAATTGAGTATTGTAAACACACTTTTGTTGTAATTTTGAACATAATAGAGAGGCCCACTCATTGGATGTTGGGCCAAGGAGATGTAGCCCAGGAGGAGTGAACTCCCCATCAAATCTCTGTATCGTGTGTTGTATTTGTACGTTCTTTGTTGTTATTTTGTTATTGTTTAACATATTTTTTATGTTAAATTATTTATAACATTTACATAAGAAACTCTCATGGGAATAAGTTAATTCAGCAAAAATAGTGAATCCTTAAGCACTTGATAAGCAAATGAGCATATTGGGTTTTATTCTTAATGGGGAATTAGCACAACATTACTAATCTACTCCATTTTATATCAATTGGTATCAAAGAACTGGATTTTTATTGTGCAAAGAAGGAGTATTGTTTGCTAGTTTGGTGCCATGCTAATAAGGTTAAAACTCAAAATAGGAGAAGGAAAGCTGGTTGAAAGCCCTGTAGTTGGCTCAAGGGGAAGAAGAGCAAGGTTTCCAAAGTATTTTACAACAGTATATCCTCAATTTGTAATTGAGACTCCAGAGATCATGTCTCATGAAGGAGAACCTACAAACATGACAGAAGACGAGAAGACCTTCAGAAAAACTTTCTTTGATATGAAAGAGATGGTGAAGGTCCTCTACGAAGAGAGGAATAGTAGGTTACAAGGAGAAAGTTCCAAACCTCCCAAAGGAGAAGGCTCTTCAGGAGGAGGTAATGGGAATGGAGACAAACCTCCACCCTCTCCACCATCTTCTTCATCTTCTTCTTCGCAAGCATCTTCACACTCTTCCACTAATACAACCCTTACTCATACCCATCATCCTTCTTCAAAAGGAACTGGTAAATCCCCTTTTCTAAAACTTGATGTTAACTTTGAGTTGCCCATATATAATGGTGAAGTGAATGTAGAGAAGCTTGATAATTGGATTCATCAGTTGGAGGTGTATTGTAGAATTCAAAACCTTCAAGAGGATGATATCAAAATTTAGATGGCTTCATTGAGAATGGAGGGTGAAACACTCATTTTGTGGAAAGCAAGGACTCAAGAGGAGATTTAAAAACATGGTAAGATCTCTATTACTTGGTTTGATTTCATTTTTTCTTTAAAAAGACAATTCTACCCTTTAGCTCATATGCAAAAAGCTATCATGAATTTTCAAAAGTTCAGACTGTTGAAAGGTCAAAATGTACAAGAGTATACTCAAGAGTTTAGTAGAAGAGATCTTATGCTAGGTGTAGACTTGCAGTCACAAGATACTTTGTTGAAATATATATGAGGTTTGCATAGCTATCTTCAACACACCATTCTTATGTTTAATCCCATGAATATTGATGAGGTTTGTGTTCAAGCTACATAGCTCGAAGCAAGAGGGAAAAATGTACAAGAAGGTAAGAAGAAGCCATTCTAGAGTGGTGAAAAAGGAAAGAAATCTAAAGGAAAGTAGAAGAGAAATTCTTATGTTAAGAAAGAAGGGGAGAAACCCATGTCCAAGAATTGTTCCAAAGAGGGCCATGATGAAGCACATTGTTAGAAGCTTCATCCTGAATTAAGACCAAAGAAATTTAACAATGAAGGGAAACACAAGACAAATGTTGTCGTCCAACAAGACTTGGGTTTCGGCTTAGGTGATGAAGCAAAGAGTGTAGCCATAGTCACTAAGGGAAAAGTCGTCGCAAAAGCAAGAAAAGAGGAAGTTGTGGCAATCATCAGTGCAGAAAATAACTCCAACAATGCTTCAAATGAAGAAAACAAAAATGAGCTTTTCCATATCAGAGTTATTTCCAAACACACCAAGATTGATACGTTGTTTGACAGTGGATTCCAGGCAAATTTAATTTCTACAGACTTGGTCAAGAAGTTGAATCTGGAAACCATTCCTCATCATAAACCGTATCCGTTGGGTTTGATAACCAAGGATGCAAATCTCCAGGTCACAAGGAAATGTGTTTTCAGGTTTTCTATTATGCCAATTTCATTGATGAAGTCGAATTACATGTAGTGCCGCTGGATATTTCTGGAATTGTGCTAAGAAACGAATATTTGTATGACCAGAAAGCTATTTTCCATAGATTTGAGAAAAAATATCATTTTTTCAAAGATGGAGTGGAGTATATTGTGAGAGAACATTGTATAAAGCTTAGTTTGTCTTTAGCGAATGCATGGAAAATGAAGTGACTGGTCAATTCTAGCAAGAATCTCGTTCTCCTTATGATCAAGTAGAACAATGACACAGAGCATGAAACCTTTGCAGGTTGTGACATGAAGTTGAAAGCCGAATTGGTTGATGTGGTCAATCAATACGGAGATATGTTTCAAGAACCAAAGGGATTGCCACCAAAAAGGGGAATTCAGCAAAAAATTCAACTACAGCAAGACTGTCCACTCCCAAATATCGGTATGTGTTGAATGTCAATTCTGGAAAGTTTAGAAATTAAGAAACAATTCCAGGAATTTCATCAATTGTTTTGGTACCCAAGAAATATGGAACCTTGTGCATGTGTGTAGCTTATCGAGCTTTGAATAAAATTACCATAAAGAATTGATACCCACTACCCAGAATAGATGATTTGCTAGATCAGTTGAAGAATGCAAAATATTTCACTAAATTAGACTTGAGAAGTGGATATCATTAAGTTACAATAGTTGAGGAGGATATTTGGAAGATTGCTTTTAAAATCAAAGAGGGTGTGTTTGAGTGGCTGATTATGCCTTTCGGTCTTTGCAACACTCCAACTATATTCATGAGAGCTATGAATGATTTTTTAAGATCCTTTCTTGATGAGTTTGTAATTGTCTATTTAGATGATATTTTGATATTCAACAAATCACAAGAAGAACATGTCAAGCATGTGATGAAAGTCTTGGATGTCTTGAAAAAAGAACAACTATTTTTTAATATGTCTAAATGTGAATTCAAGAAAACTTCCTTAAGTCTATTTGGGCCACATAGTTGGAGGATGTGAGTTGAAGATTGACCCCTCTAAAGTTTCGGTCATTGTGGATTGGCCAATACCCAAACCGATCACAGAAGTAAGTAGTTTTTTGGGAGTAGCACAGTACTCGAGGAAGTTCATTGCCAATTTCTCTTCCATAGCAACTCCACTACATGCTTTGACTAGCGTGAAGGTTGTCTTCCAATGGGGAAAAAACAACAAAAAGCATTCGATGCTTTAAAACAAAAGATCATTTTAGGCCCAATTTGAGCATTGTTGGATTTGAAACAACCATTTGAAATACAAACAGATGCAAGTAACTAAACCATGGGTGTATTTCTTTTACGACATGGTAAGCCCATTTCATTTCATTATGAGATTTTTAATGGTTTTTTTATTAACTATCCTACATATGATAAAGAGCTTTAGGCATTGGTAGAAAGTGTGAAGAAATGGAAGCATTATTTAATGGGAAAATAAACCATTATTCACACTGAAGACCAACCTTTGAAATATCTACAATCTCAAACAAAATTCAAGCAATCAAAGCACTTTCGTTGGGTGGGATTCTTACAGAAATTCCACTTGGTAATTAGGTATAAGAAAGGTATTTATAATAGATTTTTTGATATGCTTGCTAGACTGGTTGTTAATGTAGCCATTTTACTCAAGAATCATTTTGTTTTGCTTGAAAGTTATGTTGAACAATACGCACATGATGTTTACTTTCAAGAGGTATATTCAAACTTGAGTCAAGGCCACCAAGTTGAGGAATTACACTACCATGTACATGATAATTTGTTGTATCATTTGGGAAAACTTTGTGTTCCACAAGGAGAGAGAGTAAATGTCACAAGGGAAGCACAAACTTCTCTTATTGCTGTACATTTCGGTGTAAGTAAAACAATGTCAAATCTTTAGAGGTATTTTTACTGGCCTCGTATTCTTGAAAGTGTGTCACATTTTATCAGAGGATGTTCATTGTGTGAAGTTAGTAAGCCTAGTAATAGGAAACTAGGATTGTGCACACCACTTCCAGTGCCTTCACATCCATGGGAGAGCGTTTATATGGATTTTGTAGAACGTCTTCCTTTATCAAGAAAAGGTCACGATTATTTGTACATAGTTGTGGATAGGTTCAACAAGGTGTGCATATTAATGCCTTGTAAAAAAAAATTACAATTGAACAAACAACTCAACTTTTCTTTCAAATTGTATGGGTTCATTTTGAATTACCTACTTCTATTGTAAGTGATCGTGATTCCTGATTTGTTGGGAATTTTTGGTCAAATTTATGGAACTTGATGGACACCAAGTTTAAGAAAAGTGCAGCCTTCTATACGAAAAAAGATGATCAAAATGAAGTGGTTAACAGGACAATTATTCATTTGCTAAGAGGATATTGCAGCAACCATCCTAAGTTGTGGGATGAACATTTGCATTATATTCAACATGCTTACAACCGAGACAAACACTTCTAGTCTAACTTCTCCTCTTGAGGCATGCCTTGGTTATTTTCCTAAATCACCTTTGGATTTCATCTTTGAGAAAGATGTAGTCGTAGATGGAGATAGTGACATAGGCAGAGCAAAGAAATTCATTGAGCAAATTCAGTTAATTCACTAAATAGTTTAAGAGCAATTAGAAAAGAGTCAAGGCAAGTACAATGCAAAGCATAATAAGCATCGTGTGGATCATCAGTTTCAAGTAGGTGATGAAGTTCATATTTACATTAGCAAGGAAAGGCTTCAACATGAAGGTAAAACGATGAAACCAATCCCTTATGGTCCATTTAAAATTATGGAAAAGATTGGTAATAATGCTTTCAGGCTTGATTTGCTTTCATATATGAAAATTTATTCTATTGTTAATGTTGAAAATTTGAGATTGTATGAGCCTCCTTTGATTGAAGATCAAGGAGAAAGTATATAGATTCCATCAATTGAAGAATTTTCTCTAGAATCCCTTGATGTGTTTCAACAAGACACTATACTTGACAAAAGAACAAGGACAACAAAAAGGGGAAATGTTGATTATCTTCGAGTGGGTCTCAAAGGTACAAATCCATCAAAGGTCAAATGGATTGAAGAGGGGAAGGTGAGGGAACATTACCCTCATCATTTCAATAAATGAATATAATCTTTTGGGGTCCAAAAGGATTCTAGTGGGGAGGAGTGATCATGTGCTTAAGTTTATGCTCAAAAATCAAAGTGTTAGAATTTTGTTAAGCTTAGATTTAGATCAAAGAACTCATCATTTTGAATCCAACGGTTCAAATGACACTCAAATCCAAACTCGTGTTTAGAATTTAGAGCAAGTCAAAATTAAAGTTTGACTTGTCTACATGGCAAGATTGGATCATGTGGAAAAGCCCTTTAATGAATGAGGAGGCGCCAAGTGGCAGGCTGACATTGGCCCTTGCATTTCACCAATCATAGTCACAGGTGGAAAGGTGTTTCAAATCAGCCCCAGAACAACCACAATTGTTATGCGATAAGGCAACCAAGTCGCAATCATAATCAGCGAAGGGAGTGAAGTATGACAGAATTGGCCTCCGGCGCGGTTTGGGTTGCGATACGATCAATCACTATCGCAAATCGCAATTGGTGGATAGGTCCCACATATGTATAAAATCTTAGTTATCCACCGAGTTTTGAAATGTGATAAAGTCCTCAGGTGCTATGCCACTATAAATTGCGATTTAATATCTCATCGGGTTTGTGATATCGCAATCGCAAATCAACTATTTCTATTCACAGACTATAAGCCCACAACACTTGATGATTATGATTTGTGATACAGGTGACAGGTTATGGCCCAAGGTGCGGAGAAATATTCACCCCGTTAGCGGATTTTGGAGCGAAAATGGGGGTTTCTATCGATTTTGGAGCAATTTGTGGAACAAATAGTGGGAGTACTAGGATAAGTCATAAATTCTTCAGTGCTTATCCAAATTTGGTGCAAAAAGAGGCTAGATAACAAATTTTGGGTATTTTGAACTCATTGAGACAGGTTTCAAAGGTGATTGAGCATTGCAAACACACTTTTGTTGTAATTTTGAGCATAATAGAGAGGCCCAAGCATTGGAAGCTGGACCAAGGAGACGCAGCCCAGGAGGGGTGAACTCCTCATCAAATATTTGTGTTTTGTCTTGTTTTTTGATGTTCTTTTTTGTTATTTTGCTATTGTTCAACATATTTTTCATGTTAAATTGTTTATAGCATTTACATAAGAAATTCTCATGGGAATCAATTAATTAAGAAAAAATAGTGAATCCTTAAGCACTTGATAAGAAAATGATAAGAATCTTGGGTTTTATTCTCAATGTAGAATTATCATAACATTACTAATCTGCTCCATTTCAGATCAGTTCGAGAGTAGTGTTTAAGGTCTTAGAAGCTATAAAGGTTGCAACTAAATCTTAAAACAATTTTTTTGGGGAAGGGCTTTGAAATCGAAGGTAATTTTGAACCGAGGTTGTTTGAAGTTATGGATTTTGAAAATAGCTAAAGTTTGATATTTTAATGAAGAATGGAATCTCCTATATTTCTTGATAAGCATGTAAGTATGTGTGTTTCCAATTGCACAAAAGGATCACTTAAAAACATAAGTAGTCTAAAACCCTGATTCAGATTACTAGATATTTATTTGTAAGGGAATAATTAACCCTAGCCTCTGTGCCATGAAGGCTACAAGTTCAATGATCTCTATGGTTTGCATTCTCCATGTGGCATCGCTATGCTCAAAGAAAAATTTGTGACTCGCTTTATGGGTTGTAATTATGTCTTTAAGGTTTTCAATTGTATAGCATGTGGCTCAAGTTATCTATGTTATGCATTATGCATCATGGGTTAAATTGCATCCATTGAGGCTCATTTTAGCTATGAAACATTACTCATTATGATTCGTATTGTATAATATATATGTAAGTAATACCTTTGACTATGACAGTAGGACTATGATCATGATATATGGCAATACTAGCTACAGTGTGTTTATGACAATGTAAGCATGGTGGGTGACAACTTACCCATTGAATATGAAGTTGCAATTTGTATGGAATGCATTAATGCTTGTTTTGGTCATCAAAGGAATGAAATCAGAATGCATAATCTTATCATGTTGAATGCCCATGATTGATTCTTTCCTTCGGGATGTAATGTATGCATAGTAATTCTTGAAGGGTTGATTTGGATTGTAGTAAATAAATCTATTAATTGAACCTAAAATTCCACATGGTTTGATCTAGTGGAGCCACTATATATATAGAGTTAAAATACATATCTTAATGACCATTGTAAGGTTTGATGGAGTGATTTTTAGAACCAGTAAAGGATTATTATGTGCATGGATCACTAAAGAATAGTGAGGGTTGAAGTGTAATGAAATTATGTGTGTGGTTAAGCTTGAAGGCCAATTGATATCTTTTCTTTCAAATATCGACATAAAAAATATAGGTGTATAACCTATAAAGCCTGTGTGAGAAAATAAAATGAGGACCAGCGGCCAAGGGATTATCATTGGTTTAAAAGGCTATTGGCCTTGGTTTTAGATACTACTTAAAGGAAGCCCTTTCCCTTCTTAACTATTACTTCAATGCCAGCAATTGTATGTATTTCCAGATTCTCAATTAAAGCATATTCAATCTAGATTATGTGGTATTCTTAAAATTGTTGCACCTCTAAGCTCTCAAAGTAGAATGCTATCGGGGACTGCCTCCAATACAGGTTCCAAGTCCTTGTTTTCAACTGGAATATCTCATGACTATAGTCTCTATTAGTATGAACTTTTCAACATCAAGAAATGTGAAACGTGTGTTTTCTACCAAGCTTGCCAGCTTATAGCCTTGGTTTTGAGTGGCAGCAGGACGATCGACAACATTATGCTACAGGAGCCAGGAGTTCTCGAGGGAATAAGGGCACACATAGAGCTGGGTAAATTGTTGTATGGTCTCGGGAAGCGTGATCACATACAACTTGGTGGACACTGTTTCTAACATCCCATGGGAACAATTAAGCGTCTAACACAATAATAGTACAACCGTGCCTCCCAATCCCATGTTCTCAATCTAACTATCCCCTGTCGAGAGAGAGTAACACCTTCTCCATTGCTTTCAAATTGAATTAATTCTTTGGAGATATACTAAAAAACTCGTGCCATTAAGTAGGGTGGAACGCCCATTATGTTAGTTTAAAAAGTACATGTTATTGGTAGCTTTAAGGCACAATCACACCTTCCCAATTGGAAAACATCATAGTAAGGTTGTTGTTTTCCTTTTCGATCTACAATACTATTTTTTTCACTTTCTTTATTCATTGAGCTGGATATGTTTTGATAATGAGCATACTCATTGGATAACGGTTATCCATATGGACATGCTCACAAAAGAACTTAGTGGATAATGTTTATCCATGTTGTCACGCCATCAATGAATTTTTTTTGGAGAATTGTTATCTAGTTTTCAAGCTGACCCCGTATTGTTGTTTTATCTTATCTTTATGTTGTATAATTGGGATAAAAAAGATCATTCAGAAAACCCCCTATATCCATTATGAGTTATCAACATCGAGTTTCACCCTATTTTGTAAGGAAAACATGTAGATTATCTATTTAGTAAACAATCTGTTCAAGTTCTTATGAAAATGAGTTCGTTACACCAAGAACAAAGATGAACAATGTTCATCTTGAAGGTAACAAACTATCTAATTTATGTGTCTTGTTGGCTCGGCTAGATGCATTCCATGTTTTTTAGGTGTGCCCACATTGCCTATGTTGATTTTTTCAATCACTTACATTTCCTTTTGTGAAGATATTTTCAATCATGTCCGTTACTGTGAATTAAATTTTAGAAGCCATTTTACTTCTCATTAAATTTCACAAGTATGAAGTCACAAGATCTTGCTAGAAGAAATTCATGGGGTAGCAACAAGTATGGAAGCCCCATGGAGAGTTTTATATTCGAGCGAGAGTTTGTCATAGTTTTTGGGAACAATCACCATAAAAGGAGTTCTCTAGATTCCATGCACCTAGATCCCGTTTGTTTCTCATGATGGGTTTCCCAGTTTAGTTAGAAATTTATTCTCTAGCAATGTGAGTTTTTTTGGTGTAGAGAAAGCCATTCATGAAAAAGGAGCCTAAAAAGTTATGTATTGGAATTTTTGACAAACAAAACTAGTGGTCGATGCAAATCTCCAATTTCAATCCGGAAATGTAAATGTTTTACAGATTAGTATATGAAGTATAATATACATTTCTACATGATGGGCATACATTAGAAAGCTTGTCAGCGAGGTTAGCTTTTAGTTGTAGCTCAACTAAATCAGTTATGTATGTGTGTGTGCATAATTATATGAGCTATTTTTTTTAATGCATAAAGCATCTCATAAGTATATGAATGCTTTCTCCTTGCAGTTAATAATTTACATGATGTTTGAAGGATGTATGTTTATCCTTCATGTTGCATATGATAATTGGATACTGTATCAAACTCGTGATGTGATTACATGCATGTGCTTACATATATGTATGCCTCACATGTATGGCTCATTTGTGTGGTTATAAAGAGTTGCATTTGTATGCTTACATGCATGGATGGCTCAAAATTCTCACTAATTACCATGATTTAGAAAATAAATTTAAGATACTCGAGCTTGACGATTATAGTTGACTTTGGTGAATGAACAAGTTGGATTTAATTCTTGCACTTTAACTTGAATTTCTCAAGTCAAAGTATGGTATTTCATATACCATGGTGGATAGCTATAATAGCATTGTGGGAGAAGAAACCTTGTAAGGTTAGATTGGAACAAATAATTTTGCAATATTGTTATATAACATAGAACCTTGTAGTGTTGTGATGGAGTAGAGAGTAATGCAAAGAAATGACAACAATTAACCTATTGATTATTTTCAATAAGTAAAGTAGTCAACCATAAAGTGGTTACTATTTTATTGTGCCTACTTAATAAGTGTTGGGAATTAAGTGAAGATTAAACTTTTATTTCATTATATGTTGTGGAATTTTCTCCCAAAACTTAAGTTCTTGTCAAATGATCTTGTGAGGGATCAATGACTCTATACCATGATTTAAAATTGGTTTAAGATACTTACACATGATAGACCTAGCTTTAGATGCTCATAGTCAAGCTTGATGAATGAACACATTTGAAATAATTGTAAGGTATGATTATGGAGAGTCTGGATGATGAAATTTAGTGGTGTGGTCATCATGGCTTATGAATATGAAAGAAAGTGTTGAAAGGAGTAATGGTGGATAAGGAAAGTTTGAATCCTATGGGTAACTGCATGCCGATAGGTCTCCTCTTACATATTGTCATCATATTACTTTGCTCATATTAAAATTAAATTATGGGTTGCATGATTTCTATGCATAATATAATAAAGGACATAACTTAATGGAATAAAGTTTATGCTCATAGAGATCCTCAAAAAGGATGAAATATGAAGGGAAGAAATGTTGAACTCTTATGAGGTAACTAGCAAAAGAAAGAAGATAAAATAGACAAGTTCCTTTCCATAGATCATGGCCAACAGGAGGAAAGATCAAAAAAGAAAAAAGTATATAGGTGGAATCTATATACATCATATCAAAGGAGTTCATGACATTATATCAATATTAGCAGAGATTTATGGATAATTGATTGGTTTCCATCCTAGAACAAATTCTGAAGGTTTTCTTTAAATTGTATCTATGCATGAAGTTTCCCATGAAATATCGTCAAGCTCATGAAAGATAGGTCTCTATCTGTGTTATGAGACTATGTATTTTTAAAATTGTCTTCCAATTTAATATTTTTGTGTTAATTGATTCATCTACATGTAATGATGCAGTTCATTGTTGGAGGTGGTTTTTCCATTGGTTGGACCGTGTATTTCACCCTTATGCGGAAAATTGTCCTAATATACACTATTGGAGGGAACTAAACCTTATCAGTTTATTATTAATATATTCAGCAACAATATGCATATTTAATTAGAGATGCATAGTTTGGAACCTATAGGTTTCTTTTGAGTAAAGCAATATCTAAATACTTGTAACTAAGATAGATAAAAGGAAAAAATTATATTCCAATATAGACGAAACTAGAATGAAAAAATGCAATAAAACCCACTATATGCATGCTGGAGAAGACATCATCGAATAAGGTCAAGGGGATTGACACCAAAACTAAATCTAGTGTAATACATAATGGGAGTGTTAAATCAACTCCTAGTGCTTCTCGATTAATAGTAGTAAGACAATATTAAATACATGTTCAAGGGCACATTCACAAGTGTCAATTTTTATAATTCAAAGTATGCAACCTCAAACTCCACAACCTTGATGTGCATAGATGGGTTCCATTAGTAATATCTCACAAATAGGAACTTTCAAATCTGCAGCAAGAAGAAGATGCTTCCAGTAGAATAATTGTAGATCTTACAAATGTACTTCTTGTGGGAAGTGATAAGATTAAAATGATCTATGTGCTTCTACTATATATAAACAAAGTATACTTGTGGACTAGATATGGTGGTGCTTGATGCATTAGAGCAATTCAGAGTAGCCTAATGACTAACAAGAATTGTACACTAGATTCAGAACATGACTTGTCCGAATTAATAAACAATTTTTTGGTAAACCAAAAGGTTTCGCATTAATACAATGTATGATGATCTAAGGATCTTATGCTAGTAGTAAAATAATACATGCACCAAGTAAGGTGTGACATATAAAAAGTTCTAGGTGATCAAAAGAGAGGATAACAAACCATGCAACAAATCATTCGATCATGTTTTCGAGATATCTCATTATATATGTCATTATGGTCAAGAGATTTCCATTGAATTGATTCCAGTCATGACTCGATATATGTGTCATTTTAAATCGATAGGATGCTTCAACCATATTAATGGCTAAGTGGTGCTGGTAATAAAGATCATTGTGTACAAAGATAATTGGTGTAGATAAAATGACATCTAGAAATATATTCAAATTAATTGACGACTGTACAATCTGAGATGCATATTTTGTACCACTATTTCCTATCAAGCAATATGGGAGAAGTCTACCTATCAGATTGCATGAATAATGTTGTCTAGGTTTGAATATGACAACATAATAATTATTGCATAAACTATTTATTTTAAATAAATTGATAATTGATTTGGTTTCCAAGAAATGAATTATATTGTACCAGGTCATGATCTAGTGTTAAGGTACAATAATGACCTATGTTCACACTCTGGTTCACATAGTACCCTAGAAATTAAGATATTTGGGAATGTGAGAACATGGTAACCCTCATTTCTGACTCATGTTAGGGAGGTGTATGTACTTTCATATTGATTATTCCATTGGTGTGGAATATACACTGAATTATTCATGGCCAATAAGGTGTTGGAAGTAGTGTTAAAAAGAGCAAACAAGAAATCATATGACATAACCCGTTTATGTGTGGAGTACTTTTGAGTACCAAACAATTAGTTTCTTGGCTAAAGACAAAGTTAAGGATATTATTAGACTTGAAATATAACTTTGAAGTCCATGTTGGACTAACTTTCATAGTCAATAGTCTGCTTCATGATTAAGGTGAGGTCATATTCCGTTGTTATTAAAACCTTTTCTAAGGGACATATTCAATCCAAAAACTCAAAGTTATTGGGATTGTAAAGTTTTATTTTGCTGAAATTTCATGCAACCACAAGATACATGAAAAATATTAGCTAAATAAAGAACTTGAATACTTTGACATAATTGTTTTTAGTGATGCTATGGCTGCAAAAGTTGAACAGGTCCATGAATTCCTTATTCTCCAATCGACAAACCAAGCATGGTTTGACTTGCCTAAAGGTAGTGTGAATAAATAAAGGAAATTTTGACATTGACCTGATGTTACGATAATAATACTAACATTGTTGAAAACATGTGGATCATGTATATGTCGTGCATATGAGGCTATGGACATTGAGTATTGTGTACACATTGTACAGGTAGTACTGTGTACATGTGGTACAGATGGTACTGGTGTGGATGCAGGTATTGCATGATGTTGGATGACGTGTATAGTTGTATGTGTGTGATGCACACTATGTGTGTGATGTACACATGGTTGAGGAGAAGGCACTGGGTGATTTCCTAGTGTGGCAACCAATCTAGAGTGCATACAGAGGCAAGACAAGTATCAATAATTTTATTATTATTATTATCAATATTTATTTATTTATTTTTATTTTTATTTTTTAACTTTTATTTATTTTTATTTTTATTTTATTTTATATATATATATTATTATTTTTATTTTTATTATTATTTTTTTCATTTATTTTTATTTTATATTTTTATTTATTTTTTTTTAATTTATTTTTAATTTTTTAATTTATTTTAATTAATTAATTTATTTATTTTTTCAGTTCTAGTATACATGTGATTTACAATTCTATAATGATTGCATGTGATCTATGATTGGGGTTATGATGGTTACATATGGTTTATGATTTTGATGGTTATGTTTTGAGCTTACCTGATGTGAGATTCTATACATGTTGATTGGCCAAATGTGCTAGTTTGACTTGTTGTGACCAATGCAGGGAAACTGCAGGAAGCAAGTGTTCGGCAAGAACACAAATGCATTAGAATAACATGCATTTCTTCCTATTATTTAAATACAATGAAATTGAAAATGAGGAATCATAATTAAATGGCGCACAACATTAACCTGTAGTTACTCCAATAGTAGTATTGTTATATCAAATTATGACATTAATTGTGGTAAACAAAAATTGAGATTTTTTGTTTGAATTATTTCACAAAATTGATTGAAACATATGATATAGGTAGCAATTGAAGGAGATTTGCGTAGAACTCCTTTGTAATCTATATATCGGAAAATCTGATTTAGGTGGCAAGGCCATTGGAACACATAACTTTAGAAGCAACTACCTATAAATGAGGAAATAAATTGTAAGATGTAGTAATACACCAAGGACAGTGTAAATTTAAAGGGGGAGGGTGTAACACCCACCCATTGAATGTAACATTATGTTGCTATCATGACGGACTTAACTAAGACAAAGTTGTAACAAAAAAACTAGTTTTGAGGTGTAACAATGAAAGTAAATACTTTATTATTAAATAAATAAAGATAATTTAATCACTTGGAAAACAAGGCACCAAGAGATGAGATTCTTTCCAAATGAAATCTCAATAGTGAATGGGAATGGATAATTCTTTCATGATAAGACTTCTAGATCAAATTATAGATAATCTTAATCGATGGTAGATAAATATCCATTAAGTTACTTAGCTAAAGAAAGATGCTAAGTTTAAGAAAAATATAAAAGCATTGTGGGAGAGAAAGGAAAACTTTTATGGGAAAATCCTCGTGGGAGAGAAAGGTGAGCTTTTATAGGAAAGTCCTATGAAAATGGATAAAAAGATCCATAAAAGTGGGATGCCGCTAAAGGAAACCATATCATGAAAGAGGGTATTAAATACCCATTGATGAGATCAACAAGAGGCAATTGATCCATGGCAAGAACTCTCAGCTCAGGGGTGAACTAGAGGAAGTCAGTTCTAGGTTGGGTGGTGGTGCTCGATTTTCCAAGTGACATTCTTTCAGCTACTCTGGTCTGATTCAATTGCATGGGATGTTCTGTATGTTGGCTCCTTACTCTTTATGTTGTCGAATCTCTTAGCATATGAGTATGATTGCATGGGTTATCTTTGTTTATGAGATGATTGAATACTGATGCATGTGACAACTATTGAATATAAATTTAATGAAAGTTAAATTTAGTGATGGGAGCATAGTAGGTGGTTATTAATATTGGGTCAAGGAGGTATGTGACATTGTAGATGCCCTTAAAATAAATAAAAATGAGTAAAAATTATTTGTTGTTTACAAGGAATCTTTTAAAATTGAATAAAACTTATTTCAATTTCATTTATGTTTTTTAATTGAACCATGAGATAACCATGTAAATTTAGGAAAGTTCATATTTAAATATTTAAAACTATAGAAACATATATTATTAATTGTTTTTTGGTATATTAAATTCCAATAGATATGGCTTAAATATCATGTTATAGCAAAGCTCTTGTAGACAAACACAAAAAAATAAATGAATAAGTGTTATTTGTTATTTACTAAACATCTTTTAAAACTTGTTTCAAACCTATTTGTGTTTTTTAATTCAACCATCATATATTTTAGTTAATTTTAAGTATCAAAATGACTTGCATCATAAGTTAATATTGTACTTATTTTCTTAATCTATGAAACTAGAAATCAAAATTATTAATCATTTTTTAATAAAAGTTATACTTAAATAATTAACAGATATATAAACTTCAAAATTTAATGAAAATCCATGAGCAATATTAATAAAAATCCACAAACTGAAATAATGAATGTATCAATAAATTATCCATGTGAAAATATTTACAAATTACAAATGTTACATGAACATTGATAAATTGAAATGATAAATATTCATAAACTAAAATAATGTTCATGTACATCCAAAAACTATCCATCACTGAAAATATGCAAAGTTTGTATCACATGTGAATGTGCCCTATGAAATGATACTAACAAAATAAAAATTAGATCCACTCTAAGTACCACCATAACTCCTATGTGAGTTGTGATGTGAAAAGTACTTGTCCATATTCTGGTATTGCAATATAACACATTCAAATTCAAACTAATCAAATCATTTTTTGTACAAAATAAACAATATGGAAACAAATGATTTTGAACCACATATAATTGCATATATGAATCCACTGACCTCACTTCAGTCCAAATGCAAGTCACCTAGAATGGGGGTATGATGAATCTAGGTTTTGTTCTCCCCTTCCTATGGCTCAAATATTGGGGCCTACGTCGATGGGCCTGCATCGCCAATGCCTCTATAATAAAAATCCCACTCATGTGTCCACATCAATGTGACATCGACAACACTCTAAATATGGTATTGTGTACATAATTACAAGGAAAAATTATAATTAATCTACAAATTACTTAGTATGCATGTAAGTTACAAAAGAAATGTTGAAATCTCAGGAATAAAAATGTTTACCTCAACTGTTGGTCCATATGGGTGTACATAGTGATGTTGGAAATAATACTAAGAGGGGGGGTGAATCAGGATTAGCATATCAATATTTTTTATTCCCCATTCAGATTTATATATGCCACTTCTGTGAAGTGAATTGGCATGTACTTGCAACTGTGATTAGAGAAACTAGTGTATACCCAGAGAACTTGTGATTTAGACAATTTATCATGTGTTGATATTTAACCAATGCATCAGTAACTTATTAAACAGTGCAGTAGAATAGAATAAACCATCAAAAATAAGCAACACACGTGAACACCAATATTTAAGGTGGAAACCCAATGTGGGTGAAAACCACCTGCCGTTGTCGTCTCTATCTTCTTTTAATAATAAGAAAAACTGTTTACAATCTTGTACTGGTGCAAACTCATACCAGTACGCAGGCACCCACCTGTAGAAGGCTACAACCTTCTCACATTTTCCAGCTTTCCAGCTTCTACTGAAAGGGAATTGCAACCCCCTAGCTCTTGTATTAGCCAATGTGATTACTAGTATGTAAGCGCTGGCTTATAGAAGGCTACGACCTTCTTTCTTCCTCTAGGGACCACGTTTCATTAATTTTTAGATTGGATGCTTCTGGTACATAACACTGCACATGAAGGCCTCATTTCATCAAGTTTTCATACTGGACCCATCAGAAACTTTTAAACTTAAACTGTATCAACCAACATTCAATTAATCTGAACAATCAGATCACAGACACCAGAACATTGTGCTGAACCCAAAAATCTGCATCATCATTCAGAACCAACTGTGACCTCAAAAATAATGTATCAGAATGTATACACTACTTTACTGAATCCAACCTGCATGTATACACTACTTCCTTTAATCAAACCTGCCTATACCTTCAAAATTATTGAAACATAAAACCAACAATATACTGAACATCTACTGTCAACTTATAGAGCTTTACATAGGCAGCAACATAGATCACTCTTCTCACTTATACAATCAATCAATCAGATACCAATCTCCTTATGCATTCAGTTTAACATTCATATCTAAGAAGTCATCATTGACAGACAACAGTAAAAAAACAGAACTGATCATATAGATTAGTCAGATCTGAAGAAATGGATTTTCTTTTGTATATGCTACTTTGAAGAGTAGAAATTACTTGTACATGCACTTTTATTGAGACGAACTAATGTACAGATATGCAAATATTAACTCATAACTTCACTGCAATTGCAGACTTCAGACAACCCAGATCATGGCATTTAAAGAATAAAACAGGTGTACATATTCATATCTAGCCCAACCAATATCAGATCATTCAATGATAAGTCATTTCATGTCTCATGATCCTGATCCAACATTGAATTCAAGGTGCACAAAGTATTTCAGATTAAATAACAAACATAGCCCCTGCAACATAAAATATACTTCAAATAGAACTATTCCTTAGAAACCCATTCACTTGCACACCATCACAGGGGCTTCAGTCAATGAAACTGTGTCATATCACGTGCATTCATGGCATATTAAACAATACCCTTAATTTTACTACATATTGGAAAATACCTTTAAAAATCACATTATTTAACCCCCTACCAATACGAACCCAATACAACTTCCAAATTTAAAAACCCATACTTTCACTAGATATTTTAGGTATCCATTTTTTCATTAACATCTTTATACCCCTTTATATTTTTTCATTGACTTTGTTCTAAATTTTTTATACTTGCCAATATAAAAACCCTCTACCCCCTATATATCTCCCAATATATTATGCCAAATTTTCCTCAATAAATATCCCCCAATATGAACCCACGTGGTATGGTATTGCTCCCCCAGTGAAGCCCTCATGCACACCATGGCCTAATGATCTTCACCTCCTTATATAGTTTTAGGCCTTTCTCAATACTTGAGACCAAAACCACTTAGGACCAATACCTTAGACCAAATACCTCAGACCAAAACCACTTAGGACTAATACCTTAGACCAAATACCTCAGGCCAATACCTCGGACCAAAATACCTCAGAGCAAATACCTCGAACTACCTTGGACCAATAGCTTGGACCAAAACCTTGATTTTCCAACCTATACATGTGTTTCTTCTTGTGAGAGTGTGTGTATACATATACACTCTTTTTGTTATGTGTACTAATGTGTATACATTGTTTTTACTAAGTGGACCTATGTATACTTCTTAAACTGCTTTTCATCAACCTTTCCCTTCACCTTCTTTATTCTGATCAGTAGACCTTAGTTCCATCTTCCTGTTCTTCTGTACCACTTCCATGTTACCTTGAAAATACCTATTGTACTATGAGTTTCCTTTTATCAAGACTGAACTGACCTGTCAGTGAGTTGTCATCAAGGAAAATAATTGTATCATAATGCCAACAAGTGACTGTCCTCGACATGAATGCTATGAGGTGGAGGTGGAGGAGAATCCATCGAAACATGCATTAGTTAGGCTGGTCTCATTGACCGACTACCCCCTCAGATGACCTCATAAGGCCATCCATGTAATTGCATTGTGTCTAGATCTTATCATGGACTTATTAATATAAAAAAAAATTAATACGAACTAAATTAATATAAATAATTATGTATAATTTGACAGTAAAAGACAAAAGTTTCGTATATATGTACTTGGCCTGTGTCACGTAGGTTGTGTAGCCTCCAAGTGTTATGGATGGCATCATGACACATATATTCCTATGACAAATGTTGGTTATTGGATAGACTCGTGAGATATGAATCGTCATATAATGGAACTGGTAGGTCGTAAGGCAATGGTGGTGGTCTGCTCATCTCTCGATGTATTGTGGTATGTGCATTGGCCAATATCTTATGAATGCTATCTGTAATGTTATACCTAGTCTCAACCTCATGTTGCAACGAATCTTCTAGCTCTGTCAGAAATACCATGCTCTTAGATGGTAGTGGCTATTAGTGTCCTATGTTATAGTACTCAAAAGGCAAGCTTAGTCTTTTTATTATTTTTGGTCAAGTTGTAAAATGTTTCTATGATCTCTTAGAGATCAAGTTATTAGTTTTTTTTTAGAGAGAAGTGTGAGATCATATGATTGGTTTGAGCCTAAGTAGGGTTATGTTTAAAGTGTTTTCAAATAATGATGGAAATATTCATCGATGTCCTAAGGTTTAAGTTTATAAAGTTTAATGGAATGTGTCAATCAAGTCATGAACGAAAGTTATAACAAATTTGAGTTTCCATCATTGAGTCGAGTTTAGTAGTGTCATGTCAAGTTGTTTGCAAGGTTGAGTCATCACAACATCATCATTACAAGTTGGTGTTGCAATCATCATTTGTGTTGCACTTTCATATTTTGAATTTGCAACTAATTATTGTAAAAAAAGGAGGTTTAGAAAAATGGAAGGTGACAAATGCATGCATTCAGCTCTCAAAAATCCATCAAACTGGTCTCTCCTCATCCTTAGATGTTCTAAAAATCTAAAGGAATTTGATGTGATTTGTCTGCAAGGGACCCACTTCACTTCTTCAAGCTAGAGTTTTTCTTGTACCATGAACACTCATAGGTTCCAAATTTTTGTTTTCTTGCATAGTTCATGTTGTGTGTTGTTAGTTTCATCCTTAGCAATTGAAAAGAGCACCAAGAAAATCTTATAACCCCCATAACCTTTGAGTCACTATGCTTTCTCATTGTGCCTTCTCGTTGTGCCTGTGTATTGACAAATTCTCTTAATTTAAAAATAGCTAATTGTTGTAGTGTAGTGTGTGTGTTGGGTTCTTGTAGTTTGAACTTTGAATACATGGTATTTCCATTCAAAGTCTGCCAAAAACTCTCATCAAAACCCTATTTTCATACTCGTTTTTCTTTCTTTTGGTGCTAATTTTTTTTAGCACTCTAATTGCATTGATAAAACTTAGAATTATTTTTTCATTATAATCTATGACCACACCAGATAGGAAAAACCATTGAGGTGGAGACATAATAAGGCTTGGGCCTCAAGATATTGCCTTTATAAATTTAAATCGAGAGATTAGGGTTGCATTCGAACAAACTGGTTGCATCAGATTTTGTGAAAAGATACATTGCTACAGTGTTCAACTGACTAAAGAGTTTTCTCTGAACTTCACTAGGGTAGATGTTAAGGTTGGAGAATTAAGTTTTCTAGTGTTAAAGGTTACCATTTTAGCTACTAAAAGGATCCCTTTGCATGGAGAACAGTGGTTCAAGGGAATGCCTTTAGATATAGTTCACTACAGAGAATTCCTAAAGCCAAAGTACAAAAAAAAAAGAATATGGAGCTATTGTACCAAGGGAATATGTTCTTGAACCATATACCAAACTACTCAAGGTCATCCAAAGGTATTTCACTTGTGAAGGAAGGTTTGGGAGAGTTTATCAGTATCATTTCAGGTTTTTGATGCATTTCACAAGTAAAATCCCTTTGAGTCTACCTTTCTACTTGTTCAAGAGAATTAGTAAGATGGTAGATAAGGTTCAGGGTAAGAAAAGTCAATTAAATCCCAGTCTCTTTCATTTTTCTTTGACCAAATTGTTAGTAGTGGAGGGGCTGAAAAAGAAAAAGCAATCATGGCAAGCATTCTCGGTTTCATTGAAGTTGAACGTTCAGTTTCCAAAAAGTCCCTATAGTAAAAAGGATACACATTCATCTGTGGAAAATGATGTTCAATTAGCAGTGGAGAGCTCAATAAAAGGGCCATCAACTTCAGTTGTTCCATCAGACAAGAAGAAGGGTAAAAAACTTCATTTTTCTCCTGAGGTGGTGGAGGTTCCCAAGAATCCACTCACAAGAGTTAATGCGAAGAGATTGCCCATTGAGAAAACACCTGAACCGTCAACTCAAGTTCTAGATACCATACTAGAGAATGTTGATTCAAATGACAAAGATAAGGAGATCATATAATTACAAGAATAATTGAAAAAGGCTCGTTTAGTCATTGCTCAAATTCAACATGATAATAGGGAGTTGAAGGAGAATGTTTTGGAGAAGACATCTAAGATTGATAAAATAGAACATGTAATGAAAAAAATTCCATATACCACTAAATCTAAAGGTAAAGAAAAGGCATAAACAGAGAACATTCAAGAGCTAGAGACCTCATCAACAAGGATTCTTGTAACTAGGTCTTCAACCAGGTTGTTGCAGCTATAGAAAGAAAGTGTGATAAAAGAAGGTACAATGAAAGAAAAGAAGAAGGATGAGTTGGATGAAGGGAAACACACTTTCCATACATTGAGGAAGCAGTTGAAGAAAGCACAAACTGAAATTACTAGGCTTACAGAACAAGATGAGAGGGTCAAACAAAAGATATATGACCACTTGAACATCTGCGAGACAAAATTTTTTGAAGCTAAGGATATCTTGCAGATAACTCTCCCCCTACATAGACATCTCAAGAGCATTTTTAGGAAAAATCTTTCTTTGAAGAAGGGGCTGAGGACTACAAAGAAATAGTTGCAAGATGCATTGCAGGAAAACTAGAAGTAAGAAATAGGAAACCTGGACTTGTTGGCTGAGGCAGCAAAGGTTTGAATTTGAACAAGAAACTAAGACATTTTTTTCTTTTTTCCTATTTTTTTGAAGTTCATTAGCCTATATAAAATCACATCCTATGCTTTTTCGGTAAATTTTTGTAAAAGAGGAAGGTGATATAGTAACACAACAAAGTTGTTGTGCTACTGCCAAAGTATTAAAATATGATAGAGGATAAGGGTTTTTGGTGCTATTTCTTGTGTATGGAAGCTTAAGGAGGTTCTTAAGACTATTAGCACCATTAAAAAAATGGTTTTCCTCATCCAAAGACCCCAACACTTAGTGAAACATATGCAGGTTGAAATTTGTTGTGCTCAGGTGTTGGGCTTCTATTCTAGGTGGTGATTTCTATGGGTGGAAGTTTATAGTTGATAGCTGTGTTTTCCAGTGGGTGTCTAATGATGTAGGAGTTATTTTATATGTTCTTGGTGCAACAAGAAGTATAGGGCACGATCAAAAGCTTGAAAATCATCAATTCGCTGCATTTGTTGATGTGTTTGTACTAAAGAAGGAAGTAGTGTAGTGAATGAGCTCTGCTTCCACACAATTAACTATTGGACCATGAAATTTGAATCTAAACCTCATTTAATTGAATTTAATGGTTGTAGTAAATGTCCAGAGGTATTTGGGAGGTTCGAGCCTCATTTTTAAGCATGTATTTAATGTAATTTGGTTAATAATTTCTTAGTCAAAATAGTTTACTAGTTTCTAGAATGTAGTTCAAGAAGTACAGGGCATGATCAAAATCTTGAAAGTCATTAATTTGCTACATTTTCTGCTATGTTTTTGGTGAAGAAGGAAGTAGCACAGTAAATGTGGTATGATTCCACATAGTTAACTGTTGGACCATGAAATTTGAATCTAAACCTCATGTAATTGAATTTCATAGTTGTAGTAAATGTCTATAGGTATTTGGGAGGTTCGAGCCTCATTTCTATGCATGTATTCAATGTAATTTGTTTAAGAATTTCTTAGTCAAAATAGTTTCCTAGTTTCTAGAAAGAAGTTCCATATTTGATGTTGAAGGAATAAACTAAATCCCCTTAGAGAATTTGGTTCCTCAAGGAATGAAATAATTGTTTTTTATCTATATATGATGTATTTTCTACTAAGAAAATGTTTGGTTAGTTTTTGGCATGAAAATGGAAGCAGGGTTGAGACCCTGGCTTCATGCACAAAGAGAAAACAATGCTCTGTTGTAGTCTAGCACAATGCTGGCATTTTCACCTTACCTGGAAAGGGGAAGGAGACTCACCCGAGTCGTGTCATGACTGAAATTAGATGAGGATTGGAATTAGATACCAAGGAAATCATATCAACAAGAAGAGAAAAAGGATGGTAGGTTAACATGCAAAACTAACTAGATCTCAACGATTTACTCATGTTATATTAAGACACTACCTAAACAAATGATTTTATAAAAAAACTAAATAGTCAGAATACTACACGAGGACACAAGGTGATTCCATAATAGTATTATTCATTAACATAACAAAAATCAATACATAAGGCTCGAGGCCTAATCATCATCAGTAGAACTCACATAACCAGCATATACACTTATACAAATATGATCACGGAGTCTTTCAAATCACTCCGCAACATAGGAAGAATGGAAATACTATAGAGATGCTACAACTGAATAGAACCAACCCTCCTTCACTCTTTATTTTTCTTTTTATCTCCTATCATCCGTCTGAAGTGCCAATTCCTCTTTCCTCTTGCTTGGATACCTTCATCCTTATTTGCCTCTGCTCTTTCCTCACTTGGTCGTCCCTGCTTCTTCCTGCCACTTCCTCCATGAGTGCCAATCTTCCTTCAATTTCCAGTATTCCCTTAGTTGCCAACTACACAACTCCCCAATGGTCACCTCCACCACTTGTAATAGATTTATTTCTTCGCAAAATATCAATACAAAGGCCTCAATGGTCCCCAACCACAATCCATTGACTCGTCCCAGAGTCAATATTCGCTTGGTGCTTTTAGTGTTGTTGACATTTTTGTCAATGCCTCTACTATTATTGCACTGCTGTTTCCCTTGGTGGTTTTGTTGCGACTTATGGTGTTTTTGTCGCTTCTTCTTGGCCTTCTTCTCCAAATGGAGGCCTAAAATCCAGCACAACTGCAATTGTCTCATGGTAGAATTGAGTATAGTTGTCTAATGTTGCTTACCAGGGTCCCGTGATGGTCATTGCTTGCTTTAGGAACTCAGTCGTCTTGCTAGATGTTGGTTGAGTTAGCTGAGTCATCAGTATGGAAGCCCACTATTCTTCCATGTCCTCATTGAGTTCTTGCAAAGAATTCACATGAGTTCAGACCGGGGGTCGAAGATCGCGAAGCTTCTGTTTGTTCTTTGATGACTCATCCTCGATTTCCTGGATGTGGACTTGTAGAGAGGTGACTTTTTCTTGGGATAACTTTTGTTGGTCCTTATCCTTAGAGTTCTTGATGTCTATGAGTAGCAAATTAATTCATTGGTGGAGTGGGTAGACTAGCTAATTCTTTGGTAGGTTGTCAGACCAACCATGAACCTGCTACAGCAAGGTGTACCTATCATTCAGAGCCTTGAGGACGGAGGCTTCAAGAGAAGCTGTAGCAGTGATATTCTGTTCAATCTCATCGACATACTCCATGGAAGGGTATGGCAGTGTATTCCTCATAGTATCGAGGTTCTTCCTGAGTGAGGAGATCATCTTGTTACACAAAGTCTGGATGTGGTCGCAGCATTCAACCAAGGTGTAGGTGGATAAATATTTTGAAGCCTCAGTTACTACATCCAAAATCGCAGGCCAGAGTGCTTAGAACCCCAAAGTGATTTGATCAACTTGTTCCTGCAGTTGTTGATTTTCTTAGCAAAGCTAGTCCCATTCGTCCGTGAGGAAAGCAACTTGATGTTGTTGCTACTCATGGTTGACAACAAGGTCATTTTGAATATGTGCAACCCTCTATGAAGCTTGTTGTATAAAGTTGAACAACTGAGTTAATGATCGGATTTTGAGGTCATTTTGATGCATGCTGGATTGATTAGGGAATTGGCTTTGCAGGGGTTTCCCACTAGTGACGAACTTGTTTGAATATCTCTGGGGCGATGTGGCTTGTTGTGATGGCTCTACAAATTGAGGCGTTGATGGTAGGGAAACGGGATTTGGTACAACAATAGTATTTAAATGAAATGGGAGAAGAAAGGGTTTAACAATGGTAACAAGTGACTGTTAAATGACGGGCCTTGTCTTCATCAGTGTGCCCAACTCGAGTAACAATGAAAACATCGAGGTGGTGACATTTCCTCCATTAGGGGCTGGCGTGGTAGATTGAATAACGGAATCAACCTCCATGTCTTTCGTGCCTAGTAGTGTCCCAGAGGGAATTGTATCTGACAGGGTTGCAGAGGTTTATGCAGTGTGTGTGGATTGGTCGCATGAGTTCAACGAAACTGTTGATGTGGAATGCGATACTTATTCTATGATGGGTAAGGCCACGGTGGACTAGGGTCCCTCAATTATGAGGTTGACAATTTTCACTACAGGGTTTGATATTTTATTCTTGGGTACGGTTGGAGGCTTCATTTTTTTTGTTTTATGAGATTTAGGGATGATTGACTTAGATTATGAATGAGGCTCTATAGATGGTATGGATACGACAAGGGGGTGGTAAATAGAGGGTCTTGTTGCATAGAAATTTGCAATTCAGCTGAGTTGGGAACTAAACCTGATGAAATGGAAATATTCATAATGGTCTCCTTGAGTGAGTTCATCTTCTTCTTCATTTGTGTGAGGAAGGGCTGCAGCTCATGTTTAGCGATCCACTTCCTGGTGTCCGTAACTGTTTCTCCCCGTAACGGTGTGGACCGCCAGATCCCCCTATAGTTGTTCTTGACCTTGATTTTTGACGTCTCATCCTCATTTCTGATTTATTTTGTATATACTTCATGCTTCAAGGTTAGGAATTGAAAGGAATCCTACAAATAATTATCAACAGGTTTGGATTTATCATATTTTCCATAGAGTGACTCTGAAACTGAAATTCTTGCTTCCAACCCAACCTCAAGAATAGAAAGAATTTCCTTTGTCATGCTGAAATGTCGTTGATAGACTGAAATCACCAGTGGTTGATAGAAAATCCTTGAATGATAGCATTGAGAACTGAACTGCAACTGGAGTGACTCTATCACCTTAGCTTTAGACTCTAAGAAATTTGCCATTTCCATGAAAAATGAGTAGACCACCTTGAAACGATGTTTCTGACGAGACTCATTAACTAATTACTATGGAAAATTTCCTTATACAGACTGGAACGTGTTAGTTCGTTGTCAACTGAGTTGGAGCTGACTTGGCTAATGTAGTTCTCAAAAAGGAAAGGTGGAGTTGATGGGTAATTATGCTATCGTAATGGAAGATGTTTAGGAATTATTTCTTTCTCTAATGAGAAATACTTTACAGAAATCCTACTTGACACCAGAATTATTACCTGATTATTATGGAAATGACTCCTAGCATGTGTGACTTACCCCTTCCAACCAAAAAAAAAATTTGTGTGGTGACATTGAAGCCAAAACTGAAACTATTGTCCTGGATTCTCATGGAAATATTTTAAATATTGACTGATCAGTGCATGTTAAAGACAAAGTAAAAAAAGAAACTAAATGCTTGATGCAGTAAATGATGATGCAACTAACTGACTCCTACTAAATTCTCCTAATCCTTCCTATGATCGCCTTTCGGAGACCCAATCAATTGTGAGTATAAATATTTGATGTTTGGAATGTTTTCATGCATGCACCATTTACCCAACTTGGTAATAGTACTACCTCTAGTTGCGTGAGCTTGACAGCTCCAGACTGCCTGATTTCTGCAACAATGAACGGGCCTAACTAGGGCTTCTATAGCTTTCCCAGAAACTTTAAGAACTTACTATCATATAACATAACATGCCCTCCAACTATACATTCCTTCTTCATTATGTGTCTATCAGTCCATGCTTTCTTCCTTCTCTACTCAACCATTTGGTGAAAATCTTCTAGGAACCATGCTTCATCAAGTTCCAATAGTTCATCTAATAAATTCTAGAGTGATGCCTCCTCTGTCATTTTAGAGGGTTGGGAGTTAAAGACGCTTTGAATAGCGAATTTGGTTGGCAACACGACTTCTCGTCCATACACAAGTTGGAAGGGTGTTTGTTTGTGTAGTCACTTCACTATTGTGCGGTATGCCCATAGTGTTGTTGGCACCCTCTTGTTTCAATAATCTCGATTGGATGAGAATACCTTGGTTAACCCCTTTTCCAATATTTTGTTTAATGCTTCTACGGTTCCATTGGCCTGCGGGTGGTATGGACTGCCCTTGTGATGTTTTATCATCAAGTTTTGAAGCAGTGATGCAACTATTTCATTGATGAAGTGATTTCCTTGATTATTGGTCAGGTTCTTGGAGAACCCAAACCGTGAGATGATATTTTCAAATGTGAACCTTACGGTTGTATCTATTGTGAAATCCTTCACCGGTGCTTCTTCGGCCTGTTTGGTGAGATATTTTGTCGTTGTGATTATTTACCTAGCATGAGAGTGACACACAGGTAGATTGATCGGCCCTATGAAAACAACTCCCCATTTTTCAAATATCTATAAGCCACGTATCGACTATAATGCGAGTTCAACACAATGTGACAACTTTCTAACCTTTTGGCGAACATCACATCCTTTGGCGTATTCTTTGGCATCTTTATAGATCATTGGACACCATAACCCTACGTGCAACACCTTTTGCGCATTAGCTTTCCCTTTGACATGGCCACTGGCAAATCCCGAATCTCATTCCCATAACACATCGTGTCATTCATGGTGAAGGACACACTACCGCAACACATGATCCACGCCCAATTTGTATAGGTTCCTTTCAATTAGCTGATAATCAGCTTTTCGCATGACCATCTGTCGTATTTTCATAGCTGTGTATTCATCTGTACATTTTCCTGCAGCTAGGAAGGTTGCGATTTCTTCTCGGTAATATGTGTCTAGTCAATTTAGTGTCCTAAATTGCTGCACATAAATTATCAATCCAGGTATCGTAAACTGATGAAGTGTGGTGCACTATATGTGCTTAGTTAACCTTTCTCTTACTTCGTTGTTTTACAGTTTATTTTGTTTTTTGGGGTTTTGTTTGTCATGCCTAAGGAAATTAATCTAAGAAAGAAAAGCTATGCTTCTAAATGAAATCTCTAAATGTTAATGGATAACTAAATCTAATGACTTTTAATGTTAAAATCTAATTTCTAAAGAAGGGAGAAAAGGAAATGAACAAATCAAAACTGTGTATAATGGATTAATCTAAGCCAACAAAATGTCTATGAAATGAAAGCAAAAATGATAATGTTATGTAAAATGGAAAGAAAATACAAAGAATGTAACCAATTGAAGTGTTTTGTCACTCTGATACACAATTTTGGGAGAACTACCTCCTTGTGATAGCATTTTTTTGAGGGACTCCATACTTCATTTTTCTAAAACTGAAAATGAAATGCAAGGAAAAACTCATTCATTAGTAAAACATTTCACCACTTAGTCTTAGGTTCAACCATCGATGAAGGGCTTTTGGAAATATATATTTAAATCATGAGTTACTAAATTGATAAGAAAATGGAATTAAGCTATTTAACTCTAAACTAATGAACAACAAGAAATCTCTTTCAAAAACACAACATTTCACAACTTAGTTTGAGGGTTAATCATCAACGAAAGGCTCTGGAAATATTTTTTTATATCATGAGTGTTGGAAATAATACTGAGAGGGGGGGGTGTGAATCAGTATTATCAAATTCTTATCAATCTATCTTCCTTATTTATACTTTGAATAATTCTTCAAATATTGATCATTACTTTGTGTGTCAGTATCATAAAATAATGAGCAGGAACAAGAAAAGCGAATAGTCACACAAAAGAACACCAGATATAAGGTGGAAACCCAATGTGGGTGAAAACCACCTGCTGCAATATGTCTCTATCTTCTTTCAATTAGAAACTCCTTTTACAATGATTTTGTACTGGTGCAGTCCTTTACCAGTACGCAGGCTGCAACCTGCAGAGAGCTACAACCCTCTCTCGTTCTCCATCTTCTCCTGGAAGGGAGCTACAACCCCCTTAGCTCTTGTACTAGCCAAGATACTAGTACGTAGGTGTTGGCCTACTGAAGGCTACAACCTTCTCTTTCTTCCAAGGACCACGTTTCATAAATTTTCAGACTTGATCCATGAACATCAATCAATCATCAAGTATATCTGCATCAAACAATCTCCTTTTCCCAATTAGCACTGAATCAAGTAAACACTTCTCTGACAGTTGTACCCAGAACATAGTAATAGTAACCACACACCAAATTCTGAACCCAGAATACTGCAGCAATAGACAGAGGAAGCTAGATCATAATTTAAAGATATACGCTACTTAAACAACCTGAAACCTGCGTGCAGATCTATAAAGGATAATTCCTTCTTTCAAATATTCAGACACTAATTACCCAGATTTTTAGATTTATAGATCAAGCATGCGCCTCATATAACATATCAACATCATGCAAAGATACTATTATTCAAGCATAAAGATTATCACCCATCAAAAGAACTTATCCTTCTTTATGCGCTAAGGTTCCTCCTTCATTCAGATCCAGATCTGCACCATAACCCGATCACAAATATTTCAGATCTAGCACTTATTAGATATTTAATTCATTTGATGATACTTTGCCAAATGATCTCCTTCCTCTTTTATAGTCTTAGGCCTTCCACAATACCACGGTCCAAAACCATAGGATCAAAAAACTGTTGGACTAATACCATGAACCAACCATGAAAGTGCGTGAGATAAACACTTTTGGATGCAATACCACGAGCCAAAACCATAGGATCAAAAACTATAGGACTAATACCATGAACCAACCATGAAAGTGCGTGAGATCAACACTTTTGGATGCAATACCACGGAACAAAACCATAGGATCAAAAACTGTCGGACTAATACCATGAGCCAACCATGAAAGTGTGTGAACTTTTCTCTTCATGAAATGGACTTTTCTCTGCATGAAAGTGCGTGAACTTTTCTCTACATGAAATAAACTTTTCTCTGCATAAAATTGCGTGAACTTTTCTCTACATGAAATAAACTTTTCTCTGCATAAAAGTGCGTGAACTTTTCTCTGCATATAAGTGCGTGAACTTTTCTCTTCATGAAAGGGACTTTTCACTGCATGAAAGTGCGTGAACTTTTCTCTACATGAAATAAACGTTTCTCTGGATAAAAGTGCGTGAACTTTTCTCTACATGAAATAAAATTTTATCTTCATGAAAGAAACTTTTATCTTCATGAAAGTGCGTGAACTTTGCTCCACTATAATTTATCATCTGATATGAGTGGGTTGCCATCAAGTACAACATATGTATCATAATGCCAACAATCTCCCCCTTTGGACTTGATGGCAACAACAACCAATCACTATCCCCCTTTGACATCAAGGGCAAAGGGTTATGCTCCCCCTAAGAACATGCTCCCCCTGACTATAAATTAGATCTGCAAAGAAGAACCATAATCCATCAAACACCATAAATGACCATGAAAGAGATAGAGACGTATTGCAGCAATATTCAGACCAACATCCATGATGTCCTTATGTACTTCCTCCATAATGCCAACAATGCATGATATGCTCCCCCTGAGCCTGTGCCATTCGATCTTTGACCAATCCGCAACCCAGCACATGTACGCATATACTTCAGATGAACCTTGCGTACAACCAACAAACATAAGAGATTCAACAACAAGATGATGCATCAACAACCCCCAGCTTTTGTCTGAGGTATTCAAAGGTCTCCCTAGGCAATGGTTTGGTGAGTATATCAGCAACCTGTTCCTTAGAAGGAACATAATCCAACTTGACCTTTTGTTCAAGCACTTGTTCCCAGAGAAAGTGATACTTGATTGGTATGTGCTTGGTTTTTGAATGCATGACTGGGTTCTTTGAAATGCTGATTGCACTTGTATTATCACACAAGATGGAGATGGGTGGTGTACAAGTGATTTGAAAATCCTGCAAGGTCTGCATCATCCAAAGGAGTTGAGTGCAGCAAGATGCAACAGCAACATATTCTGCTTCAGCTGTAGACAAGGCAATCGAACTCTGTTTCTTGCTAAACCAAGATACTAATCTGGAACCCATAAAGAATGCACCACCACTTGTGCTCTTCCTGTCATCCACGCTTCCGGCCCAATCTGCATCAGTATAAGCATGAAGTGTGAGATCTGTATCTCTAGGATACCATAAGCCATAATTTTGAGTCCCTTGAAGATATTTGAAGATTCTCTTTACTGCCTGAAGATGAGTTTCCTTTGGATTTGCCTAAAATCTTCCAACTATTCCCATTGCATGCATGATGTCTGGTCGGGTACCTGTCAAATAAAGTAGACTTCCAATCATAGATCTGTAGGTTGGTTGATGTACTGCTGCTGATTCATCATTTTCACTGAGGCTACATCCTATGACCATGGGTGTACATACTGGTTTTGCATCTTCCATGCCATATTTCTTAAAAATCTGCTTGAGATACTTGGTTTGAGACAAGAAGATCCCTCCTTCCTTTTGTTGGATTTGCAGGCCAAGAAAATATGTCAATTCTCCAAGCAAGGACATTTCGAATTCTTTCTGCATCACCAAGGCAAAGCTTTGACTCATAGATTCTTCATTGCTGCCAAAGATAATGTCATCTACATACACAACAACTATTAGCAATTTGTCATTTTCAATTTTTATATAAAGATTGTTATCTGCTGATCCTTTTGAAAAACCTTGTTGATGAAGATATTTGTCCAAACAATAGTACCAAGCCCTTGGAGCTTGTTCAAGACCATAGAGAGCCTTTTTCAGTCTGCATACAAGATTTGGATCATTTCCAAGAATGAAACCATCTGGCTTCTCAATGTATACTTCTTCTTCTAAGTCTCCATTCAGAAAAGCTGATTTCACGTCCATTTGAAATACTTTGAACTTTTGAAAGCTTGAGAGAGAAAGGAACATTCAGATGGCCTCAAGTCTTGCAACAGGAGCAAAAGTTTCCTCAAAATCTATTCCTTCTTGCTGCGCATACCCTTTACAAACAAGTCTTGCCTTGTTTCTAATTACTTTCCCATTTTCATTCAACTTATTTTTGAAGACCCATTTTGTCCCTATAACCTTCTTATCCTTTGGTCTAGGAACCAACTCCCAAGTGTTGTTCTTTTCGATCTTCTCAAGTTCTTCATCCATTTCTTTGACCCAACATTCATCTTTGCATGCCTCTTTTACATTTTGTGGTTCAGTGGAGGAGAGTAATGCCAAATAGCTTGAAGCTTCTGCAATTGTTCTTCTTGTTTGTACACCTGCTTCTTTCTGCCCCAAAATTTGAGATTCTGGATGATTCTTCTGAACGTACCGGGATGGAGTCTTCTCTTCTATCTTTATCTGTTCCTCTGGTGCTTCTTGAGGTTATTCTTCTTCATCATTCTGTCTTTGAGGGTAGTCTTCATCTTCTTCGATATTTTCATGATTTACTTGCCTAGGAATGTATCCCTTTTCATCAACCACTACATCAATGCTGTCAACAATTCTTCCAAGTCTTTTATTGTAGCACTTATATGCTTTGCTGTGTGGAGAATAACCAAGAAGAATGCCTTCATCTGCTCTAGGTTCAAGTTTTCCAAGTTGCTCATCAGTATTCTTAATATAGCATTTGCTCCCAAAGATTTTGAAGTGCTTTACCGAAGGAGTCTCACCATACCAGAGCTCATGAGGAGTTTGAGTGTTGTTCACTCGGACATTTGTTTTGTTGAGAATAACAACCACAGCATATGCGGCTTCACCCCAGAAAGTTGCGGGAGTTCCAGACTCATCCAGCATAGCACGAGCCATTTGTTGGACTGTTCTGTTCATCCTTTCCACCACTCCATTTTGCTGAGGAGTTCTAGCTGTAGAGAATTCTCTTCTTATCCCATGTTCTTCACAGAAATCGAAAAATTCATTTGAGGTAAACTCCCCACCTCTGTCAGACCTGAGGCACTTAATTTTGTAACCTGATTCATTTTCAACCAAGGCTTTGAAGGATTTGAATTTCTCGAATGCTTCGTCTTTGTGCTTCATAAGTCATAACCAAAAAAACCTAGAGAAATCGTCAATGAATAATATCAAGTATTCTTCTCCTCGAGGTGTCCTTTTCCTAAATGGACCACATACATTTGTATGGACTAGCTCAAGAGGCATGCTAGCTAATCCTTCCTTCTCTGGAAAGTTAGTTCTGGTTTGCTTTCCAAACTGACATGATTTGCATATGGTGTTGTCTGGAATTTTGATATCTGGAAGACCACGAACTGCCTTATATTTGCATGCTTTCCTTATTTGTGAAAAACTTAGATGCCCCAACCTCTGGTGCCATAACCAGTGTTCATCATCCTTGCTCAAATAGCATTGTTGTTGTCCTTCTTCAAATATATATAGATTATTTGGAGTTCTTCTACCTTTGATCACTGTTTCACCTGTATCAAGATCATGAACACGACATCCGTTTGATCTAAATATCACCTCGGTTCCTTGATCACACATCTGGCTGACACTTAGAAGATTATGCTTCAATCCATCAACATACAAAACATTTCCAGCTTTGACCTTTTCTTTTAACTGAGTAGTGCCTTTTCCTTTTATAGCTGCAGGAGTATCATTTCCAAAAGAGACTTTCTTTCCCTTTTCTAAAGAAGAATATGATTCAAGTTTTTCTTTATCACCTGTCATATGTTTCGAACATCCACTGTTAATGTACCATAGATTTTCTTGTCCTTCTGCATAAAATGCTATCCCACATCTTTCTGTTTGTGGTTCCTTTATTCTCCATGTTCTGGTGCTTGAGGCTTGTTCCTTTGTCTTCTGAAACCTGCTCCTGCATTCAGAATCTTCATGACCAAAGTTATTGCAAATAGAACATTCAACTTCATTTTCAAGAGCCGAAAAGTTGTTATAGGTCCTTTTTGTAATCTCGATCATACTTCTTTGTTTTTGAGCTTCTCTAGTTATGATCGTTTTATATGCAACACATTGAGCTGCTTTGTGACCAAAGTTATGGCAAGAGAAACATTTCCCATTGAAGAAACTTCTGCAATTTCAAATCTACCGGCCAAATGATTGTAATTTCTATTGTCATCCATTCTTGAAGCAAATTGAGAAGATTTTACCTGTGGCTGGTTGTAGCTTTTTTTCATCCTTAAGAAAGATTGCCCCTGGTTTACCTGATAGTCTTTGTTCGTTCTTGATGTAATTCGTCCCTGCTTTACCTGGTGATCTCCATTGTGCTTTTGCTCATTCCTTCTTGCTGCATCAAGATAACTCTTTGAGGTGGATGCTTGAGATGTTTCTCCATTATACCCCAGACCTGTCTTGTTTAGCGGAGAACGCTGTACATTGATGATCTCATCCAGAGTTTCAGATCCTTTGACAAACTTAAGATTAATAGCCTTTGTTTTCTCAATTTCTTTTCTGAGGCCAACAATTTCACCTTCTAACTTTTCAAGATATTTTTCTTTTTCATCAATTTGAAATTGTAGAGTATCAATGATCATATTCTTTTCTTGTATACATGTCTTAAGTCTAGAAATCTCTTCATAAAAACTATCCACATCTATAGCATCCATGTAATCATCATCTTCAAATGCCATTAAAAGTTTATAGTCATTACCTCGTTCATCTTCATCACTATTTGATAGACCATCACTGTCTTCATGAGTGTAGTAGCTTTTCTTATTTGCATTCTGTTTCTTGTTCCATCTGGCAGGTTCCTTTCCTTTGTCAATCTTATCCTTATGAGGACATTTGGCAGCATAATGACCTACTCTTCCACAAGCAAAGCATTTAAAAGGTAGCTTACCTTTGAACCTTCCAGTACCCCGTTGAAGATTTCTGACAAAAATTGATTCTTCTTCTTCTTCTCGCACGTGACTTGATTCATAGTAGTCTCCTTTTCCTAAAGCCTTAAAAACAGCTTCTCTCCTGTCTGATGGACCTCCTTTTCTCATTTCATAAGCAGTTAGAATTCTGTGTAGCTAAGACATAGTAAGAGTTCGTAGATTTTCCTTTTCTTCTATTGCAGACACTTTAGATTCAAACTTTGGGGACAATGATCTTAGGACTTTTTCAACCACAACAGCCTCTTTTATTTCTTCACCCAAGTTTTTCATACAATTAACAATCTCATCTACCCGAAGGAAATAGTTAGCCACACTTTCATCATTATACATTCTGAGATTCTCATACTGAATCCTGAGGGTTTGAAGTTTTGCACATTTTACCTGTTCATCTCCTTCGTAGCTCAAAACAATCTTGTCCCATATATCTTTTGCGGATTTATATTGCATAACCTTCACGAATTCAGATTGAGATAGACATCCTAGAAGAGTATTAACCGCCTTTGCATTTGTTTCATATTTCTTCTTCTCAGCTGAATCTGTAGGAGTAGCTGATGGAAAAGTATACCCTATTTCTATAATGTCCCATACTTCTGTACCCAAAGATTGAAGATAGGCAGTGATTCTTACCTTCTAATATACGAAGTTTGTTCCATCAAAAATTGGTGGCCTGATTGATGCTTCCCTCTCGTAGTTGCTCATGATGTTAGATCTTCCTTCAAGCGATCAAGCTGCTTCAGAAGGACCTGCTCTGATACCAATTGTTGGAAATAATACTGAGGGGGGGGGGGTGAATCAGTATTATCAAATTCTTATCAATCTATCTTCCTTATTTATACTTTGAATAATTCTTCAAATATTGATCATTACTTTGTATGTCAGTATCATAAAATAATGAGCAGGAACAAGAAAAGCAAATAGTCACACAAAAGAACACCAGATATAAGGTGGAAACCCAATGTGGGTGAAAACCACCTGCTGCAATATGTCTCTATCTTCTTTCAATTAGAAACTCCTTTTACAATGATTTTGTACTGGTGCAGTCCTTTACCAGTAGGTAGGCTACAACCTGCAGAGAGCTACAACCCTCTCTCGTTCTCTAGCTTCTCCTGGAAGGGAGCTACAACCCCCTTAGCTCTTGTACTAGCCAAGATACTAGTACGTAGGTGCTGGCCTACTGAAGGCTACAACCTTCTCTTTCTTCCAAGGACCACGTTTCATAAATTTTCAGACTGGATCCATGAACATCAATCAATCATCAAGTATATCTGCATCAAACAATCTCCTTTTCCCAATTAGCACTGAATCAAGTAAACACTTCTCTGACAGATGTACCCAGAACACAGTAACAGTAACCACACAGCAAATTCTAAACCCAGAATACTGCAGCAATAGACAGAGGCAACTAGATCATAATTTAAAGATATACGCTACTTCAACAACCTGAAACCTGCGTGTAGATCTATAAATGATAATTCCTTCTTTCAAATATTCAGACACTAATTACCCAGATTGTCAGATTTATAGATCAAGCATGTGCCTCATATAACAGATCAACATCATGCAAAGATACTATTATTCAAGCATAAATATTATGACCCATCAAAAGAACTTATCCTTCTTTATACGCTAAGGTTCCTCCTTCATTCAGATCCAGATCTGTACCATAACCCGATCATAAATATTTCAGATCTAGCACTTATTAGATATTCAATTCATTCGATGATACTTTTCCAAATGATCTCCTTCCTCTTTTATAGTCTTAGGCCTTCCACAATACCACGTTCCAAAACCATAGGATCAAAAAATTGTTGGACTAATACCATGAACCAACCATGAAAGTGCGTGAGATCAACACTTTTGGATGCAATACCACGAGCCAAAACCATAGGATCAAAAACTATAGGACTAATACCATGAACCAACCATGAAAGTGCGTGAGATCAACACTTTTGGATGCAATACCACGGACCAAAACCATAGGATAAAAAATTGTCGGACTAATACCATGAGCTAACCATGAAAGTGCGTGAACTTTTCTCTTCATGAAAGGGACTTTTCTCTGCATGAAAGTGCGTGAACTTTTCTCTACATGAAATAAACTTTTCTCTGCATAAAAGTGCGTGAACTTTTCTCTACATGAAATACACTTTTCTCTGCATAAAAGTGCGTGAACTTTTCTCTACATGAAATAAACTTTTCTCTGCATATAAGTGCGTGAACTTTTCTCTTCATGAAAGGGACTTTTCACTGCATGAAAGTGCGTGAACTTTTCTCTACATGAAATAAACTTTTCTTTGCATAAAAGTGCGTGAACTTTTCTCTACATGAAATAAACTTTTATCTTCATGAAAGAAACTTTTATCTTCATGAAAGTGCGTGAACTTTGCTGCACTATAATTTATCATCTGAGATGAGTGGGTTGCCATCAAGTACAACATATGTATCGTAATGCCAACAATGAGTGACTACACTAAGAAGAAAAAGGCATTAAACAACAAGAAATCTCATCCATAAATTCAACATTTCACCATTTAGTTTGACGATAAACCATCAATGAAAGGCTTTGGAAATATCTATTTATGTAATGAGTGACTACTCTAATAAACAAATACAAAAACATGTAAAGGAAAACTAATCTATTGTGTTCCCTAATGCTCCAAGCACCAATTGAAAAATACTCTCTTGGACTATTTTGATAAGCATAGATTACATAGTTAGATAAATCTACAATCAACCGGTTGAACACACTTGCATGAATTAAAATTGCATGAATGGAAAATCTAAACTATTAAACTTGAAAACAATCAAATGACATACTTGAATGAAATTAAAGAAAAACTACAAAATAAAATCTATTCTTCCTTAAATTCTAATATGCTCCATGACATCTACTTCACATCTCCTTCCATGTTGAGAACATCAAAGCTTTATTCAAATTCTTCAAAATTACAAAAGTTTACAAACCTCTCCAAAACTACAAAATCTCCCAAAGCTACAAGAGCTTCGAAAAAAACTCCAAAACTACCAAGCTCTAAGCTTCCAAGTGAAGGAGAGAGATCTCCTATTTATACAAAAAGATGAGAAGTCATCTCATTAATGAGAGTCCATGAATCTCTCCCTATACCTCTAGAGTTCTAATCAAAATAGGAAATGATAAGACACATGTCTTCTTAGAGTTTCAATACAAATAGGAAATATGACACATATCCACATGATCCCATGATCCTCTCCACTGAAACTCGAATTTGGTCTTAGAGTGCCACACAAAGGTCTTCTAGAAGCCTCCTTTTGACCTACACATGTCAACAATCTCAACCCACTTGTTAGGTATAAGCATATGCACATTATTTTCTAATTTTTAAACACAAATTCACTTAAAAAGGCTAAGAATTAATAAATTTTGGAAAAACATAAATGTGACCCAATGATAATGAGAGAGATGAATGTAGTGACATGGTAGTGAAATGAAGGTAAAATTGAGGTGAATGGACATAATAGCGAAAGTGTAATGGAAATGTATGACAATTTCAAGGCCCAACATACCCCCCAACTGAAGTGATTGCATGCCCTCATGCAAATATATATTACATCAATTCTTTTGATCCTTGAGCTTTGGCTTAAATTTGCATGATATCATTTGATAACTTCATACTTCTGCAAAGTGTTTTACTTGAATTGCAACATGTTTGGTTCTTGTGTTACAACCATATTTTTTTGTTGCATTCTATTTTGATCTTTGAACTTTGCATAATGATATTTTGATTATTGTTGCAAAGTATATCTTTATTGGATTACATGATGGTTGGTTCTTGTGTGACAACCATGATTGTGTTTGTATCCAATTATCCTTTAAACACTTTTGAAAATCCATTGTATGCTCATAATAATAATGTAATAGTTAATATATTTTGGAAGTATGTGGGCTTCTGAATATGATATGAACATGGAAAGATATGAATATGAATGTATCTCCCCCCAACTGATGGTATTGGAAATTTTATAAAATGAGGAATAGAAATGTTTTTCCAACAATTATCATTCTAGCTTTTTATGGAATTCTATGGTCAAAAGTTAGAAAATGACATAACTTAATTTACCTTTTGGAAATGGATGAGTTGTGTGTGTGGTGCATACAAAATTCTGATCATAATATTCTTCAAGTGGCTAGAGAGAAAGAGTCATGGATAAAAGAGTCAAGATGACTTTTTATTGCTTCCACTAAAACTCACTGAATCTACTGCTGAATAGTACTGATCTGTTTTATATCTGCTCCAAAATGCTAAAAATAATATTCTTCATGTCTTCAAAACTCATTGGCACAATTCCTACTATGTGAAGAGATGTTCTAATGTCGAACATAGTAGGAAATTGTTGATTTAGTGGCCATTAATGGATGTCACTAGTCAACACAAGAACTCTCACCATTGATGACAATGAGAGTCAGATGCCGAAACACATCTTGCTAGGTACGAATAAATTTTCTGATGACGAGTCACCTAGAAGATCCGATGAACAAGGGACATTGATGTATTCCCATTGTTTGTCGGCATGAGGACTTGCCATTAAGGCATGCAAGCCTCAAGGTGTTTTTGCAAGGAATTTAGACTCAAAGGATTATGGATTCAATAATTTGCAGTGAAGTAGGGTTTATTTGCAAAATGAAAATGATAGGAAAGGGAAAATGAAAATGGAAGATGGTAATGGAAAGTAGTAATGGCAATGGGCAATAAGCATGTAACTGAGCCTCTTTCTTTTATTTGTAGGTTAGGAGTGGACAAAAATTAATGGAAAGTGTATGTGAATGTAAATGGAAAATATGAAGGGAAATGAGGTGACTAGTTTATTATGAAGTATGGATGTAATTGAGACAATAGTATCTGAAAATTTTTCAAGTGTTTGGATCTGATTTTGCATTAACATGTTTCTTCTTTGTTGCTAATCATCCTCTTATTAAACAAATTGGTCTCTTAGAGAGACACTATTCACTTGTAGTCATTTTTCCTTCCTCCTGGAACCTGCAAAAAAAAAAATAATACTTCTTCTGTAATGGAATGTAAGACTATCTATAGAGAGAGGTGATCAATATCTCTAGTTATGATATTTACACACAAAACTAAGAATTCGTATTAATGAAACAAGTTCATAAGGGAAAACCAAAAGAATTTATACCTACTTCAGAGTTAGTGCCTCAAGTTAACTGTTGTACCTTTTCAGCAATTTATTCCATTATTTACTATTTCAAAACTTTGATGATGGATTTCTCATTGTGTAGACCTCGTCTATATCTTTCCAATTACACTTGAATCATCAAAATCTGATTTCGTATGAGAAAGTTAGGCTGATTTGAATAGTGAGGTTTTTCAGTTTGCAGAATTGATGTTTAGCTACGGAACGTGCACAATTTCCTTCAGCTTCTTTATTAGACTTATAATTTGGTGTTGACGACCCAAGATAGAGGGATCATGTGGAGCTTCTTCCCCTTGGTATTCATGTGGATACCCTTCCATAGCCTCTATTCAATTGGCTTTCTCTATATCATCTTGCATCATCTCGATCTTCTACTACGTCAACAACGTCTAGGTGAGGGTAATAGTGCTTCGATGAACTAATCCGTCTAGTGATTCAGGTCTATAGTATAATTGAGCTTACCAATTGCATCCTTAAACCTTTTCATTAGGTCCCAAGATGTCTCTCCCTCCCACTTCTTTATCTTCCACAACTCCAACAACCCTTGATGATCTATGTGGGGGAGTTTGAATTCTTATACAAACTCTCTTTTCACGTCGTCCAAAGTCAGGTTTTGGTGCAACTCTGACCATTTTATGAACCATCTCAAGGCCCTTTCCCTGAGAGTGGTATGGAAATCTTCATATTTTCAAGCATCTATGAACTGTGTGGCGAGCTCCCTAGATAGTCTCACATAGGTACCAATGTTTCTCTACGTCTTTGTTCCCTCTCCAAGAGAATTCTAGATATCTTGTGAATGACCCTACCATTATGGATTTGCGTTCATGCTAAAAGGAAAAAGCCTTGTGATCCACGTTGTAGAGATAATTGTAAACCTAGACTACTACTACTATTTCCACTGTCATTAGCACTAACTTTGTAGTTAACATGCACACTATGCACTCTTATCGTCTTAAGCAATTTATAAAAAAAATTGTCACGATTGTTGTAGAGTACAAGGGAAGATTGGGGGAGACACTACCTGAGCCTTGGGGGCTTGGATCCTTGATTATTTTGGACGCATCATCTTACGTGATTAGTCTCTACATAAAAAATTACATATCACTCTCTAAGCCTTCCTCTGCGTCAACACAACCAGTGCTATTGAGCATCTCCCCCGTAATTGGTGAGGATGGGTTCCTATCACCTTCTAATCTCCCATCTGTTCCATCCATATCTATCCTTTTTTCCAAGTTCTCTTCCTTCATGCCTTCCTCTTCCAAGCTCCTCAACACCGCTTTTTTTTGGTGTAGTTCCTATAACTACATTTTAATAACCTACATGTCCCTTTCCTTCAATTTCTCTCCTATTCACGCTCTCCTTTGTTCTCTCAGTTCCCTGGCCTTTCATGAATCCTTTGTGTCCATCCTCCTAATATCTTCATGATCCCCCACTCGGTAACATCCCTCCCTTTAGATCCTTCCCCTAGTACTAGGTGTTTACGCTGCCATGCTTGGAATTTGGAACACAAGTTGGCCCTCTTCCACCATTAAGTCTTTAATCAATATGGTTATTCCTTTCAACAACCTCCCTCTCAACCCCACTCGAAACACGACTTCAGCCTTTGAAAAGGGCTAGTGGCTTTCTACTGAAAAATTGACAACATACCCTTCTAGTGTGGCCTACACTGATAAATCCATTGTTCTCATCAGATCCGTGTCAAGACGGTGGAGCACAATGAGATCTGCTTGAGACCACCCGTGACAAGATAATGTTTGTCCACCAGACCTCCCCTTCACCTGTAATCTCTATATCGGATTTTATAGTTCTTCTGGAAACGTACACCAGAATCTTGTACTGATCACTTACATCTTCCAAATATAAGATCTCAACCTTTAGTTTCGCAACAGGTTGGTGGTGAAATTGAGCTTTTTGAGAAACAAACTGATCCACTTGCTTGTCCCACCAATTCTGTATTTCCTTCTTAAAAATCCTTCATACCATATTCCAAACCATCCTTTTTAATTTAAGGTCTCGACATCGAAACCATTTGTTGGCATGAAAATGGTAGCAAGGTTTAGACCCTGGTTTTAGGCACAAGGGGCCAACAAGGCTCTATTGTAGTCTAGCACAACACCGAAATTTTCACCTTACCTGTGAAGGGGAAGGTGTCACCTGAGGCATGCTGTGACTAAAGTTAGATGAGGGTTGGAATTACATACCAAGGAAATCATATCAACCAAAAGATAATAAAGGATGGTAGCTTAACATGCAAAACTAACTAGACCACAACGATCTACTCACATTATATAAAGAGACTACCTAAACAGATGCTTTTATAAAAAATTTAAATAGTCAGCATACTACACAAGGACACAAGGTGATTTCAGGACAATCTTCTACATTTACATAATACAATTCAATACTTAAGGCTCGAGGCTTGATCATCAACAATAGACATCATACAACCAACATATAAGCTTATACAAATATGATCATGGAGTCTTTCACATCACTCTTCAACATGGGAAGAATGCAAATAATACAGAGTTGCTACAACTAACTGGCACCAACCATCCTTCACTCTTTCTTATGATTTTTCTTTCCTGCCATCTGACCGGACTGCCAGTTCCTCTTTCCTTTTGCCCAGTTTCCTTCATCCTCATATGTCATTGTTCTTTCCTCACTCAGTTGTCCCTACTTCTTCCTAGCACTCCTCTATGACTTCTAGTCTTCCTTTAGTTTCTACTCTTCCCTCGGTTTTCAACTTCCACTGGTCACCTCTGCCACTTGTCATCGACTTCTTTCTCCAAAAAATCACAAAACGAAGGCCCCAACATAGGGTTTGATAGAGAAGACATTTTGCATTGTACATTTTCATTAAATTTTAGTGAATGATGAAGTTGGAAGTGTACTTTTACAAGGATTCATGTGTCAATTTCTTATGGTGAAGTTATCTTCGGTGTATGTGATTTCTCTCTTATTATAATTGTGCTTGATTTGTTATGTATTCATGTTTATTTAAGCAAGAATTTGTTTCACAATTCACTGTTAAGTGATTTTTTATAGATAATTAAACATTTAGTGTTTTTCTTCTATTATGATATTTAAAATTCATCCCTAGGTAGATTCTTTAGATGTTATCAATTCCACTACTCCTCTTCTCACCATCTCTACAATGAAATTTGACAAAAGAACATCATAAGGATTGACTACCTTTCCCCTATATAAGGATTCCTCATTTTCCCCATCATGTCACTGAAAATCATCGAATCCATATGACTCCATGCCCATTGGATTTTCCCCCTTCCCTGCCATCCAACTGTTAAACCTATCTCTCCAATCTTAATAGATAACTTAAGACCTAATACTGAAGATTCATCTGCAGAGAGCCCTGTCTAAAGCTGGAAGGGCTATATTCTAGATTAAAGTGGTTTTTGGTTACCCTTGGGTTCCTCTCCTTATCCTGGAGTAATTATGAAGTGTTAACACAGTGGTGTCATTGTCAAGGAACAGAAATCTTGAGAACTTCCCTGGGAAAATATTTTGTTAAGGACAAATCTAGTTCCTGAGTGTAACAGTGAACTAGAGATAGAATAGTCTGAATATTTACCCAAGTATTAGTGTTTCGAGAACCAACTATAATCATTTTTCCTCGGGAAATTTTTCTTCAAGAAGAATACATACTAGGCATCATCTAGATCCAAATCCACCTGACATATTGACTAGTCTAGAGAAGTTATTTAGGAAAAAAAAGCTTGCAAAAGAAACGAATACTAGTTTCATAGAAATATCCTTGTCCCTCCCTGAAAGAGTAAAATCAGTCATTGAGGTTCAATTTGATTTAAAATTTGAATAGAGCTTATTTAGATCTAAATCAGACATAAACGTAACAAAAATAGTTTTTGATCAGGCTAAGTTAAAATCCTATATTTCTTTTCAGAAAGTGAGTGTATCATAAGAAGATAGGGATATCTTGGTACAATTTCATAAATTATAAAATCTTGTGCATCAGCTGCAAGAAGATACTTCTAAGCCTTCCACATTTTAGCATCCTATTCCAACAGTTTCTGCTCCAACATTTTCTACTCCACTGAATATTTCATCTTGTTCTACTCCTGTTGTTTCTATTGCTCTCACCCCTTCTCCCTCATCAATTGTTCAAAAAATGGTCTCCTTACCTCACTCATCCTCATTACATATCCCAAAGGTTAGCACAATTTCACCTCACATAGTCATGGTTTCTTTCTATGCTCCCTTAAATTTACAAGGTCCATTACATCATTTTCCACAATATTATGGTTAGTGCTTGCCCTAGTTTGATGGTACATGAGTTATTACAACACAACAACATCTTTATAAGTTGAATGATTTCATGGACCTGGAAGAGTTTGACCATGAGGATGCTAAGTTGATACTCTTTGCTCAAATGTTTTTTAGGGGAGGTCAATAAATGGTTTAGAACCTTGCTAACTGGAAGCATTGCCAATTTCCAGTAGTTTGAACAAAGTTTCCTTTCTATATGTGAAGTAAATAAGAAACCTCTATAAATATTATCTGAGTACAAAAACCTAAATACAAGTTTGGGAGAATAAATTTATAATTTTTCATCCAAATTCAATAAGGTGTATAACTCAATAACTACTGAAATAAACCACACCCCCCCCCACCCCCTCCCCGCCCCCAAGGTTGGCTTTGCTTCATTAGTGTGATGGCTTTGATGCTTAGCTTGCTTATCAACTCATAAAAAGGAATCCAACCACATTGGAGGATATGATGAGAAATTTTGTTGGAGTGGACTAAAATCTATCTAAAAAAAATGCCAAAATGAAAGGTGAAAAACGGGGAGTGGTTAAAGAGGAGCCTTCATATTCATAAGATAACAGGTTGGATGTCATGGTGAAAACAATGGAAAATTTGGTGGAAATATTGACTTTGGAAAACAAATTTATTGTTAGAGAACAAGAGGTACCTCCTCAAGTAAGAAATCCAAATTTCTAAAGACCGCAAGTTCAAATAAAACAAACAAAGAAAAGAAATCAGCGAGATAAACAAAAAATCAGGCCTGCTTTCAAAGAAATTTTGCGGAAGGTGAAGAAACAACAAAAGATCAAGATCAGATTCATTATTTTCGTGAAAAGGAGGAAACAATTTTTTGAAAAAAGAAAAAGACTTGTTCTTTTAGCCATAAGAAGATATTATGCTCATCGAATCAGAAGATTATAAGAAAGGGTACCAAAATGCAATCATGGAAGTAGAGAGACATTATAAATTGAGAAACAAAAAGGTTCCAATAAATCCTCCAAAGAATGTTGGCATTATGGCATAGGTTTGGAGCTATGGCATAGGTGTTGTCCTTGATGGCAACTCTCTCTGGTGACAGATCTCAGTTTAGGCTTTCAGAATGAAGGAAAAGACATATACGCAAGTTCACCTAGACTAAGGCACGTATACACGTGGGTTAGAGTTTACAAAGGCGCGTATGCGTATACATGCACTTTCACATCAAGTCCAAAGGGGGAGATTGTTGGCATTATGGCACAGGTGTTGTCCTTGATGGCAACTCTCTCTGGTGACAAATCTCAGTTCAGGCTTTTAGAATGAAGGAAAAGACATATACGAAGGTTCACCTAGACTAAGGCATGTATACACGCGGGTTAGACTTTACAAAGGAGCATATGCGTATACACGCACATTCACGCAAGGAAAAGCGCATATATGTTGGAGAACTTACCTTTGGTCCATGGTAGTTAGTCCTTGGTACTTGAACCTATTGTTTTGGACCATGGTATCTCGTCTAAAGTGTTGATCCCAAGTATTTGGTCCATGGTGTTGTTTTATTATGGTTTTGGACCGTGGTATTATGAAAGGCCTAAGACTATAAAAGGGGAAGGAGATCATTTGGCAAAGAATCATCTGAATTAATTGAATATCTAATAAGTGCTCGATCTGAAATATTGGTGATTGGGGTTGTGGTGCAGATCTGGATGTGAATGAAGGAGGAACCTTAGTGCAAAGAGAAAGATAAGTTCTATTGATGGGTCATGATCTTAAGACTTGAATGACAATATCTTTGTATGATTTTGATATCTTATATGTCGCGCATGCTTGATCTATAAATCTGATCTTCTGGGCTAATCAGTGTCTGAATTTTTGAAAGAGTGAATTAGCTTTTATAGATCTATACACAGGTTCAGTGAATCAAAGGCGCGTACACACGCTGGTTCAGTGAATAAAAACAACGTATACGTAGGTTTCTCCAAACACAGAAGCGTATGCACGCAGGTTTCAGGTTATTGAAGTAGTGTATATCTTTTGAGTTGTGATCTAGTTGCTTCTGTTTATTGCTGCAGTGTTTTGGGTTCAGAATTTGGTGTGTGGTTATTGTTACTGTGGTTTGGGTACAACTGTTTTAGAAGTATCAACTTGATTCAGTTCTAATTGGTGAAAAGGAGATTGTTTGATGCAGAAATTCTTGATGATTGATTGATGTTCATGGATCCAGTCTGAAAATTTATGAAACGTGGTCACTGGAAGAAAGAGAAGGTTGTAGCCTTCTGTAGGCCAGCACCTACGTACTAGAATCTTGGCTAGTGCAAGAGCTAAGGGGGTTGTAGCTCCTTTCCAGGAGAAGCTGGAGAACGAGAGAGGGTTGTAGCTCTCTGCAAGTTGCAGCCTGTGTACTGGTAAAGGACTGCACCAGTACATTGTAAAAAGAAGTTTCTAATTAAAAGAAGATAGAGACGAATTGCAGCAGGTGGTTTTCACCCACATTGGGTTTTCACCTTATATCTTGTGTTCTTGTGTGTGATTGTCTTTTGCTTTTTTTTACTGTTTCTAGTTACTGGTTATTTAATTCTGATACACAGATTAACAATCAACATCTGAAAGATAAAGTAAATTATAATTTTGCATTGTATACGCGGGTTTCCTTCTACATAGTTGCATATATACGTGGGTCTAATTAACTAAAGTCGCATATATTATCTGGATGTGAAAAAGGGAATATTTGACTTGATAATACTGATTCGCCCCCATCTCAGTATTATTTTCAACAATTGGTTTCAGGGCAGGTCCTTATGAAGAAGCTTGATCGTTTGAAGGAAGATCCATCATCATGAGCAACTATGAGAGAGAAGCATCTATCATGCCACCAATTTTTGACGGGACAAACTTTGTATATTGGAAGGTAAGAGTTACTGCCTATCTTCAATCTCTTGGTACAGAAGTCTGGGATATCATAGATACAGGGTACACTTTTCTATCAGCAACTCCTATAGATCCGACTGAGAAGAAGAAATATGAAACAAATGCAAAGGTTGTCAATACTCTATTAGGATTTCTATCTCAATCAGAATTCGTGAAGGTTATGCAGTATAAATCCGCAAAAGAAATATGGGACAAGATTGTTCTGAGCTATGAAGGAGATGAACAGGAAAAACGAGCAAAACTTCAAACCCTCAGAATTCAGTATGAAAATCTCAAAATGCACAATGATGAAAGTGTGGCTAACTATTTCCTTCGTGTAGATGAAATTGTTTATTGTATGAAAAATTTGGGTGAAGAAATAAAAGAGGCTGTTGTGGTTGAAAAGGTTCTAAGATCTTTGTCCCCTAGGTTTGAATCTAAAGTTTCTGCAATAGAAGAAAAAGAGAATCTATGAAACCTCACCATGTCACAGCTGCACGGAATTCTGACTGCTTATGAAATGAGGAAAGGAGGACCATCAGATAGGAGAGAAGTTTCCTTCAAGGCTTCAGGCAAAGGAGATTACTATGAGTCAAGACACGTGTCAGAAGAAGAAGAAGAATCAAATTTTGTCAAAAACCTTCAACGGGGTGCTGGACGATTCCGAGGTAAGTTACCTTTCAAATGCTTTGCTTGTGGAAGAGTCAGTCACTATGCTGCCAAATGTCCTCATAAGGATAAGATTGGTAAGGGGAAGGAACCTGTCAGATGGAACAAGAAACAAAATGCAAATAAGAAAAGCTATTACACTCATGAAGATAGTGATGGACTTTCAAATATTGACGAAATGAATGAGGTAATAATTATAAACTTTTAATGGCTTTTGAAGATGATGATTACATGGATGCTATAGATGAAGGAGGTCTTTATGAAGAGATTTCTAAACTCAAAATTTGTTTAGAAGAAAAAAATGTGATTATTGATTCTCTGCAATATCAACTGGCTGAAAGGGAAAAACATCATGAAAAATTGGAATGTGAAATTGTTGGTCTTAGAAAAAAGATTGAGAAAACAAAAGCTCTTAATCTTAAATTTGTTAAAGGATCTGAAACTCTGGATGAGATTATCAATGTGTAGCGTTCTCCACTAATCAAGATAGGTCTGGGATATAATGGAGAAGCTTCTCAAGCATCCACCTCCAAAAGTTATCCTGATGCAACAAGGAGGAGTGAGAAAAGGCCTAATAGAAATCATCAAGTAAATCAGGGACAGTTTACCTCAAGAATGAACAAAGACTATCAAGAAAATCTAGGGCAATCTACCTTAAGGACAAACAGAAGCCACAACCAGCCACAAGTAGAATATTCCCAATTTGCCTCAAGAATGGGTGTCAGTAGAAACTACAATCGGTTGGTCGATAGATTTGATAATCGCTGGAGTTCCTTCAATGGCCAATGTTTCTCTTGCCATAACTTTGGTCACAAAGTAGCTCAATGTGTTGCCTATAAGACAATCATGACTAGAGAAGCTCAAAAACAAAGAAGTATTACTGGAATCACGAAAATGACCTATAACAACTTTTCCGCCCTTGAAAGTGAAAGTGAATGTTCTATTTGTAATAACTTCGGTCATGAAGATTCTGAATGCAGGAGCAGGTTTCAGAAGACAACTCAGAAGGAACAAACCTCAAATGCCAGAACATGGAGAATGAAGGAACCGTAACCAGAAATATGTGGGATAGCTTTATATGTTGAAGGACAGGAAAATCAATGGTACATCGACAGTGGATGTTCGAAGAATATGACAGGTGATAAAAAAAAAAACTTCAATCATATAGTGCTTTAGAAAAAGGAAAGAAAGTTTCTTTTGGAAATGATACCCCTGCAGTCATAGAAGGAAAAGGAACTGTTCAGTTGAAAGAAAAAGTCAAGGATGGAGATGTTTTTTATGTTGATGGCTTGAAGCATAATCTACTGAGTGTCAGTCAGATGTGCGATCAAGGAACTGAGGTAATATTTCGATCAAATGGATGTAGTGTCCGTGATCTTGATACAGGAAAAACAGTGATCAAAGGCATAAGAACTCCAAATAATTTATACATATTTGAAGAAGGACAACAACAATGCTATTTGAGCAAGAATTATGAACACTGGTTATGGCACCGGAGGTTGGGGCATCTAAGCTTTTCACAGATAAGGAAAGAATTCAAATACTAGGCAGTTCGTGGTCTTCCAGACATCAGAATTCCAAACAATACAATATGCAAATCATGTCAGTTTGGTAAGCAAACCAGAACTAACTTCCCTGAGAAGGAAGGATCAGCTAGCATGCCTCTTGAACTAGTCCATACAGATGTATGTGGTCCATCTAGGAAAAGGTTACCTCGAGGAGAAGAATACTTTATATTATTCATTGATGACTTCTCCAGGATGGTTTGGATAGGACTTATGAAGCACAAAGATGAAGCCTTTGAAAAATTCAAATCTTTCAAAGCCTTGGTTGAAAACGAATCAGATCACAAAATTAAGTGCCTAAGGTCTGATAGAGGTGGGGAGTTTACCTCAAATGAATTTTTCGATTTTTGTGAAGAACATGGAATAAGAAGGGAATTCTCTACAGGTAAGACTCCTCAGCAAAATGGAGTAGTGGAAAGGATGAACATAAAAGTTCAACAAATGGCTCGTGCTATGATTGATGAGTGTGGAACTCCCGCAACCTTCTGGGGTGAAGCTGCATTTGCTGCGGTTGTTATTCTCAACAAAACAAACGTCCGGGTGAACAACACTCAAACTCCTCATGAGATCTGGTATGGTGAGACTTCTTCGGTAAAACATTTCAAAATCTTTGGAAGCAAATTCTATATTAGGAATAATGATGAACATCTTGGCAAGTTTGAACCTAGAGCAGATGAAGGCATTCTCCTTGGTTATTCTCCTCACAGCAAAGCATATAAGTGTTACAACAAAAGACTTGGAAGAATAGTTGACAACATTGATGTAGTGGTTGATGAAGAAGGAAACATTCCTAGGGAAGTAAATTATGAAAATATCGAAGAGGATGAATACCATCCTTCAAATCAGACTGATGATGAAGAAGAACCTCAAGAGGCACCAGAGGAACATATAAGGATAGAAGAGAAGACTCCATCCAGGTACGTTCAGAAGAATCATCCAGAATCTCAAATTTTGGGGCAGAAAGAGGCAGGTATACAAACAAGAAGAACAATTGAAGAAGCCTCAAGCTATTTGGCATTGCTCTCCTCCACTGAACCACAAAATGTAAAAGATGCATGCAAAGATGAATGCTGGGTCAAAGCAATGGATGAAGAACTTCAGCAGATAAAAAAAAATAACACTTGGGAGATGGTTTCTAGACCAAAAGATAAGAATGTCATAGGGACAAAATGGATCTTTAAAAACAAGTTGAATGAAAATGGGGAAGTGATTAGAAACAAGGCTAGACTTGTTTGTAAAGGGTATGCTCAACAAGAAGGAATAGACTTTGAAGAAACTTTTTCTCCCGTTGCTAGACTTGAGGCCATCCGAATGTTCCTTGCTCTCTCAAGCTTTTAGAAGTTCAAAGTATTCCAAATGGACGTGAAATCAACCTTTCTGAATGGAGACTTAGAAGAAGAGGTGTACATTTAGCAACCAGATGGTTTCATCCTTGGGAATGATCCAAATCTTGTATGCAGACTTAAAAAGGCTCTTTATGGTCTTAAACAGGCTCGAAGGGCTTGGTACTATCGTTTGGACAAATATCTTCATCAACAAGGCTTTTCAAAGGGATCAACATATAGCAATCTTTATATAAAAATTTAAAATGACAAATTGCTAATACTTGTTGTGTATGTAGATGATATTATCTTTGGCAGCAATGAAGAAACTATGAGTCAAAACTTTGCCTTGGTAATGCAGAAAGAATTCGAAATGTCATTACTTGGAGAGCTGACATGTTTTCTTGGTCTACAAATCCAACAAAATGAAGGCGGTATCTTTTTGTCTCAAACCAAGTACCTCAAGCAGATTTTGAAGAAGTATGGCATGGAAGATTCAAAACCAGTATGTACCCCTATGGTTACTGGATGCAGCCTCAGTGCAAATGATGAATCAACAGAAGTGCATCAACCAACCTATAGATCCATGATTGGAGGTCTACTTTATTTGACAGGAACCTGACCAGACATCATGCATGCAGTGGGAATAGTTGGAAGATTTCAAGCAAATCCTAAGGAAACTCATCTTCAGGCAGTTAAGAGAATCTTCATGTACCTTCAAGGAACTCAAAACTATGGCTTATGGTATCCTAGAGATACAAATCTCACACTTCATGCTTATACAGATGTAGATTGGGATGGAAGCGTGGATGACAGGAAGAGCACAAGTGGTGGTGCATTTTTTATGGGTTCTAGATTAGTGTCTTGGTTCAGCAAGAAACGGAGTTCGATTGCTTTATCTACAGCTAAAGAAGAATATGTGGCTGCTGCATCTTACTGCACTCAACTCCTTAGGATGATGCAGACCTTGTAGGATTTTCAAATCACTTGTACACCACCTATCTCCATCTTATGTGATAATACAAGTGCAATCACCATTTCAAAGAACCCAGTGATGCATTCAAATACCAAGCACATATCGATCAAGTATCACTTTCTCCGGGAATAAATGTTGGAACAAAAGGTCAAATTGGAGTATGTTCCTTCTAAGGAACAAGTTGCTGATATTCTCACCAATCCACTGACCAGGGAAACTTTTGAATACGTCAGACAGAAGCTGGGAGTAGTTGATGCATCATCTTGCTGTTAAAACTTGTTTGTTTCAGAGAAAAATGGGTGTACGCGAGTTTCCAAAGGAGGATTTGCGTACATACGCCGGTTTGTGCAGAGGCAGTCGCGTATATGGAGGTTTGATGGATATCAGTAGGGACAGGCTCTGGTTGAAGATATTCTGATATGGGTCTAACAGAGACCATCCAGCACAGGTTCAGGGGGAGCAGATAAACTTCTAATGATGCATTGTTGGCGTTATATTAGAAGCTTTTGGTTCTAGTTCACAGCTGTTGTTGGTTTTAGGTGGAACAAAGGCAGAGGGAGAACAGAAGGAAATCTTGGTTGCTGATCTGAATGGTGATTGAAAAATTCTACTGATATCAGTTATTGGTGACTTTCATAAGTCTTGCTCTAGTTATTTCATTTCTATGTCATGTATCTCTTTTAAGGTGTCAAGGTCATGTAACGGCCTATTTTGGTTTCCCCACTATGCCTGGGATGAAGATGTAATGTACTTGGTTGTCATATGTAAATTTCTGATGTATCCCCACTTGGTTGATGTATATGTCATGGTTCTTCTTGAAGAACATCTTTTTGCAGATCTTGCCTACAGTCAGGGGGAGCATGGTCAGCACAGCAGGGCAGAGATTTCAACATGTGCTCAGGGGGAGCACAACCCTTTTCCCTTGATGACAAAGGGGGAGAATGACTTTGAGGATCTTGGGGTTGCCATCAAGTCCAAAGGGGGAGATTGTTGGCATTATGGCACAGGTTTGGAGCTATGGCACAGGTGTTGTCCTTGATGGAAACTCTCTCTGGTGACAGATCTCAGTTCAGGCTTTTAGAATGAAGGAAAATACATATACGCAGGTTCACCTAGACTAAGGCACGTATACACACGGGTTAGACTTTACAAAGGCACGTATGCGTATACACGCGCTTTCACATCAAGTTCAAAGGGGGAGATTGTTGGCATTATGGCACAGGTTTGGAGCTATGGCACATGTGTTGTCCTTAATGGCAACTCTCTCTGGTGACAAATCTCAGTTCACGCTTTCATAATGAAGGAAAAGACATATACACAGGTTCACCTAGACTAAGGCGTGTATACACGCAAGTTAGACTTTACAAAGGCACGCATGCGTATACACGCACTTTCACACAAGGAAAAGCACGTATATGTTGGAGAACTTACCTTTGGTCCGTGGTAGTAAGTCCTTCGTACTTGAACCTATGGTTTTGGACCATGGTATCTCGTCAGAAGTGTTGATCCCAAGTATTGGGTCCATGGTATTGTTTTATTATGGTTTTGGACCATGGTATTGTGAAAGGCCTAAGACTATAAAAGGGGAAGGAGATCATTTGGTAAAGAATCATCTGAATTAATTGAATATCTAATAAGTGCTAGATCTGAAATATTGGTGATTGGGGTTATGGTGCACATCTAGATCTGAATGAAGGAGGAACCTTAGCGTAAAGAGAAAGATAAGTTCTATTGATGGGTCATAATCTTAAGGCTTGAATGATAGTATCTTTTTATGATTTTGATCTGTTATATGTGGCACATGCTTGATCTATAAATCTGATACTCTGGGCTAATCAGTGTCTGAATTTTTGAAAGAGTGAATTATCTTTTATAGATCTATACGTAGGTTCAGTGAAGCGAAGGCGCGTATACACAATGGTTCAGTGAATAAAAATAGCGTATATGCAGGTTTCTCCAAACATAGAAGTGTATGCACGCAGGTTTCAGGTTATTGAAGTAGCGTATATCTTTTGATTTGTGATCTAGCTGCTTCTGTTTATTGCTGCAGTGTTCTGGGTTCAGAATTTGGTGTGTGGTTACTATTACTGTGGTTTGGGTACAGCTGTTAGAGAAGTATCTACTTGATTCAGTTCTAATTGGTGAAAAGGAGATTGTTTGATGTAGAAATTCTTGATGATTGATTGATGTTCATGGATCCAGTCTGAAAATTTATGAAACGTGGTCCCTGGAAGAAAGAGAAGGTTGTAGCCTTTTGTAGGCCAACACCTACGTACTAGAATCTTGGCTAGTGCAAGAGCTAATGGGGTTGTAGCTCCCTTCCAGGAGAAGCTGGAGAAAGAGAGAGGGTTGTAACTCTCTGTAGGTTGCAGCCTGCGTACTGGTAAAGGACTGCACCAGTACATTGTAAAAAGAAGTTTCTAATTAAAAGAAGATAGAGACGAATTGCAGCAGGTGGTTTTCACCAACATTGGGTTTCCACTTTATATCTTGTGTTCTTGTGTGTGATTGTCTTCTGCTCTGTTTTACTATTTCTGGTTACTGGTTATTTAATTCTGATACACAGATTAACAATCAACATCTGAAAGATAAAGTAAATTATAAGTTTGCATTGTATACGCGGGGTTTCCTTCTACATAGTTGCGTATATATGTGGGTCTAATTAACTAAAGTAGTGTATATTATCTGGATTTGAAAAAGGGAATATTTGACTTGATAATACTGATTCACCCCCCATCTCAGTATTATTTTCAACAAAGAAAGGCCAGGCTAATACGCTTGCTTCCAACCAGAAGAAAGTTGATCCTACAAAGGAGATTGTATTAAAGAAAGACACAACCATCAAAGAGGTAGAGAAAACTTAATGTCCTTTTAGTTTAGAGAATGAAATATCTAAAATCAAAATATCCATTCAACTTAATGAACTAATCAAGAATCAGAAATACAAAAGTCAGATTTTCAAAGCACTAAAGATAAGAGATGTTTTAGATATAGTTAATTTTAATGATGATCATCCTGAACTTATTTTTGGTCCAAAATTTGAAGGATATTTCACTAGTACAAAATGTCTAATTAATTATTAAAGAAATGACTAAAATTTGCATATAAACAACTATTTTTTGGTCCATGACCAATAGTGGCTAATTTACAGTATCTTATAACATGACCAACTTTTAGTTGTATTTAGCTTAGTCATTAATTATTCTTCTCAATTTTATCGTCTAGTAGTATATTTAGTCATTAATTTCGTCATTGATTTAGTCATGAATTTTCACAATTAATGACCAAATATACAACAAAATATACTACTACATGATTATCCAAGAAAACTAGTTAATGACCAAAGAAATATGACCAAAATGTTGGTCGCGTTATAAGATACTGTAAATTAGCTACTAATAGTCACATATATGTAAATTTTATTCATTGTTTGAAACCAATTAATGAAAAACAAAAAATATGACTAAATTTTGGTCGTGTTAGAAGCTACTATAAATTAACTACTAATAGTTGTATATATACAAAATTTAGTCATCATTTGTAATCAAAATTTTATCGTTTACAATAGTCATTTATCTTTTTTTGGTAGTTTCGTATTCATTATATAAACAACTAATTTAGTAATTTATATTCATTTCATTTACTTTCATTAATAATCATTATAAACAATTAATTTAATTGTTTCATATTCATTTTATTTGTGTTCACCATTTATCAATATAAACTACTAATTTAGTAGTTTTAGTTTGATTTTATGTGTTCAATATTAATCAACATAAATTAATTAGTATAATTTTTGCGACTAAATTAAAAAAAATATCATACAATGTGCATGTTCATCTAATATGAGAATGAAAAGTTACATATGTTAATTACAATACTAAATAATATCAAGTACAATTATAAATAATTTCAACCACAATTATATTATATGAAATATCAAGTATTACAATATCAGTTTCCCACTTAATGTTAGTTGCATTACAATTTACACATGAAATATTGTTTCATCACTTCAAAACATTATTGTGTTTCACTAAATCTAAAGACTTGACCATCAATCTATATGTGTATGTCTCATGAAAAATATTGGCTTTAAGGGTATCACTAGACTGGTTCTCTTCTCTCTCTCTTTCTGCATTTGTCGCTCTAGTGTTATTGTTCTTCTCTTTCTAGAACTCCTGCCTCTTACCATCAATATTGAGTTCCTCTTCTGAAAATGAAAGAAGATACAATGGAGAGTATAAGACATGAAAGATGATGAACACTAGAATATAAACTAAAGTAGACTATACAAAATTTATATGACATATACCTCAACATCAACGATGTCAATGTCATTTTTCCTGAGAGAAGCAAGAAACTCGAACAAGCTTTCTTTAGTTAGGCAATAGTGGCCATTATGTGGCTAGATGATATAAACAAAGAAAATAAAATGTCACCATAAAAATTAACACCTTAGGAGCTTAGTATTCAACCTTCAGGAAAAACTTAGGCACAATCACGTCGACTAAGTTACATGCTAAAAATCTCAAACTATTGATATCTTGTGAAAACAAATGGAAAGAAAATGACAACATATAATAAACAAGAGCCACAAGGTGGCAATGCCACTATTTTTACTTCTTTTCACATTTCTGCCACCTAGCTCTTGTTATAATAAGTTTAATAAAAAGATAAAAACAATTAATATAATATCTTAGAAGAATAAAATATGAAGTAAGAAATTTAATTAATTAAATAAAAATATAAGTAAATTGAAAAGAAATTAGTTCTACATAGATCATTTTAATAAAAATATTATTTTAAAAATTGTATAACAATTTCTTATTATTAATATATTGAAAATATATATAAATACAAATAGAGTTTAAAGTGGAACATGTTGCAATGATTAAAGTAGCGTATTCAAAGTTGTATGTTTTGGTGGAAATTTCAAATTCCACAACCTCAATGCTAAGAATCGTCTCTATATCTATAATATCAAAATTCATGGGCAAACTATGTAGTCAATAATCTATTAATCAGACCAACTGCAATGATGATGTCAAATGTATAAAGACATTAAATTCATTTGCAAATAGCATTGGTTAGAGGAGGACCTTGAACTACTACAAACTTAAAACATCCAATCTTTTCCATTTCCACAAGGTAAGCATAACCTCGAAACTGATATGGCACAAAAATAATAGAAAAGTATTGAGATGCACACCTTTCTCAGAATACCACTATGGGAACTACCTCTCTCCTCCACTCCCAATGCAGAAATGGAAGCCCGATAGTCATGCAGCTCCTGAAAGCAAAAAATACTAATGTTCACATCTCTCTCTCTCTCTCTCACAGACACACACACACATAGGCAAGCAAACATACATAAGCATGTATGAATGCATCATACATACTATAACAACAATGTCATGGAGAAGAAATTTCATGATCACAAGGGATCAATGCGTGTTTGCATCAAAGGTGAAAATAGGAAAAATCAATACAAGGTTGGAGAATGGGGAGTACCTCATATATTTTACATCTATAAGGTACACACATATTGATAAGATGAAAAGCATATGAGTCCATAAGGGATAAACATAATTTATACTGAGGAAGGTAATGGAGATATGATATAGTAGAATCTTAAAAAAGCGTATGGTAGGATCACTTCCAAGCATAGACACCAACTACTAAGTAAATTCAACAATGACTATAACCCTTGAAATATTATAGTCTACTTGTGACCTCGCATGGTAGTGAAAAACCAAATAGATCTCCTTAATACCACATACCATTGTCACATTGGCATAAGAACACAATCTAGATATTGACATATTTTTTTAATTTGTAATCTTTTATATAGTTAATTTACATCGATCGATCATGTGAACATGGGTGACTATCTTTCTCTCCATTTTATGGATAGAAAGGAAAGGCCTTGTATGAGCAATATGTCACTAAACAACTTTCGTATCGGTGGCCAAAATCTTTGCTACAAGAAGCAAAGCATACATTCCCTCTAGCCTTTGTGTAGGTTTAGAGGCAGTACTTTTATCAAGTTGTATCAATGGCTCCACCAAAGGTATCATCTGGTTGAAAAATACAAAGCAATTAATTCAATTAATACCATCTTCAAAAGAAATTTCAAGATGGGCATATTTCATTTAAAAAAAAATATTTTAAAATATAAGATCATTTAGGACTTAAAACTTTTGAACTATTATAGCTAGACCACAATATTTACTCATATCAAAATCTTTGAGTTCTCGCATGCTAATTTGAGACTATGAAGGTGTGCTCTTCGCAAATTTTACTTCTCTTTAAGTCCCATAGCAAAGAAAGAAGCAACATCACGTACAAAGCCATTTGCTGATTTTGCAATCCAAGAACCCAAAGACAACAATATTTCATTGTGTTCCTCCTCATCCCTATATTTTTTTCTAATAAAATACTAAAAAAACTAATCAAATAGTACACTAGAAAAAACATACCAAAAAATAGAGTAACAAACAAAAGAAAAAAAACCAAGCCTACGCAATGGTTGTAGGACCAGGAGTTCTGTTCATGCATGCCTTGAGTCCTTCTTGGATCTGTCATTCAAACAGAGAAGTTTTCCATTGTTTAAATACTTTTTCTAAGTTTCACCTATCAACTACATCCATACACTTAAATATTCATTTCTTCTTCTGCACCACTAAACATCTATCACCATGCAGAATCCTAAGAGAAAATTCATGTGCCATGTCAATAAAAAGGACTAGGAAACCACATTTGCACTCCTCCAAGGGAATAATTATGGATTTCAAACATCAACATCATAGCCAGTGCACACAGGAAAAAAATGGGATATAAATGCAAATGATGAAATATCCATTAGGACTGAAATGTGTCATATAGACCACTTTTCCATCAAAAATGTCATGGACCAGGCAGTTAATGCTTCCAAAATACCCTCCTTGTTAGTATTAATGAATAACAATGTGAGACACTCTAAGCGGATCACTCGACCTTTTATTCCTTTCATAACTTCAATAACAAGGCATGTGAGATCCATGTTTGACATGTTGTTGCCATTTTTCCTTGGATTATGACTTTTATAACAATTTTACCTAGGGGTACTTATGTTTTGAAAGTGAACATTGGGTGTTTATGCTTTTCCTCCACTATATTCACAAATTTTGATCAATTGGTCTTCCTTCATCACAAAGTTATTTATCTGGGCAGCTATTGGTCTTTCTCCAATAATGGCCCAAAAAACTATTGATTATCCATGTCTACAGTCACTAGCAACAAAAACACCATCAACGCTTGTTGCAAAATCACCAAATTTGGCTTTGAAATTTGACCTGTAATCCCTTTCCATATCAAGGTTCTCTGCAATAATCTGTCAAACCAAATAAAAATTGAAATTAGAGTGAGGAGGTAAATGGAGAAATTCTAGAAAATATGGTGTGTATGTCTAGTATCTTTTAGACACAGAACATAAATGTTGAAAAGACATGTATTCAAGGTTATGGATTGGGAAGGCTGTAATATCATTGAATTACTCAATTTTCTAGAGAAGAAAACATAGTCCAACAATGAATGTTGTCAACTAAATTCAGATTGGACCTGAATCATTTCATTGTGCTTATCAATAAGAAGATTAACATTTTATATCTCCTTAGCAACAGCTTTGATGCTTAAAAAAATATAGCTTACTTTTTCTAGTCTAAGAAATCCTATTGCTAAGAAAACAAGTTTTTCTTTTATAATCTCCTTTGTTCCTTCCATCTCTTTCAATTGGAACTTTCCACTAGTATTTTTTCCATTTTACCTTGATCAATTCAAGCCCTTTATCATTTTGATTGTCATTACCTATAAACCTTTTTTTCAACACTTCATATGACTTGGGATATTTACCAAACTTGATAATAGCTTCCTGGTGGCCATAATCTATTCGGAAAACCTCAGGCCACTACCAAAAGTCAACAAAGACCCATAGTCATGGACTTGTACTAGGATACAACATGTTAGAAAATAATAGATAGCCAACTTTTATTTAGATGAATATGAATAAAGACAAACCCGAGGCCAAATATTCCTAGGAGAACGAGAATTGGGGGGTTGTAGAAGGAGCTCCAAATTCACAACATTGCTAGATCCATGTCTTATGGTTGCTGCTATACAATCAGTTCTAGTGGCTCCTCCTCTAATGACAACCACCTTTTTCCCTTTTGAAGAAATAAAATTTACATCTCGCAATCCATTGTCCAACAAACTCTTGGTATTTGAATGAAGGAACTCCATAGAAAAATGTATTCCCATTAATTCACGACTAGACATAGGAAGATCCCTACAATTTATACAGATAAAATAAATTGACACTGTACAAAAGGGCTTGGACTCATATGGAAAAATCTAAATTGAAATCAAATATAGAAAGTGTATCTTGGTTTTGTTTCACCAGATGCCAAAAGTAGAAAATCATTTTGAGTGTGAAGCTTCTCCACAGAGAAAAGAGAGTCAAATCCAACCTTTGCATTCATAAAAAAATTAACACCTTCCTCCACCATCAGATGACAACGTCATTAGATAACATCAAGTTTGTTTTCATATTAGGAACTACATACACCCTCAGACCTCAAATTCGATCAACACGTTCATAAACAGTGACAGAGTGCCCATGAGCTTTATTAAGTTGATCAGCAACAACCAAACTAGCTAGCCCACTGCCCACTATAACAAGTTTCTTCCTACACCTAATGACCCATCCATATCAATATCTAGTTCACCACATCATAGAAAACAGACAGATTATTTTCAAAATGATAAGCATCATAAGAATGACATTAAGAATTATAAAGGAAAGACACATACCCTGTCCTCTTCTCGGGTGGATGTGGAACCATCTAACCTTCTTCGAAAGCTTTATCAATGATGGCACATTTAATACTTTTAATAGATACTAGATTTTCAATTATTCCTAGCATACACAAACCTTCACAAGGGGTAGGGCATACACGTCTAGTGAATTCTAGAAAATTATTTGTTTACAGCAATTGGTCCAATGCTTCTCGCCAACTCCCTTGTTGCACTAATTAATTTCACTGAGGTATTTTGTTCCCAGGAGGAGATACACTGTTAGCCTGCATATAGGAGAATGTTTCACACATTCAGAATACAAACAATTGTACAATCTAGCAAAACAAAAAATATACAGGAACTAGGAATGTAATTAATAATCTTTGCAATATACAAAAAGGAAAACTCTCAAACAGTGAATATAAGTTATAACATATGAAGTTTGAATTGTATAACTACATTATGTTTCACTTGCTATTTTAATAAATAATTAGGGGCAAATAAATGATGTTTGGACTTTAACTTGATGACAAAAGCGGGTTCCACAATTCATACACCTAGGTGATTGTGTCTTTAGTAGTGGCCCTGGCTTGTTTTCCTCAACCACTTCTTTCAGTGGCCCTGGCTTGTTTTCCTTAACCACTTCTTTCAATGGCCCTGGCTTGTTTCCCTTAACCAATTATTTCTAATCATTCATCTGTGTTGTAACATCTTTATATGCAACGCTTTCACTCTCATACATCAAAAAACCATGGTGCTTAACTACATTATCTATTTTTGCAGGTCTCTGTGCCACCACTTTCTATTCACTTTTTTCCAAACTAGATAGAAATGTTAGCCTGATGACGAAGCCATCACACTCAAAATTTATACAACTTAATATTTGATGATATTGTCAAATAATTTGAACATGTCAAGGACTATATACATTGGAGTTAATATTTGATGATGATATACATGTTATATAATTGAAATTGAAATTAAAATAAACAAAAAATGAGTTGAAATACATGAAAGTGTACCTTGTAAGCCTTGCCATTCTTTTATGCTAATTTGAAGAAAGTTTTTCCATCCTCTTCAATTCCTTAAAGGCATATTTATTCATCCAGTCATCCTCCTCTACTACCTTCACAGTATTCCTAGCCTTCATTTCTTGGAACACTCTATTGCACTATTTTGGGATGACCCATTTTCTAGTTGACAAGTATGGCTTTGTCATGTAATTTCATCCGCTCACCCTTCACCTTATTGTCTCATGAATTACAAATAAAAGAAACATCCCCGTCATGATATAGAACTGATAATATCTCTTCAATTTGGCTTGCGACCCCAAAAACTAATTGAAAACTGTCACTACTATTATTTTCACTTGCAAGTCCTTAAGCCTTATCTTCAAGAGAAACCAATGTCCCAAACTCATTTATCCTTCTATCATCTACATCCAAGTTGCACATTTTGGGGGAAGCTACTGATTTGGTCCTCTTTCTCCTTACCCTCTTTTCTTCTCCTTGTTGTGACTGTAGTGGGTTCTTCACTACAGAATTAAGCACATAACATGGTTACAGTGAGTTTTCTTAACATTCAATGATCTCAACACTCTCAAGTCTACCAATAACTACATAATCACCTAGACTACTGGTAATCCTCCTACTTACATGTATGTAAACTATTATTTATTTTCGTAACTCTAATGGACAAAGAAAAGAATTGAATTTCAACATAAAATAAACAAGTAAAATTATCCCTTGATGTACACACTCAAATAAACTATTCCAATAAATAGTATTACGTGGCTCAATATTATTATCATTTTCACGTGAAGGCTAACCTCTCTTATGAAAACCAATACCACAAACCAACTAGAGAAACATAATCCAAACATAAATACTATAAGACATAATTATTGGAAAATGTTAATTTCAACTCAAGTCAAAGTTCTCAGAACCTATGGTAAAAATTCCAAGAGAATTACGTAAAATGATAAAATATATTTCAATGTAAAAGGGTTTTCAAAACCAACCAAAGCATAACCAATTAATTCAACAAGTTTGACCCTAAAAGAGGATGGTTTGGCCCTTGAACTGGTTTAGTGACTCGTTCCATATAAAACTAGTTGGCTCAGTACAAAACCAATCCGACAAGCTAATTCAACAAGTTTATATATATAATTAATATTTCATGTAGTTTCTAGAAAACTGGTTCATAAATTGATTCTAAGGCATATGCATGCTTGGAGTCAAAGTAAGAGGTGGGTTAGTTGGATTGTTATCATTTTATAACCCTAGCCAAGAAAATTCAGTACCTTTTTTCCCTTATGAATAATCAATCTTTGTTCCACCCGTGTATGATTCCCATTGCTTTCTATAGATACCCTCCCTCTTTGACTCACTTACCTATAGTTTAAAAAATTTCATGTCTTCAAATAGCTTCGAAATGTTCCATAAGTCTTGATTCCTTGTGGGTTTTTTCTCATACACTTAGATCTAGGTTCGAAATTGGGTGTTCCAACCATGGTAAACCTCAAATTCCCCACTATATTCTGCATATATGTTTAGGTCATAGCAGAAATTTGGATTGCAATCCAACCCATCTACTCTGTGGAGATTAGGGACTCCAAAATAGATTCGGATTCTAGAGCCATGATTATGTTTGAAAATTTTGGTTTCACTCACATGGGGCATGTTGAAATATTTGTAAAAGATGTGGCATGGTTGAGAACACTGCAAGGCCCTGATTTGGATCTCTCTGCGATGGGTTTTTTCTTATTATCAAATGAATTTTCGGTGCAGATTCTAGTAGAATAGGAGGAGAATCCCAATTATTGTGTCCTTGATATTCATTACATCACGTTGTTGTTCAACTTCAAGCGGCTGGATGAAGACAATAGATATAATAACTCATACCCTGTTGTAGATGCCAATGAGTATAATCTTTTTTTACAAATTGTCATACTCAGTACAAAGTTTCAATGAATCTCCACTTCAAAATTTATAACTTGGAGGGCAAGGTGAAGGATTTCCTTCCTGCAAGTCAGACCCAATTGCCCTCACTTTATTTTTGTTTCTTTGTTTTAATTGTAATTTTACTTGGGGTTTGGATTTATGTTTGTGTAATCCAGAGGACCACGGTGCATAGAATCCATCTTCTTATGTGTGCATTGCTCCTATTCAAAGCACTGAATCTGATCTATGTAGCGGAGGATAAATTGTATGTTAAAAGGACAGGGATTGCCCATGGATGGGATATTTTGTTTTATATCTTTTGGCTTCTTAATGGCATCCTTCTCTTCACTGTAATAGTTCTCATTGGTATAGATGGGTCCTTTTTGAAGCCTTATCTTCAATAAATAGAGAAAAATGTTCTTATGATCGTGATCCCATTGCATGTTTTGGGAGCATAGTGTTATGAAACCAACTCAAGTAAAAGATAGAAAAGATAGATCGACGCCTTAGAATTCAACCTCTTTGAGGGGGCAACCTCCTTTACATTACATAAATGAACAATTATTCAATGATTCAAATGACAAAACCTCCTTTATATATATAGGAGTCTATGGAGTCACAATATAACCCATCCGACCTAACAATAATAATATAAAGCCACAAAAATAACAATAGAGGGATTCTATGGGGCACAGTAATAACAATATGGGGATAATAGGGGCACAAAAATATTAATAATTGGTACAACTACAATATTAATGGGGTAATCACTAGTATTATATTGACCCAACATGCCCCTCTCCTTCAAAAAAGTGTTGTCCTAAATGCTTGAGAAGTTCTTGATGCTTTTGTATAAAATTCTCATCCTCTGATGTGGAATCCTCAGCGGATAAGTTCTTCCACTTGATAATATACTCCGAAATTAATCGATTTCGTAGCTATCAAGTTCTTGTTTCTGTGACTGCTTCCGGTTCCAATATAATTTTTACTTACTCGTCAAGTTCTGGAAATATTGTTTGAACTGGGAGCTTATCGCCTATAACCTTCTTTATACATGAAACATGGAAAACTGGGTGTAATCGAGAAGCTGTAGGAAGCTCCAATTTGTATGCCATAATACCAATCTTTTGCAACACCTTGTATGGACCATGATACTTTGGTGAAATTTATTATCCTTCTTAGCTTGCTTGAGGGACATTTGCTTATATGGTTGTAGCCGTAGGAATACCCAATCACCTACATCAAAACTTCTTTCACTACGATGTTGATCTGCCTATTGTTTCATTATATTTTGTGTCAACACGAGGTTATCCTTTAAGATTTGGAGGACTTGTTGTTGATCTTCAATGTGATGTTCCATTGCTTGAACCTTATAATTTCTCTTAAATATGATGTGATGGATGGTGGTTGATACCCACAAAGTGCCATAAATGGGGTCATTTTTGTTGTTGTATGGAAGGAAGTGTTATACCATCATTTAGCCAGAGGCAACCATTTGATCCATTGTGTCAGTTTATCAGATACAAAGCAATGAAGATATCCTCCCAAACATTTGTTTACTATCTCAGTTTGCCCATCAGATTGAGGATGATAAGATGAGCTATGAGCTAACTGAGTACGAAGACAAGAAAATAATTTTGTCCAAAAATTTCCGGTGAAAATGGGATCTTTGTCACTTACAATAATCTTTGGGTTTCCATGTAGCTTTTGAATTGTTTCCATAAATGCAATAGAAACTACATTGGCTTTAAATGGATGTGATAATGCACAAAAGTGTGCATACTTGGTAAGTTTGTCAACTACCACCATGATGACACTCTTTCCCTCAGACTTGGGTAAACCAGTGATAAAATCCATTGAAACCTCCTCCCAATGTTGGCTTGGAATGGATAAAGGTTGTAATAGACCCAGTGTCTTAATTGTTTCAACTTTATTTTGTTGGAAAACCAAACATTCCGCCACAAACTTTTGAATATCTGATTTAAGGCCATCCCAAAAAAATTCCTTCTTAACCCTATGGTAAGTTTTTAAAAATCCTGAGTGCCCTCCTAAGGGAGAAGTGTACAATTCCATAAGAATCTTTTGTTTTAGCTGGGAATTCTTACAGAGGTATAAGAGATCTTTGTACCATAATGAATCATTTCGCCAGCTAAATGTACCACACATACTGGAATCTTGTTGTAACTTTTGAATAAGTGCCCACACTTCTTCGTCATTCTTCCATTCCTCCCTTGCTTCGTTTATCCAATCTGGTTGGGTAATAGAAATGGCGCACAACAATGCTTCCACATCCTCATCCTTTCTTGAGAGTGCATCTGCCACTACATTTTGCTTCCCTTTTTTGTAGATGATTTCAAAGTCATAACCCAACATCTTTGTGACCCACTTTTGTTGCTCTTTAGAGGATAATCTGTTTTCTAAAAAGTATGTAAGGCTATCATGATCCATTTGTACCTTGAAGTGTCTTCCCATTAGGTAGGGTCGCCATTTCTTAAGTGCATGGATTATTGCCAACATTTCCTTCTCATAAATAGCTTTGTGTAAAAACTTTCCCTTGATTGGATGACTTTCAAAAGCAATGGGTCTTTCATCTTACATTAAAATAGCACCAATTCCATTTCCTGAAGCATCACATTCCACAATAAAGGTTTTTGTGAAGTCCGGTGTAGCTAAGACCGGTGCTTGGCACATTGCCTCTTTAAGATGTTCGAATGCCTTTGTTGCTTCTGGAGTCCATGAAAATGCATCTTTCTTCAATAATGTTGTTAGAGGTGCTGCTATTCTCCCATAATTCTTAACAAACTTGTGATAATACCCTGTCAACCCAAGAAATCCTCGCAGATGCTTTATGGATGTGGGAATTTTCCATTCCTTAATGGCTTTAATTTTGCTAGGGTCTACCTTAACTCCCTCATGAGGTACAATATGACCCAGATATTCCACCTCTTGTACTCCAAAGAAACATTTGGATCTTTTTGCATATAATTGTTTCTCCTCCAATAGTTGTAGCACCCTGTCAACATGTTCAACATGATCCTTCCAAGACTTGCTGTAGATTAGTATATCATCAAAAAATACTAACACAAATTTTCTAAGGAATGGTTTGAAAATCGAATTCATCAAACCTTGAAATGTTGAAGGTGAATTGGTAAGGCCAAAAGGCATGACCGAAAATTCATAATGACCCTCATGAGTTCTAAATGTTGTTTTTGGAATGTCTTCGATCTTCATTCTGATTTGATGATATCTTGAACGAAGATCCAACTTGGTGAAGTAAATTGATCCATGCAATTCATCCAATAATTCATCAATGACAGGAATGGAAACTTATCTTTAATAGTGAGCTTGTTGAGCTCCCTATAATCTGGACACATGCACCATGATCCATCCTTCTTGTGCACCAATATGACTGGAGCAGAGAAAGAACTTTGACTTGGTTGAATTATACCAGCCTCTAGCATTTCTGCAACCATACGTTCAATTTCACTCTTTTGGGCATAGGGATATCTGTACGGCCTGATGTTTGGAGGAACACTTCCTGGAATCAGATGAATAGCATGATCATGATCACGAATAGGTGGGAGACCTTTGGGAGTCTCAAATACCTTGGAATGATTGTCCAAGACTTTTTGGAGATCTGGAGAAATAGATGATTCCACTGTGGACACATCTAGCGAACATAATTGTGCAATTACACCTCTTTGTTCCCTTTTTAGAAGCTTTGTCATATCGTTAGAGCTGATTATCTTTCCCGGTTTCCCTGCAATACCCCTTAATTCAACTTCCTTTCCTTCCACAAAAAATTTCATGAAAATTTCTTGAAAATTAAAAGCTATTGTACCCAAGGATTGTAGCCATTGGACTCCTAGTACAACATCAGCACCTCCCATTGGAATGGAAAGCACTGGGCTAGTCAATACATATTCTCCCATGGATAGCTTGATATTATGGCACTTTCCTGAGCAATTTATTGTTCCTCCATTTGCAACCATCATTTGACACTCTGGTGCTGGATATAAGAATCAATTCAATTCTCTTGCTACCTTACAATGAATAAAATTGTGGGTACTTCCTGAATCAATCAACACTATTACCTTTTTCTTCTTGATTTGTCCTTCTATCTTGATGGTTTGAGGAGTGGTAATTCCTGCCAATGCATTACAAGATATGGTCGGATTCATTTCTTCTTTATCTAGGCTTTGTTCCTGGAGTATATCCTCTTCTTTTGACCTTTCTTGCTCCTTTTCTTCTTCCTCTTCACAATCTATGTAGAATAATTTCTTCTCAGCACACTGATGACCTTTAGTGTATTTGCTATCACAACTGTAACAAAGCCCTTTTTCTATTTTTTTCTTCCAATTGTTGTGGTGTCAATCTTATAGGTTGTGGAAGACTAGCAGCAACAACACTTCCGTCTTTATAGTTGTGAGTGGTATGCTTCCTGGTTGCCATAATTTTGCTTTCCATTTTTCTTGCTAACCTGAATGCCTTCTCTAATGAATCAAGTTCCCAAAGGCGAACAACATGTTGGATATTATCCTTTAAAGACCCTATGAACACATCAATCCTATGCTCCTCTGGAATATTTTTTACCCTTATGTTCAATTTTTGGAACTCCTCAATGTGCTCCATTATTGAACCCTTTTGTTTGAGACTTATCAATTGAATAAGAAAAGTGTTTATTTTTGTATCCTCATAATGTGTTATCAATTCTTCCATCAAAAATGCCCAAGTGACAAATTGTTTACGAGAGCAAAGCCATTGATACCATACAAACTGATTTGGTTCCAAATATAAAGTTGCAATACGTACCTTTTGTAATATCCATCTGTAATATCCATGTTGCGGGATCCTTGCCATCAAACTTCCTCATATTGATTTTTGGAATATGGTGGGTCTTTGATCCAACATTAGAGTCTATGGAATCATGATTAACATTTCTTTTGTTCTCATCCTGAGTTTCCTTTACTATCCTTTCACCATTAGTGACCCTTTCTTGTAGCAACTTATTCATATTTATCTTCAATTCATCCATGTCTGTCTTCAAATCTATCTTCAAATCATCCATCTTAGCTTCCACGTCATTCATCTTAGCTTCTACACGTTTCTTTAAACAATCCATCTTATCTTCTATGACTTTCTTTAAACCATCCATCTTAGATTCCGTTCCTTTTTGTGCAAGGGACAATTGTTGCACTTGGTCTTGTAATTATGATATATCATGTTGCATTTCTTCATCTTCTTCATGAGTCATGCTAGAGCTTTCAGGTTCCTTACTAGGTGTTTGCATTTTCTTTCTTCGGGGCATCAATTACCAATAATAATGCTCTACTATGCCCTTTGAATTCCTTCAAAATAAATTTTCAAAGCAATCTTAAGCAAAAATTTAAGAAAATCTACACTCCTTTTTTCACTTTGTAGGAGCTCAATATTGCTTCTGATGTATCTTTGTACTTTCCAATCATCTAGATCTGAATTTGTGATCTGCAGTAGCCCTCTGTGTCCTCTTTCCAATGCCACAATTCTGACCTAAATTGGATTCTCCAAGGAAGAGTTATGTGAAATCTCCCACAGTGACCTGATTATAGACTAGTTCAGTAGAGCGAACTTGTACGACGTGCCACGAGTCACTGTTTCAACCTTTGGATCTGAAAAATTCATACGAGAAACTAAAGTCCGTCCTTTTTCTGTAACTTCTTACGAAATTTCAATTCGATCCCCAGAGAGAAATTTATGATGCTTTTCCCAAGGTCACCTGTTTGGAATGTAATTCAGGAGTCTGCAAAAAGACCAACTTCCTCAGATCATATCTCTGCAAATATAGCGCAAACAGCTCTGAAATTCGGACCTAAGGTTCAGCGCGATTTCTTCTCAAATGGATATTTTTTGAAACTTCTGAAACGTCGCAGAAAAAAAGTTATAGAAAAATTGCCACGATGACCTGTTTGGAGCAGCAAAACCCTAGAATCCAAAGCTCTGATACCAAATGTTATGAAACCAACTCAAGAAAAAGATAGAAAAGATAGATAAACGGCTTAGAATTCAGCCTCTTTGAGGGGGAAACCTCCTTTACATTACATAAATGAACAATTCTTCGATGATTCAACTGACAAAACCTCGTTTCTATATATAAGAGTCTAAGGAGTCACAATATAACCCAGCCGACCTAACAATAATAATATAAAGCCACAAAAATAATAATAGAGGGATTCTATGTGGCACAGTGATAACAATATGGGGATAATAGGGGCACAACAATATTAATAAGGGGTAAAACTACAATAGTAATGGGGTAATCACTAGTATTATAGGGACCCAACACATAGTTATCACTAAGACTAAACCTTCAACAAAAGATTGGTTTACATGGAAGCATGATTTTTTTCTTATATATATTATCTACTATTGTGCAATCATTTTTACAATTGTTCAACCGATCAAGAATCTCCATGGAGCATCCAAGAATGATGGGAAGGCAGCTAGGAACTTGGTAAAATTGACCCTTTTCATGGAATTTTACATTGTTGTTGTCATCTATTTGCATTTTACCAGAATCGTGATTTACGACATCATAACAATCACGACGTATAAGTACAGGTGGGTGAGAAATGGTGCAGAAGAGGATGTAAGCCTTTCCTTCTATATATTCACATTTTACAAGTTCCAACCAGTAGACAAGAACCCCTACCTTGTTCTTGATGATGAAGAAGAGGCTGTAGCACAGATGGTAGCCCTTCAGGATGAATATTTTGAGCTTTAATGTAGAAGTCTGGATGCCAATGTTTGCTAGACACTTGTAAACTCTGAGGATGAAATAGCCTTTCAAATATGACTAAGTCTGCTCACATTTTATAAGTTCTGTATACCTAATGTGAGGAACCTGTGAAAGGTAAACAAATACGTGATTCAACTTTTTGCTGTATTTTTATCTTATTGCAACACACTTTTATTTGATTGAAAAAATTGATTCCAAGGCCAATTCCAACTTTTCAAGCGTGGAAAACAATGAAACTATTTGAATACCCTAACCAAAAGCATTCAATTTTCCATAATGAACTAACATGAAATAATATTAAATGCTTGTAAATTCTTCAACAACCACCAGCCAACTTCATCCCAATAGCCAAATAACAATAAAACTCCTAGTGCTTTCAAACCTTAGCGTAGTGTTGTTTTAATCAATCTTAATTGACTGAGACTACAACATTGATTGTCAACCTAGGGTAGGCATTGCTATTTCAATGGAGTTCACACTATCTGTGTTGATATACTCCAACCAAGCATAAGAAAATGCAGAAAATTGTAAAAGATGTCGCTGATCTAAATTGTTGAATCAAACCATGTGTGTAGACATAAAAAATACTCTACAAAAATAGATCACAACTCACACCTACCAAAGTAAAGGTGTGCCAGACATGAACTATTATCTACTCCAGCTGGTTACTAGCATTTTTTTTATTAACTTAGTGTAACAACATGATATAAATAGAAATAGCGGTGAATGTAATCCATGATTTGTACAGCAACAATGAGAAACCATAAATCAATTAACTAAACTAGAATGTACACTACCTATATCACTACAATCCCTGCCAAAGAGGACGACCCTTCCTCCTCATCATGGTGCAGGAATAACACAAAAGTGATTAACGAATTAGTTCAATAACACTAACAACATCATCGTGTTGATTGATATTAAAAATAAAATCAGAATTATAAAAGCAGTGTAACAGTACTCTTCTATATGTCGTGTCCTTTTACATGAAAAATCAAGTCCTTTATAGTTATTACAACCCAAAATTAGAAACAAATCGGTTATGAGAATCTCATGATTCTCATGCTGATAAAAAATAAAAGTAGTTACAACCTATTGCTAAATACAAATATCCATCAGTTATGATTGCAACTTCTTGAATCTTTTTGCTTCAAAAATAAACAATCCCTACTACTGACAACTGTTATGTGGAATAGTACTCACATTTTCCAGCTTTGGCGCAACAACATTGAGTGAATGGTGGTTCGGGATGACGTGGCATTACTGGCGATAGCACCATTGGTGTGATGGCGGATCAATGCATGGTGTAACAACATCCAATGTGTAACAAGAACCTGTAACAACATCTAATGTGTAACAGCAACCTGTAACAGCATCTAACATGTAGCAGTAACCTATAACAACATCCAGGGTGTAACAACGTACTGTTCTACCCTTTTCTGTAGTTAATCTTTGTTGCCTATCTGCTTTGTTCTCATGAGCCATCACCTGAAAAGAAGGACTTCAAAATACTTCTTCAATACTCTCCCAGTTAGCCACAAAAAGGAATAAAGCCTCGTATTATTCGGTAAAATACAAGAAAGTAACATGATAGTGGAATAGGTTAAAAAGGTAAGAAAATAGGGAATTTGGTCATATAAAGTCATAGGCCTGGAGGATAGAAAGGTCAAAATTGGGGAAAGAATGTGTAGAAAATAGGTAAAAAACCGCACCCAACATCTTCCCCCAACTGAAGCAATTGCATGTTCCCATGTAGAATCTCAGTCCGTTCTACTGTACCCGTGATGCAAATCTGTGGAGTTGTAGGCACTAGCAGTATCATCTCCCGGAGCTCTGAATCCTTGAATAATGGCCATCACCTGACATGGCCAAGATTCCTCTTCGTAGTCACATAAATGGTAATCGGGCTGATACTCATCCAATGGCAACCATATCCAAGGAAATTTGAACCTGAGGCCAATCCAGAATGCCCCCAATGCCTGTAAAATCCGAGCATATTTTGGAACCTGTGTAATAGTAGCCAGGAAGTTCCTGTACTCAAAGGGGTCCCCTTCCTATAACTCTGTGCTACAGGCCTTGGTGTGCTTGAGACATCTGGCTAGTTCTTGGATGCTCATATTTTTAAACAGGTTGAGGCGAACCCTCATGATTCTTTTTTTTGTAGAGGGTCGATTATTCTCTAATTTCCAAAGTTCTCAGGAATAGTCTAAACTCTCACCAGAGTTCGTAATCCATTCCTGGTTCAACCTTCACCCACAATGTTGTTCTTTCCTTGTTGCGTTCTGTTGTTTTCTTGGCCAAGTGCCACTCAATCTAATTCCTCATGAATGAAAGGAAGGCCCGCAACTGCAAGTCCCCCATGTAGGAAAGGACACTTGCCACTATCTTTGTGCTCACATATTCACACATGATATTGTGCAAGAATAGCTCGTACAACAAGCTCTGGTCATCAAAGTCACAGAAGAAAAAATTTTCCAAAAAGATATGGGTTGAAGAACCGAAATAGGACCTATTTTCATAAGCTGCCTTTAATTGAAATAAGTAATAATGTTCCCACAGGAACACAGGGTGTGATGGGGATGGCCACCTGCATGCTAGCAGGTTTAGAGCAAGGTCACGAACTTTGGTCTTATCAAACATCATGTCTGAGACCTATCGATGTAGCTGATACAACTGTTCATCCTTCTTCTTTATAACCTCCTTGTGCCTCCATTCCTCCTCTTCTATTTCCCATTCTTCTTTTAGCCATTTTTCTCTCAGGTAATCCATCATTCTTTTATGAATTTTGAGTGCAATCACTCCCTCCTATAGAGAGAGCACCAACTGCTTCCACTTTTGCAGCTTTGGCAACAACAACAATCTCTCAGAATGCCATCCTTCATCAGGACCCAACATTCATCATCATGCAGTATCAATTGAGGGTGTAGCAGCCGCTTGAGGGAGAAATTGTTCCACCCCGGTTGTTGGTTCTTGTGTAACAACAACTTCATTAGTGGATTTTGTCACAGTTTCTTTATCTTCCTGGTCAACTTCCATTTTCACTGATGGTTCTTGTGTAGCAGTAGTGTTATCCACAGACTTATGTACATCATTTTTCTCCGGATCAGCTTCGGTCTTCACTGTTGGTTCTTGTGTAGCAACAATGTTGATCGTAGGCTCATGGATATTATCTTTATCTTTATCCTCTTGGCTGAATTCGTCCTCCATTGTTGGTTCTGATGAAACAACAGTTTCAGCCAAGGGCTCTTGTGTATCCATTACCCGATCACTTCCTGTGGATTGTTCTATCTTGGTTGCTAGTTGTTGTGTAACAGAAACGTTCACGGCAGGTTCTTTTGTAACAACTTCTTATATTTCAGTTTGAGTCTCCCTCGAGGTGGTGTCTGTTGCACAGACTTTGAATCCTGCTGCCACTAACTTCTTATCATAGGATACATAGAGAGTGCCCATTATTTCTCCCCTTCTTGCCCTGTCCATGGCCTCTGTCAAAGTATCTAGCCCTGGGGCTCTTGGCTCTACCTTTCCTTTTGCTAGCTATTCCCTCAATTCTCTAATTTATTTCTCTAGAATTTCAATTTTTGACAACAAGGATTGGGTTTCTCTCTTACCAGGTGAAGAAGGTTCTTCTGGCTAAGCTTAGTCCTTTTCCTTTTGCTCTGCTACTGCTTTGTTCTTTCTTGACATGGATGGGGACTCTGGGTGCCCGCTAACCCTTATCCTCTGCTTTGACCTCCTATAGCCAATTGGTTTATTAGTCGGGCTCTTGATGACCCTTACTGTCGAGGGATTGGGTTTCTCCTTTGTCACCTCTGGAGATTACTTAGATGTCTCCGTTTTCCTTTTGTGGGTGGTCCTGGGCCTTTTTCGCATGAATTCTTCCCAATTCTTTCCCTGTCGGCTCAAAGCATCCAGCACAATGAGTTTGATAAGGCCATGGTTGGTAACAAAAGTTTCTGTATGTGCAGCTGTTTTCACAACCACGACCACGTGCCTAGTGTTGCCCAACAAGAAATAAGGAAGGTTGATCATCTACTGATGCCAGAGGTGGTTCAACACTGGAAAATTATAATTAAACACAATTGTTTCCCTTCCTTCATAAGTAATGTACTTAATGAGGTAGAGAGAAACATCCACCCATGGCTGGGGTAGTGACAATCTATCAATTCCTCTGCGTGTCTTTACCAGTGACTCTTCTTCTTGGAGGAAATCCCCTTTTAGTGATGGGTCATTGACCTTCCTATTAAACCGTCTCTTCCCTTCAGCTAGCAATCCTGTTACTCTAGAAATCACCTCTTCAGTGACCTCCAGCTTCAACCCTCTGACCTTTGTCTGGTTTCTCTCAAGATTCTTTGCAAATTCCATGGCAACACCACCATCTAATCCTTTCAACCTCTAGAAGAATTCGAACCAGCCTGCATCCTTGAAAATCAGGCATACTTCTGGGCAATCTTCCAAGGCTTCTGTGGACCCTGACCCATGTCATATTGCTGCTCCTCCCATTTCTTATGCAATTCAGTGTTGTTCCATCTGCTTATCCTTCTCTTTAAGTGCTTCTGGGTAGTCAACACACAATCTAGCTGCTGCAACCTGCACTGCTATTTTCTCTTCTCCGAGCACTTTGAATGGGGGTTCAGCGCTTCCAATAGGGGCAAATGGTACAGTGGTAGGGTGGTGTAGGTGAAGATTTTGGATTGGGATTTGGCATGCATGTTTCGTACTGCAAAATGAATTTTTCCTTAATGGTGAATCATGGGGAGGTCTCGTCGATGGTACACTTACCCTTTTTGGTATGATCAACATTAAGTAACAATAACTACTAGGTCATCATGCCTTAATTGCTAGATTTTTCTAATAATCATAGTCATGTGATGGTCATGTCGCCAAATGATTCATTCCCCCACCCCCCCTCCCAGCTTAATTATGACAGTCATCCTCGGCTGCCAATAGTCATGTTAAGTTGCCATAATTACAAAATAAAACAAATTCAATATTACCTTTTTGATGACATACCTGGGTGACGTGGGGCAAAGTAATGGGCGGTGCAGCGTGCGAACCAGGCTTAAACTGCGAGATGCGCGAACTTAATTATGATGACGAGGATCATGATGATGTTTTGCTACTTATTACAATAAAATATCTCATTTATTCCTCAAAAGTCGTTGGCTGTTATAGGTGTAACAACCAAGATGACTGATATATATTATGTTAATTTCTACAAAAAGATAAAGAAGAAAATATCATATAACAACACTTATCGTAACATATGCTTTGAAATAATGAATGTTGTTATAGAGTGTATAACAGCTGCCACCAGGTGGTTTTCAACTGCTAAAAAAGTGTCTGTCTGCGCCTGTGAAAGGTTTTCACATCCAAATTATCATTATTATTATTATTTATTTATTCTATTTTATTTTATTTAAGTTTGAAGGTGTAATAGCTGCCAATCGAAGTTGATTTTAAGCTATTACACTTATTGGAAAAATTCAAATTTTTGCAGCACAGGGGGGCTTTCCCTTGTTCCCATAATCTATAGATTCGAATTTGTGACAATGTTGAAAAATGACTCCCTTGAGGTATCTTTGTGATATAACCAAATACCATTCCCGTTTGCAAGTAATGGTGTCCTCGCACTATCAACTGTCACCAAATTTATAGTCTCATTTTCAAATACCGCACCTACCTCATAAGGACCTAGCCATCTGGTGCAGAGCTTACCCTTGAAGTCTTTAAACCTTGAGTCATATAAGAGAGCCCAATCTCCTTTCTGGAAATTCTTCTTCTTTATAAATCTGTCATGCCACTTAGCTCTCTATTGTTGGATAATCTCTATTTTCTGGATATCGGCCAACCATTTCTCCTCCAATTCATTGAGCTGGTTCAATCTCTTCCTTTGTACTGTAGCCCAATCAAAATTGACCTACAATGCTATCCTTAGTATCTTGATTTCAAATTCAATAGGTAATAAAGGTTTCTTGCCATACACAAGTTCATATGGTGAGAATCCAATGGTATTCCTACATGTAGTCCTATATGCCCATAACACTTCTTGAAGTTTGTCAGCCCAATTTCTTCAATGACTAGCCACAATCTTAGCAATGATCCCCTTAATGACTTTGTTAGTGGTTTCTACTTGGCCATTTGCTTGTGGATGATAAGGTGTTTTGATTCTGTGATGGATTTTATATTTCTCGACCAACTCCTGGATCTTATGAGATGTGAACCGGGGCCCTCCGTCTGTGACTATCTCCCTGGGTATGCCAAACTAAAACAAGATGTCTTCAAACAAAAAGTCTGAGACAACTTGATCTATGGATCTTGTTAGTGTCTTTGCCTCAAACCATTTTTTGACATAGTCAGTCCAGACCAAGATGTAGTATGTTTGTCTAGATGAAGGATTAATTGATCCTTCAAAATCTAGATCCCACTTCTCAAAAGTAACTAGGACAATTTGGGGTTGTAACGACATCTCATATGATTGCAATGGTTGGCCCATATTTTGAAAACTATCACATTCCTTCACAAACTTCTTGGCATCCTGAAATATTGTTTGTCAGTAATACCCTATTGAAAGGGCTTTGTATCCTGTCCATTTGTCTGCGAAGCGCCCTCCACAGGGTTCCTCATGACAGGCTTTAAGGATATCAAATACCTCATCTTCTCTAACACAATGCATGATCTGGAAATCTGGTCCAATGTGGTTTATGTTCCAATCTATCCATGTATATGTAGCACTTTGTTGTATGTTTTTCAATTCTCCTTGGAGGACAAATACTATGGAAACTTCCCTGCAACAAAATAATCGGCTATATCTGCATACAAAGGTGAGTAAGTAGAAATAGCAAAAATATATTCATTAGGGAAAGAATCTTCAGTGGGAGTGCAAATGTCATCAATAGTTAGCCTAGAAAGAAAGTCAACTACTACATTGTCTTTTCGAGGTTTATCTACAATATTGATATCAAATTATTGTAACAACAATAACCAATGTGTAATCCTACCATTTGTAGTTAGCTTATTCATTAAAAAATGAATGGCAGAATGGTAAGTGTGTACAAATACTTGATACATGGTGATGTAATGTCGCAATTTACTGATGGCATGCACAGATGCTAAGAACTCCTTCTCAGTCACTCTATAGTTGAGCTTAGCCAGGGTTATATTTTTCTTATGTAGTAAATAGCATAAGTTTTATTATCCTCCAGTTGGCCCAAAACAACACCTAAAACAATATTCAATGCATCCGTAGCTATGTGAAATGACAGTTCCCAATTAGGTCCTCGAAAGACCGGAGCTGTTGATACATAGAATTTCAGTTTTGAGAAGGTCTACTCACACTTCCTTGTCCACAAGAAATCAACATCCTTCATGAGCAAGGAAAATATTGGTGATGCAATTTTTGTAATTTTTTTCTATAAATCTCCTGTAATACCCTGCATGCCCTAAGAAACTACGTACCTCTTTTTTCATTTTGGGGGTTGGAATTTTTAAACTTACCTCTATTTTTGCAGGGTCAACCTTGATTCCGTCAGCAGAAACATAGTGTCCAAGCACGATCCCTTCAATCATCATCATGTGACATTTCTTAGTGCTGAAGGCAACATTAGTCTATACACATCGTTCTAGTAATTTTTCCAGATTCACTAATGCTGTTTCTAAAGCATCTCCATAAGGTGTGAAATCATGCATGAAGATTTCCAAACAATCATTCAATAAGTCAGAGAAAATTCTCAGTATTTCCCTTTGAAAGGTCGCTGGCACATTACAGATCCCAAAAGGAAGTACTTTGTATGTGTAGGTTCCCCGAGGACGAGTAAAGGTCGTTTTATCCTAGTCTTCTGGGGAAATCTCTATATGATTGTAGCCACTTAATCATTCCAAAAATGAAAATAATTTCTTTCTAGAGAGAGTATTGACGACCTCATCTATCAATGGTAAGGGAAAATGATCCTTCTTAGTGGCCTTATTGAGTTCTTTCTAATGAACACAGACTCTCCACCGACCATTATTTTTAGGAATGATGACAAGCAATGACACCCACTGACTGTCAGAAATTGGATAAATAAAATTAGCACTGAGGAGTTTGTGTAGTTCTTTCACCACCTCCTTTAGTGCAAGGTTCATGCAGTGTTATGATTGTCTAACCGCTTTTCAACCATCCTTCAAATAAATACGATGAGTGCATAGGTCAGGGTGGATCCCTTTCATATCCATATAATCCCATGCAAAAGCCTTTTTATACTTCTATAACAGCCGTTGGTTTTGTTCAGTAGTCAGGTTGGGATTAACATTCAAAAGCTTTCCAGATTTGATCTCAATTGGACTATTAGCAATATTCGGAGTGGTCCTCATTTGTTCAAAATATATATCTTCCACCTCTTCTTCCTCATTTGCATTTTTAACAGAAGTAACATAAGGTGAATTACTAATAAAACCGTTAATGACATCATCTTCTGTCTCATTTTTGAAATACTAGGCTTTCCCTAGAGTGAGGAGTGGCAAGGAAAGATCTGACTCAGGCTCAAACTCATCCCACCAAGGGTTGTACACATCCATATTTAGTTTTGGGGGATAAATATTAAGGTTCTGTGTTGCCTGGCCATCCGAGATCACCACGGATCCTATCTTGTAGCCTATAAATGCGTCTACAATGGCTAGCCAAGGTCTCCCTAGGATGAAAGGATTCCCACCAAAATTGGATTTGGGTTGTAAGATAAGAAAAACAGTCGAATATATCCAGGAAGCTATCGTAATCACTATATCCTCTAGCATCCCCTCGGGTTTAACACGGGACCTTTCTACTACTTCAATCACAGTAGGAGTATGTCTAAGTCCCTGTAGCCCGAGAGCGATAAAGAGACCCTTCGTCATTAAATTAATGGTAGCCCCAAGATCGATTAATGTGTTGGGTATGGGTTGATCATTAATGTAGACAGTGGCTGTAGGATTTCCTAGATCATTGTACTTAGTAAGGAGAGACTGAGCAAACATTAATTCAGATAACTTTCCCATCACATGTATGGTGGTAGGGTCTTTAGGCTTCCTCCCAGGTTTCTTGATGCACAAATCTCTCATTGTCTTGGCATAGATGGGTACTTATTTAAGGGATTGTAGCAGAGGAATTTGTACATATAAATATTGTAACTCCCTAAGAAAATCAAATTTAGGCTGTGAAGTCATCCTAGATTTGGCCAATCTCTGAGGATATGGGGGGTCCTGCATTACAACAGTCGAATTTTTTGTTACGGGTGTATCGACCTTCCCTGAATTGGTTGTTATAGTCGTAACAGTTTTTCGCAGGTTGGTTGTTACAGCAGTAGCTGCCTTAGAGCATTTGACATCTCCTCTAGATGGTTCACAATCCTCCTCTGTAATTATAGGGGAGTGACTAGGGTTAATTACCGTGCTCGATCATAATTGTATTTAATTAAGCCCCAAAGGAGTAATAATGTAGGTCTGGAAGGTTTTCGGAGCCACTATGCCCTGATATGCTTTATTGTCTGGGTTTGGGTTAGGTTGCACAGGTAGTTGCAGTCGCACAAGTGGTGGAGGAGCAAGAGCTTGGAAAGGAGGTAACTGCAGTTGTTGTTGCATGGGTGGTCTATGCAAAGTTGAATTCTAGGCATTTCCTCTCCAATTCTGGTTCCAAGGGTATGGTTGGGGTTGAGGATATTGAACAGGAGGAGATGGAAACCATTGGTTCCAGGGTGAAGGAAACTGTGCTAAAGGAGGGGCATAATATTGCCATAGATAATGCTAGTTATTATATGCATTGTTGCATGTATTGAAAGAGGAAAAGTCTTGAGACATACCTGGAGGTCACGGTTGCCATGACCTCCTCGGTGCAATGAACTAAGAGGACTGCACCTCTTCGCTTGACTCTCTGAGTACTGCCTTTAGTCAAGGAAGCTCTAGACATTGCTCTGTCGAATGCTCCAGTTCATAGATATTACACAGGCTAATGCTATCCAATTCGCATTACCTGAAAGGATGTTTCTTATGGCAAGTCTGACAGAACACGACTAGGGGTGTGTCAGCTTCTACTTGTGTCTTCTTGATCTGTGTTGTCGTTATCTGGGTAGAGAGAGTACTAAGGATATCGAACTTGAAATTTTCACACAAATTCCCGATCTCTACTCTAGTTACTCCTCTGCCTGCAGATTTTTGTATGTGAACAGAGGCATCCTGAATTGTACTCCTTCCTTTGGATGATCCTCGAGAGAATATTAGGCAAAGCTTTATAATTTCAGCGAATGGTTCTTGCGATATATTCCCTTTTCCCAATAGATTCAAGGCGTCAAGGTAGTCATCCCTCATTCCTCTAATGAATATAGTCTTCAAGATTTCTTGGTCTAAATCGTTGTGCTTACACCTCTGCAAATCATAGTGGAACCATTCCACATAATCTCCCGGGATTTCATCCTCCTTCTGTGTCATTATAAATATCTCTTCCCTTAAGTCCCTGGTCCTACAATAGTCTTGGTACTTTGACATGAACGTCTCCTTCATATCATTCCACACTGAAATAGAAGCGGAGCCCAATCCCATGAACCATCTCAAGGCTTCCCCTTTTAAGGTAGCAAATAGCTTTAATTTCTTAGCATCTGTTGTATAATCATAACTTCTACATAAGACATCAAAATCAAATAAAAATGTATTTGGATCTTCCACAATCATCCCCTGAAAGGATGGTAAGGATAATAGAGGAATATTTTTCACAAGAGCTTCACCTCCAATATTCCCAATTGGGAACTCAATGGTGGAATAGTGGTGTCTGTTTTAGCATTGTTATCATTGTTGTCCCCCATGACTAATTCTTCTAACCCTTGCTATAGAAGATTTCCTTCGAGTTGTGTTTGTGATGGCCCTATAGATGTGGTCAGTGCCTCAAATACCCCTAAGGCTGGCTGTTTCACCACACTACCTGTATTTGGATATTGATAAACCAACAGGTGTTTTTCCATCTTAGGTGTCTGATGTTCCCCCTTAGTTTCCCCTTGCCCCTCAGTCCTCAAATTCTAGATGCTAGCTTACTGTTCTTGCTTGTGAATCAAATCCTTGGTCTTGGGGGTATGAGTGCTAGCTTTAGAATGATACGGTCTTGAGATGGAGGAATTAGAGGTTTTTACTTTCGCTATGGGAATAACAACTTTTTGTGGCCCTGTTTTCCTTGCATTCCTTTGAGATTTGGACTGTTCTTTTTCTACCTTGGAGATTAGTTCCTGGATAAATGTCTTCCTTCCTAAACCTTCACCCCTTCCTTTCCTTTTAATGACCCATTGTTCCTGTGACTTATTAGAGTGCGGGTGATTTCATTGTCTCTGTAATTCCTACAAGTGCACACATGGACCCTATGTGTATTAAATCACACTCTAAATGTCTCAGTCTTCAATAGTGGTGAGCCCACCCGGGTATGTTAGAGTGATGCACAGGTTCTTACCTCTCGTCTTACTGCCCAATGACTGAAGAGGTGAAGACACACTAAAAAAGCATCAAAATGTCCTAAGTGTCCTAGTAGTAACAATGGTAAGAGCCAAGGTATGTTAGAGTGATGCGCAGCTTCTTACCTCTCGTCTTACCACCCAACAACTATGGACTAGGAACACTCTGAATCAAACAAACAACTTGGCTGACTGTATAACTTCCATCCTCGGAAATGGTACCAAAATGTAGTGTTGTTTTAATCAATATTAATTGATTGAGACTACAACATTAATTATCAACCGAGCGTAGGTCTTGTTGTTTCAAAGGAGTTCGCACTGTCTATGCCGATACACTCCAGCCAAGCATAATAAAATGCAGAAAACTGTAAAATATGTAGTTAATCTAAATTACCGAATCAAACCATGCGTGCAGACATAAAAAACACTCTACAGAGTTAAATCACAACTTGCAGCTACCAAAGTAAAGGCACGCCACACAGGAACTAATATATACTCCAGCTGGTTACTACCATTTTGTTGATTAACTCACTGTAAAAGCATAATATAAATAGAAACAACAACAAATGCAATCCATGATTTGTACAACAACAACGAGAAAAAATAATTCAATTAACTAAACTAGAATGTACACTACTTATATCACTGTAATCCCTACCAAAGAGGAGGGCGCTTCCTCCTCAATAGGGCACAGGAAGAACACAAAAGTGATTAACAAATAAGTTGAGGAACAATAACAACATCATCGTGCTAATTAATATTAAAAAAAAACTAAAAATTACAAAAGTAGAGTAACAATACTCTTCTATATGTTGTGTCCTTTTACATAAAAAATTAAGTCTTTTGTAGTTATTACAACCCGAAATTAGAAACAGATCAGTCATGAGAATTTCATGATTCTCATGCTGATAAAAAATAAAAGTAGTTACAACCTATTGCTAAATACAAATATCCATCAGTTATGATTGCAACTGCTTGAGTCTTGTTGCTTCAAAAATTAACAATCGCTACTAGTGACAGTTGTTATGTGGAATAGTACCCACATTTTCAAACTTCGACGCAATAACATCGCGTGAATGGTGGTTTTGGATGATGCGACATTACTGGCGACAACAATGTCGGTGTGACGACGGATCAACGTGTTGTGTAACAACATCCAATGTGTAACAACAACCTGTAACATCTAATGTGTAACAGTAACCTGTAACAACATCTAATGTGTATCAACAACCTTTAACAACATCCATGGTATAACAACGAACCATTCTACCCTTTTCTGCGTTAATCCTTGTTGCCTGCTTGCTTTGTTCTCACGAGCCATCACCTAAAAAGAAGGACTTCAAAATACTTCTTCAATACTCTCCCAATTAGCCACAAAAGGAATAAAGCCTCGTATTATTCGGTAAAATACAAGAAAGTAACATGACAGTGGAATAGGTTAGAAAGGTAAGAAAACAAGGAATTTGGCCATATAAAGTCATAGGCTTGGAGGACAGAAAAGGTCAAAACTGGGGAAAGGATGTGTAGAAAATAGGTAAAAAACCACACCAAACACTTAGCTCTATTTGATCCAAGCCCAAATGATTGCAAAGACACCCTTTAGAACCATTATTATTATTATTCAATAGTTTAATTATAGATTAAAATAATAGAAAATACAATAATGGAAATATGGATTAGATGCTAGATTTTACTCCTTTCCCAACACTCTTGAGACTTAACTGCATCCCTGGAAAGTCCTTACGATTGTGCAAGAAGGCTCCTCTTTCAATGCTATTTTGATTCATCTCAATATTAAAACTCATTGGATCTTAGTACAACATCCTAATTCTCTTAAAAATAATATAACTTAAAACAAGAATAAATTGAGAATGAAAGGCATCCTAATGTAATCTTGAGTTGGAAAAATGAGGAGGGGCAAGCACTAGAGACTCCACAAAATATCTTCATCATGCCCATTTATTTCTTTGGACAAGCTTGAATGTTTTAACATTTTGGGCAAGTAAATTCCAGATCAAAGTGCTTCTCTGATTTGAAAACTTCTAATATACACAAAATTTGATTGCATTCATTCTAGTTTCTCATTGATATTGATAAGATTATATAGGTAAATGTCAACTTCATATCTATTGATGCTTGATTCCATGTCAAAAAATACTTGCGTCCTAAACTCAGTGTGGAAAAAGATCTGCAGAACATCCTGTTTACAATGGACCATATGCTCAAGCATGATAGATTAGGCTCTCTTCACACATGCTTGATCAATTTAAGGGCACTACTTTCTACATCTCGCTGTGATTTTTCTCTATCATCCAAGTTATTGTTTATGAGACTTGACTTGAACTCTAAATGAAATGGAACAATATGATAACTATTTTCCCATACAAGATGAGCTATTATTGATAGTTTTTGTATGATCTGTATTCAAGAGTTCATGTGTGGTCTTCAGGTTGTGGAGAAATACATTACTCTTTACTATCTTCATTTACATGTTACCATATTAAAAATTAAAATTCCATCATTTATGTTGATTCTAATCAAATAATTCATTTTTCAAGGTTCCCTAGACATCTATCCTACCAAGTTTTGTTTATATTATTTACTGACAACTTTTCCTTTTGTAATATAAATATTTTAGTCTTAGTTGTTTCCAGACCTTACAATATTTTGGCTGACCATTGTTGACAATATTGCACTACAAGTGAAAGAAATACTTTCACATGTTGAGATCACCAGAAAATAGAGGGGATCAAATGGAACCAACAACAAACCCAAAATCCTACAATAAGTAGGGCAAAACAACACTACAATAGAGCTAAGCCATAAAGTGCACTAGAGAGGGGTAACCAAGCACTATAGAAAATAAACCCATGAACAATAGAGTGAAACACTTGATATCGGTGACCTTAGGCATAAATACTTTTTTAGAGAGATCAATAAGATCACAAGATGATATCTTACAAATGAGAGTTCTAGTGTACATAAACACAACTCAAGTAGGTTGGGCACTTTCCTAGGGATGGATTATGGGCATACATCAAGCTAACTAGGTTGGCCTTAACCACAACCTCATAGTATAATAAAATATTACATTGATGCCTAACCAAGTGCATTGATGACACAATATGAGTGGACTATATCCAAATGTGAGGATTAAACTTCCCCACATCACATGACACTTGTTTGGCATTAGACATTTATCATATCGAAATTTTTTAACTAGAAAATTAACATATTAAATTTTTTAAATATGACATCAACAATGTTCTTGGCTTGCTAATGTGTAGCCTTCTTTTTACTACTTTCAATTGTACCTATCTTAGGTATATAAATAAAAAATACAATTTAATAGCTAGATGGCATTGCCTTATAAAATCTAAAACAGGGATATACTGAGAAAATTATTTTCTATTGTATAAGAACTGCATTACATAATAGTGCACTAGTAGTAACTTACGTATAAGCATCTATGGAGATAATTCAAATTTAAATGGTAACAGTGACAACAATTTATGGAGGACTGTAACGAACAAACAATGTCATAACATGACTTCATCTTATTTCATTAAGCCTATGAAAGAATGTGAACATATAAATCATATAGGGAATAGTTAGGACACAATTACAACTACATTACCAAGGAAATATTTCAACACTAGACTATTGGATGCCTATGAATATAAGAGAAAGGATTGTATACATGGTTTCTATACAAGAATTTTATACCAAACTGTCATAAAGAAAGTTAGTATATAAGTGCATAGAAAAGCCTAAGCATAATGGTTCTATAATTGCCTCATTGGCGAAGAAAAGGGGAGATAAAATTTAGGGAAACAAAACCAGGAGTCTTAGCTCAGGAAGGGTGAACATTATTCCTGGAAATTGAGGTATTTCCATTGGTTCATGGTTCATAATACCTTTACAAAATTCCATGGTTTGTATCTTGGGAGTCAAATTATTTTAATAGTTTCTTTATGTGTTTGACAGTTAGTCCACACTACACTCCAACTCCATTGATAGGGTTTCATATACTACAAAATTCATTGAGAGTAAATTTTTCAACAAGGGTCTATGATTTGCATCCCTTATAGTGCTCTTGTGGTTTAAAGAAGAAGGTACCTTTGATAGTATCATTTATGACACAATCCATTCATAAAAACTTAAAAGTAATGATAAGTACTTTTGACTATTTCTAGCACCATCATAAGATAGCATTTTGGGGTTTGAGCATACACAAGTTGTAGCAGGTTCCCTCAACATTGATTTAATGCTGGAATATCAAGAGATTTATAGTGTAAAAAGGAGATCTTAAATTCATGGTGTGACATTGAGAGTTCGATGCCTGACACTGCAAAAAAAATTACAATGGAAATATAATTAGTCAGATGTTATGAAGACATTAGTGTGTTTTATGCAATGGAAATATAATTATTCAGATATTATGAAGATGTATCATATGATCACAACATACCATAAATGGCGGGAGTCAACACCCAGTCTCCAATAACCATGCATGTGCCAATCAGAGCAACAATAAGCAACATAGTGTGAAAAATTCTACATTTTTCAAGCACACTTTTCACCCTTGACCTAGTCTTTGTCTGAGGGAAATCATCAATGTTGTATGTTGAAAGCTCCTCATCAGCCACTTGGCAATTTGGAAAAAGGCTAATTTTGGCATGCCTGTATAATAGAGAATACAATGCAAAAGTTCCACCTACATGAATCTGTAGGATTAGACAGGGCACAAAGAGGTAGAAATCCTTGTGTTATATTAAGATGCTATAGGATAAACCAAAATATCATATTTTCCCAAGAATAACTAGGACACATTTCACAATATTAACATAATTAATATCAACAAGGTATTTGCAATGAAATTCAAACATGTGATAATTAAACTCCCCTATCAATGACAAAGACATAATTGTAGAGGTTTCAGTGTTGATCCCCATAATATATAAAGAAATCGTATGATTTCTGCAGATGAAAACTGAAATAACTATTTAAATATACTAATTGAGACTTTTCAAAAGGTACTAAATGAAAATACTAAATATGATATTTTCACTAAAACTCTGGATTGGGAATTTGCAGTAGCTCTTCTACCAGAATCATCCAAGGAAAAAAGTGAATATGTTGCAATAGATTATGTTAGGAATGGTTTCATGGGAAATTTAGAGAAGCATTTCCACATGTTACCTAATTAAAAAATGGTAATTAAAGATTTGGATGTGTACTTGCAAACGGAAAACTATAGGATTGAACAACTTTAATGTCCTTTCTCGAAAACAAAGTGTGTCTAAAGGACATCAGTTCCCCTCATTGAATCACCTTTGAAATCATCTAATGGAAATTAGTTCGCCTCATTGAATCACCATTGAAATATCTATAGGATATTATCAATTGAAATCTATTAAAAACACAAGATTAGAGCATAAGAAATAAATAATTAATGGAATAACAAATTGCAAATATCTCTAGAGGAGCATATCAATATGAGATTGGAGACACTTTCACATCAATCATGTAGATTTTTCCCTAACCATAGTTCACCCAAGGTCCAAGAGTTAACTAAAAATATTAGGAGTAACACAAGACAAGGAGAAAGTCTGTGGGGTGGATGGGAATTTCAGGATTGAATACCAAATACTGCATTCTAGATCAATATAGGCATTGCCAATAATCATGCGGCACAGAGAAATAAATATTTTTGTATAGCACCATCGTCTAACATAGGCAGCATACCTCCATGAACATGTCACCACAATATGGTCAGATTATATTAAGGCATGACATGTATATGCTACCATAATCTAAGCAGAAAGAAGTAAGGCCTGTAACTATCATTGTGATTTGATGATCCAACGAGAATATGACCAAACTAATTGTAACTTGTACCACCACTATCTAATCAAATAAGCATAAAGTATACATGCATATACACCACCACAATCTGATCAAATAGGCCTAAGCCATATATGTACACAGCACCACAAAATGATCAAAAGAGAATTAGAAAAGAGGCCCAACGCAGTGAAAACTTAACCTGTGCAACATGGGAATAGGCCCCCCCTTCAAGATCCATTTGAGGTTAGTACCAATCAATCTTGTTAGTACATAGAGGTCTATGCCTATTCTCCATAAGTAATCATATTTTGTCTCACCTCGATACAAAAAGCAACATTGCAAGGTGGGCGACAGAGCATCGCATCATGTTGTGAGAGTGCTTTTGGCCATGAAGAGATTGGAAATGGTATGAGATAACTTAGAAGAAGGATTTCAATTACATGAAACTATAATTCTTTGCACAATACCTAAAATCCCCAAATCACATAAAAAGGGATAGTGATCACCAAGTGTTTCGAAGCAACCTCTTCAATGGACCTTGTGCACAACACTAGTCATTATCTAAAAAATAGAATAAATTTCCCAGGCACTCGACAAAATTCTTAGAGAATAGGAAAATGGTAGTGGGGTAGAGCTAGTAGGCATAAATGGAAATGAATGAGACACAAAGGAGTTTTCTTGGGTGAGGTGGGTTTGGACTTTTATTTTTTTTCAATACAATGGGAGTTTTGGTGGTATAATAATTAAAAAAATAATAAGGGCAGTTACAAGCCTTGCTAGCTCATATGATTATGATGCAAATTATTGCAATAATATCATTTATGTGACCTGTTTTTCAGGATTTTACCATCAAGGGTATTATGAGGTAGAAAGTACTACAATCTGGGTGTAAATAGCTCAATGGGTTGATATATAGGTTATTTGGATACCCATTTTAAGGACATTTAGTTATCATTTTCCACAAAAAAATTCACATGGATTTTGTCATTTTATTGTTTTTGATAAAAATAGAGGTGTGTCATATGGCTATGGGTGATTTATTGAGTGAGGAAACATGTATTGCATTTAAAAGTGAAATATTGATTGTGGCTTTGTTCTTTTAGGTAGTCAAAAGCATGTATGGAAATGATGGAGACTTTAGAGTATTACATGGATCAATTTCAGCATATCTACAAGGACTTATGGGTTAAACGGCTGAAAAAAACACATAAGATATTTGCAGCCAGATTGAAAATTCCTAGTGAGAATGAAAATATAATCACTATATAAGTCTATGCCAATGAGAACTCAAGTGGGTGTTTTTTCATCCCACCATCCTTAGTTTTGGGCCTATAGATAATAGATCACAGATTGTATTTCACAGGATTTACCTTCAACGGGGTTTTTATTTTCTGTAAAACTACAACAATGAATCAAATCATTGTGCCCTGGTTAGTGACATAATTGGTACGACCCTGGTCCAATGGCTAGTAAAAGTTGTAGACAATTGTGATAAGAACGAAATTTATTGGAGATTTGAAGCTTATAAATATCAAGCATGAAATATTTCATCATAATGCCATCATGATGACTGCAATGAGAAAATTATCTAGGCCCATATTTAAGCTATTTGGGTCAATATTTTTAATTGCCACAGTCTCCATTGCCTCTAAACATTTAGCTTGGGTAAGGGATAACACTTTCCCAATAACTATACAACCTAAATAGAGAATTTTGGCAGCTACTTACATAAAAATTGGTAGAAATTTGGAATTCCAACATCTCTATCAACTTTTCTAACCTAAAAAATAAGATTTTCTAGCAAGAAATCACAAACAATGTATACATACATAAACAATTTGCAGGATTTCCAGTATTAAATGCAAAAAAATCAACAAAAAATATTTTACAATAGATCTAGTCATCATTAGATAAGTAACTGACACTTAGAGTGTCACTATAGTGAGCCATACTTTTATAATTTGGTTGTGCTATAACAAAAGGAGTTAATTTGGCACTTAAAATTTCAGAGAACAATAAGTTCTTTCTATTGTGAGAATAGGAGGACTATATGCATTATTTCCATAATCAAATGATGCTCCAACATCACCATTATTTTCAAACAAAACAATTTCTCATTTCGCTTTCTGCATGCTAGGGTTGTTGAAATTTTCTACAAGACTACTACTGTTGGTATGTTTCAAATTAGAAGATGAAAGGTGGGGCATGCCTAGTGTTTTTCTAGGCATGCCACCAATGGTACTCAAAATGGACACTATAAATTTCCCACTGCAATCTTAGCAGCACCTTATGTGCCTACTTCCATGACATGACTAGAACTAACCATAGTGAAGTTTTCACACTGAGAATTTCCCAAAGAAAATGAATTGTGCAAAAGGGAACTTAACTATCTTTGGTGAAATGCATTACAACCCAAAATCAATGATCCAAAATTCAATTTTATGAGAACTAAGAAAGTGACCAATTTCATGTTGTTGTTGTCTTTCAGAGGTGAGAGTGTTCACATTGGGAAACATCTAATTTTATATTATCATTCCAATATTCCTTAGCTTGAAGTTGTATTTCAGTCATAAATCCACCTACAACAATTAACCGTAGACATGCCAAGGGCTAAATGTTTCTACTCGATATGTTAGGGATGGAAAGATTGTGGGGTGAGGAATTACCGTGTGATGCTTGTCGAAGCTGATTATTTTTCAACATCATGCATTAATTAATACATTGAGTAGGGGCCTATGAACCTACATACCAAGCATCAGTATGTGTGTTCTTGTGTAAGGAAAACATTGCACCATCTTTCCAAGAGACCAAAACCAATGTTGTTTAAGAGTGTAAGTGAAATGCAGCCTCCAATAAAATCATGGTACCATGTTCAAGCTAAGGTATTCCAAATCTCTTCCTCCCAATAATGTTCCCTCTAGGCTTAGTGTCAATCGTGTGATCAACATACCAAGAGAAAAGGGCAGTATTACTCCTCAAATTTGATTAATAATGGTTTCATCTCTTGTATATATTTGGGGGAAGAACTCGGGTATTGTTCTAGAAATACATCCTAATGAAAATCCAAACGTTGTTCTAATGAGGAATAGTGAGTGAAGCAACTATTGTTCCTTTCTTATGTTATAGTTAAAAATTAACACTAGAAGTGAGTTTAGGCATGAATAATCAAGTTGTTTGTGCCAAAGGTTCTCCAGAAATAGTGTACAAAGAATAGATCCCAAGCATGATCTAGTGCATTAAAAGCACAATTTCTCCTAGGGAAGTAGCCATGTATGTATTAAATGTCTAAAATTCCACCTTGGAAATCAGAATTAGAAGTACTGGAGTAGCAAGATGAATAGCTTGCATTTGTTCCTCCATATAAGAAATGACTATAGAAAATGGATTGTATCCTTTGTGATGAACAAATCTCAACATCAAAAGAGATCCAATAATTTGAGAAGTTGCTATTGCAAATGTCGCTACTTACACTTTGGGAAGCCATTCCAATTACTATGACTAATCATGCATAACCTCAAAGCTACATTATTATGATTACCATGCCATCCATGTATTTTAGATATCCAACCACTATGCCACTTGTCAACTTACCATGAGTTTTGAGGGTATGCTAAAGCTTGGAGTCACATGCGCTAGAATCGATAACTTTCTTTGAGATCAATGAAGAAAATGGTGGTGTAGCCATAGTCCCAATAGTGCATTTCAAAAAGAATGTTTTCACTTTAGTACGATATTGGCATAAATTCGCGTGATTTTTTTTCAATTTCAATTACTGGGGGCTTATAAAATCGAAAGGGTCAAATTCCAAAATGGTTTGACAAATACAATATCATTTGGGTTTGTGAAGCAAGGTTGGGCATCGAATATTATCCAAGTATTAGTCCATTCACCAAAAAGAGTTCCTAAGGGCCACTAATCTCCAATATAAAGGGCCTAAGTCATTTCATATAAAGCCTTATTTTAAGTTTGTAGGTGAACTTATGACAACCACACCACCAAAGCAAGCTAGAATGTTTTCCAAATAAATTATTTGGGCAAGATATTTCCCATTATCACTATGCAACAAGCATGCCTTTTCTAATATGAGAATATCACAATGCAATGTAATCAAATTACAACATTCTAAAAATATTCGTTTATCTAAGAAGTCGTGGCTGAGGATTATTTGTTGCGCCAAAGGAAACTAATACTTGAACCAAGCACTAACCAATTAGGAAAACCCACCTGCACAGTAAAGATGGCCCTAAAAGGGAAAAATGTGTTCCTAGGGACTTGAACCTTGGTGAGGACTCTGAAATACCCCTTATTTATCATCTAAACAAGACCTCATATTGACATAATCTAAATGTTTACCACGAGGTAAATATAAATATAATCTTGTTATTTGTCCCATAATTTATCATTGCATTTGTAATAACTTAGCCTTGTTTCAGTAAGTGGTAAATGAAGACAATTGAGAACAAACTTGATTTCCCAAGAAGTGGCCACCAAATAGTTATCTTTTGGATTGAAAGAGAAGCCTGAGATACTATCATTTGGGGGATACACAATCTAAAACACAAATAATTTGTGAAGATAATCATCTTATTGTGTTACTAGATTCATGAAGATATGTAATACTATTATACACTAAGTTATCAGAAGTGGTTGAAAACTCTATTCCCCATTTCTGATCTAGAAATAGATATGATCCTTGTACGATCCCCTTGAAAATGACAAAAAAATGTGTTTGAGATGTCCCGTAAATCAGAAACGGCGGATCTAGTTTTGGATAGGTTTTTTTAACTTTCAAAGTTTTTTGGATATGTTTCTAGAAATATGGAATCGGATCACAAAAATCATGACCACTCAAAAAAAGTCTATTGTCAGGAACATGGCGTATTTTTTGTGATTAGCTCGACAATTGACCAGAGAATCACATCATTTTATGACTTTTCCATTTGACCTTGGGCCTTCACATAGATTATAATGAATAATCCCATTTTCATGATGCATATGCTAATGGCCATTGTCATATTGTAATTTCTCAACCACCTTCGAGAGCATCACCTGAGTCACCTACAGAGCTGGCTACTTGATTTGGCATTTTGAACTCATGTGTAACCACCCAGAGGGAGATAAGCTTTGAGCTACCGAGAGATATGCTTGGATCCTCTAGGAGATATAATCTTATAGCCGCCAATAGAGATAAGATTGGATCCAAAGGGAGATAAGGCTTAAGTTTAGAGCTGCCAAGAGAAAGCTTGGAGATTGACAAGCCGAATTCTTGGAGCCGCTAGGCCACCAGATGAGTTGGAAACTTGGAGCCAGAAGGAGAATTGAAATTCAAATAACCAGCGGCCACAGGTCACAATGATAGAGAGATATTTAATAAGGTAGAGCCAAAGGGGAATTTAAGTGAGGTAAGTTACCATTTATCTTTGCCTTCACTTCCTCATTTCCCACTATTAGCCAGGAAAATTAAAATACCTCAATTAGTCATTTAGATCTTCACAACATCTATTGAAGTTTTCAAGTTTCAAACGCTACATAGAATCATGAAGGATACCTCTAGGCTCTAATAAATAAGACATTTAAATTTAGGACCTAACACCTATAAATACTAAATAGTCATCACTAATTTCTAAATTAAAAATTATATCCTTGAGAAAAAACCATTTCTTAATTGTTCACAAGTAAAAAGACTTATTAAATTAAACATCAATTTGTAAATTCAATAAAAAAAAATGAATAATGTGCATTGTATACTTATGTGTAGCATGAATGCTGAAAGCATACGTTAATGCTGAGGTTAAAGGTTTTTGTGCCAGAATTGGAAATCAATTTCACCCCAGCCATTGTACCAAGTAAGTAAGGAATGCTTTTAATAATTTTCTTCACTATTTGTGAACCTTAACATAAGAAAGCATCTCACCTATTATACATGTGTATCAACGGGAATGGCATAGTGTTAATGTAGGGAAAAAAACAAAAAGGTGCAGAACAAGTTGCAACCTTTCGACCTATTCCTAGCAAGGTGTAAAGAGCCTCAATGACATCTTCAAGAAGTAAATTCCATAGAAACATGAGCCATTCCTTTCCTCCACCTCCCTGTATTAAATTTCTTCCTAGAAAATTGAAATAGTAAATAGTGGTGGTTCATATGATTCCAGTCTTTTTGCCATCAACATTTTGTGCACAATAGACTAACGTCTAATATTTGGAATGGAGACTATTTAGTATTATTTTCCATCTTCTATTCTAATGATTTTTTTTTAATTTTATTTTGCAGTTCCATAATTCATTTACATCATCATCATGCCAAATTCAAGTTCATCGTTTCGTGAGTCTGAGGTAGAAGAACATGAAATTGAATCTACCCTTAAAGCTGATCCAAAGTCATCACTTTGGAAATACGTAACTGTTGTTGGGAAGATCCAAGGAGGGGTATCATTGTCATGGGTTTGAAGTGAGTGTAAAAAGGAGTTTAAGGTATCATACACCCAGGTTAAAGAACATTTACTTGGGTTAAAAGGAAATGGCATTCAAATATGGACTAGACCACCTAAAGCGGATGGGATAGATGGAAAATGCTTAAGAAAAGAAAAACTTGAAAAATGTCATAAATAACAAGACCAGGAAGATGTTAAAGAAAATGAGGCAAATCATGCCTCTCAATTCAAATAACCAGCAAGTTTGGGAACATCTTGATCAAAGCCTCCACTTACCTCTTATGGAATTGCAACCCTAGTTCAAAGCGGTCTAAACTGGGACCGCATGAAAACGAGTTTTAATAATGATGCTCGAGGGAAGGAAGATGCAACTATAGGTCAAAGAATTTATGAAAATGGCCTTCCCTTTAACCTTGCATGATCGCCTTAGTGGACAAAGATTATCAAAGTAGTAGATGAATCCTCGAAAGGGTACAAGGGCCCTAGATATAAGAAGGTATGAACTACAATGTTGATTGACGAGAAGTTAGATTTGGATGCTAAATTAAGCCCAATTTCCAATTCATGGTGCATTTCAAGGGTTTCCATCATTTTTGGTGGATGGAAAGATCAAAAGGAATAGGAATTTAATGAGCATTTTTTAAGGCAGTGGTTTGTGAAGGGCAGCCGAAAGATTCCCAATTCATTGTTGACATCCTAATTAAAGAAATTGAGTTGGTGGTGCCGAAATTTTTTGTCCAGGTAATAACTGGCAATTCAATGGTGTGTAGAGCAACAACCCTAATTATTGAAGGAAAATATCAACACATCTTCTAGACCCCTTTTGTTGTACATTCATTGAACCTCATGTTGAGCAATACGGGGAAGAAAATTGAGGGGCTTTGAATTATTTTTAATGTGGCAAAAGAAATTCGAGCCTTCATCACAAACCACCACATGTCCCAAGGCATCTATAGGGAATTTGCGAAGATGAAGCTCCTTAGGGTACCTAAACTTTAAAGTTTATTTCATAAATTATAATTTCTATGACTCTAAATTGAAATACGTAATTGGATTCTCAAATATCATGATTTGTGAATCCTAATAGTTATTCAATCAATTATGCTTTTAATTTTTGATTTATTGAAAAACTATAACTTTCAAGTTGTTGAGACTCGTTTTTCTTCTCACATCATAGTCTTAGCAAGGCTTATGTAGGTGAAGAAGCATTACAATTAATGCTGCGAAATTCTCTCTGCAATCAATGGAGGCAATCCCAATCTGAAAGAGAACAAGCAGTGAAAAGTTTGGTTGTTGATGATGAATAGTGGGATAGGGTGGAGCACCTTTTGGGATTTACTAAGATAATTGTGGATTTGGTCCGCTTATTTGACACATATATGCCTAATTTGGGAGAGGTGTATGAGGGAATTGATTCCATGATAGAGAAGATAATGGTGGTTAAAGATGACCACCCCATTGCACCTTTTGGCCTATGCAGTGAATCCAAAATATTATGTTGCAAAGTTGTTAAGTGATCTCCAGAAAAACACCCAGAAGTCTCACAAGGATTTAGAGTTTGCTCATTTTGTGGGATCAGAGGGTTGGGGTGCTAATATTGATTGTATGTGAGACAAGACCAGATTAAGTCCAATTGATTAGTGGAACTACTATGGTGGGGAACTTCCACATATCCAAAAATTGGACATCAGGATCTTGTCACAGGTTTCTAGTTCATATTCAACAGAAAGGAACTGGAGTACATATGGCTATGTCCATTCAATGAAGAAAAATATATCGGCGCAAAAAATTTTGAGGAACTAGTACATGTTCATTCAAACCTTCTCCTATTATCACAAAAGAGTGATGAATACAAATTTGGGCCTACCAATCTATGGGATGTGGAACCAGAGTTGCTTGACTTAGATATGATGTTGAATGCTAGGCTTCATATGAATTTGTTTGATGTGGAGGCACCGATGGGTGGATCTTCAAGTGGACATGGAAACAATGTTCCCACTTTTGGAGAAGATGTGGTTCATAATGTAAATGACATGGATGAAGACATATTTGTTAATATGTAAATGTCATTTATGATGGTATGTTAAACTTTTGAACAATGGCAATGTTTATGCTGAATTAGTGACTTTAAAATTTTGAGCAATGACAATTTTATGTTCAATTGATGATGATGATTTGTTTATGGCATATGTTGAATTGATGATGATGATAATTGATTATGACATTATGTATTTTTGGATATAAAATATTGATTCTAAAATATGAATGGTCAATATGAAATTCTTATTTTGTTATATCTGTGTGTGAGTGTGTGTCATTTCCTGTCCATATTGTCTGCAAATTGTATGAAAATTTGTCGTACTTGTTTCAAATCATGTACTGTGTCCATTCCCATATCCGTTTCAATGCAACCTAGATTCCGAAAAAGATTACTAATAAAACAATATAGCATGACCCATACATAAAATTCCCACATATAACAACAAAAAGAGATACAGTGTTTAGACTTGAGGAGGTCAAAGACATTTTCTTGTGCTTACCTATAATAAAACTACATGGACATAATGAAATTGGATGCTATATAAAATATGAATTCCAAGAAGACCAATGGGCTTGGGGTTGATGGTCGTTTCTTGGTATCTTAAAATAGTCATGGAGCACATGGAGCTAAGGCTTGGACTTGTGGCTCCCAGAGATGAATATTTAGTGCTCATCTTACAAATCAAACAAAACCCATGTTCTCCTTGTTGATTTTTGTATCTTGGGAGGTACTCCAAGCCCCGAGGATTGAGGTTTTGGAGGAAGGAGCTCCACAAGTGGCTTTGTGGGCTTGGAACCCAGGCTTGGGGTTTTGCACCCATCGTGACTTGGGACAAAACCATGAGAACATTTAGACATGTGATGGATGAGGTTGATAACTCTCATCAAGACGAATCCAATGCAATGAATATCACCCAATTCCAAGTTGTAGAAATGGAGATATGAATTTTTGAGTTGTTTAATGGGTTTGCACATGAAGTGTCAAGGTCGGCTTAGTGTAAAAATGACTCATGATAGTTTTCAAGCTCTAGAATGATGTTGAAGAAGCCCTCTAGTTGGTGTAGAAATAAGAGGTGTTGTGAAGGCATATGGATAATCAATGTTGGTGAAACACATGACTTGAAGAGTAGAAAGGAAGCTCGCTTGAGGAGGAGTCTATGTTCTAGGCCGCAACCCTAGATTATCAAGCGAAGGAGAGAATAGGGAAATCTCATGAGTGTCTTGATCAGGGATTGGGAACGTTCAACTAGCATAGCAAGGAGGAGTAAGTACGAGGTCTCTAAGTGTAATTATGGGCATTAAATTTTAAGGTTACCTCTACATATAAATGGAGAACCCTTGCATTGATTGCAGGTGGAAGATTGGGTTTTTTGGGGTAGCCAAGAAGTCTAGAAGGCAACTTAGAGGAGGTTGCATATTTCTATGTCAAGGATGCAAGAATATAGGGTCTATGGAGGTGCTTTGGTGTAAAAAATATAAATCCCTAGAAATGCTTACATATCTCATTGATTACAAGTCTAAAATGTAGGTTTTAATACTGTACATAAATTACCTGCATATGAATTGTAAAACACAAAAAGTAAACAATGCGAGAGCATAACACATAAAACACATATACACAAAGATTTTCCCCTGGATCCCAAAACCGGGACTACCAACTTGATTTTTCATTATGTTCCTTTCAATGTTGCAATACGTATACATGCCGAAGCATCCAATACCATGGACTGAAAACCATCGTGTCCAAAACCATGGACTAAAAACCATCACGTCCAAAACCATGTGGCAAAATCATGCACAAAACCATAGGTAGGTCTGCTCAACCTAATATAGCGTCCAAAAAAACAAAATTTTCTAGGGCGTTACCCTGGACCACATAGAGGGCGGTTACATACACCCCTCAAACCCCCTGTGACCCCCCCTTTATGCAATCAACGCAATGAAATGGGGACACCGTCCCCCCTCTAACCCCTCGGTTAACTATGTGGGCTAGTTGTGGAAAGAATATAACACAACCCAGCATTCTCCCACAACCCAACATTCTCCCACTTGTTGTTTCATTTCACAGGGGGCCACAAGAGAGCTTAGTCATTTATCCAGCCCTGCAATGCCCATTGTTTCTCTACACCAAGAGAACTTCTTAGAGCTTTTAGATTTTGTCAATGCATCTACAATATTATTCAAAGTGTCCACCTTTACCAACAACATCTTTTTTTCTTCTATCATATCGCTCACAAAGCGATACTAAACATCAATTTTATTTGTCTTTGAATGATATGAAAGGTTCTTTACCAAGAAAAATGCACTTTGGCTATCACAGTCTATCCTTAGCTCCCTATACTAACCCCATACCTGAACACAATATCTTCAACCAAACTGCTTCCTTGCTTGCATGAGTGGCTGCCATGTATTCTGCCTCTATAGTTGATTGTGCCACTATAGATTGTTTCTTACTCATCCAACTGACTGCACCTCCAAATACGTTAAACACATACCCACTTGTAGATCTTCTCTGATCCATATCTCCAACCTAGTTTGCATAAACAAAGCCACAAATATCCAACACATTGTCCAATCCTGGTCTTCTTTGGTAACACAAACCATATTCACTAGTTCCGCGCAAATACTTGAAAACTTGATTCATTGATGTCCAGTGCTCCTTCCCTGGTTTTGACATAAACCTGCTCAATACTCCCACTGCATGTGCAATGTCTGGTCTAATACAAACCATTGCATACTTTAGGCTACCAACTGCACTTGCATATGGAACACGAGACATATCCTCTTCCTATTCCTGTGTCTTGGGACACTTTTCAGTAGATAACTTCACACCTACAGGAATAGGAACCTTCACCAGTTTACTATCCTGCATATTAAACCTCTGCAGTATTGAATCGACATACTTCCTCTGGTTTAACCAGAGCTTCCTCTTTGCTCGATCTCTTTTAATTTATATGCCAGAAATATAGTTTGCATCACCAAGATATTTCATGTCAAATTTGGAGGAAAATTGGGTCTTCAAATCCTGGATAATTTCTTTGTCATTTCCAACCAGCAACATATCATTCACATACAAGACCAGATAAATAACACAGTCAACAATTAATTTAAAATACACACAGTGATCTGCTTTGCTTCTGGGGAAGCCAAGTCCTCGTATAAATGTATCAAATTTATGATACCACATCCTTGGTGATTGTTTTAACCCATATAGAGACTTCTTTAACTTGCATACCAGTTCTTTCTTACCCTTCACCACCAAGCCTTTAGGTTGCTTCATGTAGATTTCCTTTTCCATATCCCCGTGAAGAAACATTGTCTTCACATCCATCTGTTCTACCTCAAAATCAAAAGCAGTAGCAACAGATAAAAGTAATCTAATAGAAGTTACCTTGGTAACAAGAGAAAAAATATCACCAAAATCAATTCCCAGCACCTAGGAATAACCTTTTGCTACCAACCGAGCTTTGTATTTCTCCTTCTTGAACACCCATTTGTTGCCAATGGGTTTCCTTCCAATCGAAAACTCCACCAGATCCCAAGCCTCATTTTTGTGCAAAGATGCCATTTCATCAACCATGGCCTCTTTCCAGAGTTTGCCATCCTTTGAATCTACTACTTCCTTCAGAGTTCTGGGATCATCTTTAGTAATAGATAAAGAAAAATTTGAATAGAAAGCAGATGGACTATACCTTTCTGGCTACCTTATTTCTCGAACTGATCTTCTCACACCCGGAGTTTGTGGCTCTTCATCTTTTGATTCCTCCTTTGTTGTAGAGTCTTATTCTTCCTCCTTAAGCTCAAACTCTATATTCTCAGGTTCCTTTGGTTGGACTTCATGTTTAATAACATCTTTTACCTTTGTGAACATCACATCTCCATTGTACACAACCTTCCTTGTTACTGGGTTCCAAAGCTTATAACCCTTTAAACCATCCTTATACCCAATAAAGATGCACTTTTCATTTTTACTATCCAACTTGGTTCATTTCTCCTTTGGAACATGTACATATGCATCACATCCAAATACCCTCAAATGTGAAAGATATGTTTTATTACCAGTCCATACCTCTTATGGAGTCTTATCCTCCAACGCTGATGAAGGTGATCTGTTGGCCAAGTAACATGTTGTCTCCACCGCCTCTGCCCAAAATTCCTATCTTAACTCGGCGCCACTGACGGTGCTTCTTGCCCTTTCCATCAACGTCTTGTTCATTCTTTCTGCAAATCCATTTTTCTTAGGTGTGTATGGAGTAGTCTTCTATCATGCTATACCACACTTCTTACAGAATTCTTCAAATTCCTTACATCAAAACTCTCCACCGTTATCTGTCCTCAACATCTTTATCTTCTTCTCTATCTGGTTTTCCACCAGAGCCTTAAATTTTTTAAACTTGTCAAAGACTTTAGATATCTTCTTAAGGAAATATATCCAAGTATTCCTTGAGAAGTCATCTATAATGATACATAGTACACAAACTTACCCAGTGATGGAACCTTCACAGGTCCAAACACATCACTGTGCACAAGTTCTAATATATGTTTCGCCCTCTTACCACCAGAGGGGAAACTCACCTGATTCTGCTTCCCATATACACAATTTTCACAGAAATCAAAATCTAGAGATCTGTTACTCATACCTTCTACCATACCTTTACCATGAAGTATTCGAAGGCCCTTCTCTCCAATATGTCCAAGCGTTTGATGCCAAAACATGGTCTTCTCTCCAGAGACCACTAGAGTTTTTTCTCCACTTTCAGGAACCATAGAGTTGTTGCACCCATCAACAACAGTGCTACCTTGCAACCTTACAAAGTTCCAATTCAAACTCCCCGCATCAATACCAGTGCTCACCGAACCATCTTGTAGGTATCCTTCTTGAACACTGTTTTTACACCAGTATCATCTAGCTTGATTATAGAAATCAAATTTTTTGCCAATGCAAGAATATGCAGAACACCCGGAAGTGTTCTAACCCTTCCACCTCGCAACTTCAACTTTACTTTTCTGCGACCAATGATTCTAGCCTTCTTATCATCCCCTAAGAAGACATCACCACCATCGTATTCCTCATACTCGCAAAACCACTCTCTATGGCGAGTGAAGTGAAAGGATGCACCTGAGTCAATCAACCATGCCTCATGATCTACATGTGTACTTGAAGAAGCCAAGTACACGTCCCCACCTTCATCTGAGGTTGTTTTCACCTATGCATAAGGAGCATCATCAGATCCCTTTCCTTTATCAGGAGTTTTAGATTTATAGTCCCTTTTGTAGTTCCATTCCTTTCCACATTTCTAGCACACGACCTTTACAGGTTTTCCTAGAGATTTAGATCTCCCTCTAAATTCATATCTCCCACTCGATGACTTATTTTTGTTTCTGTTCTGGGACCGTCCTCGTACAAACAAGGCACACCATTATGGCTCTCCATATTTTTCCGTCTTGTCTCCTCCGTTAGCAAGGATGAGACTATTTCAGTAAACTGCAAGGTAGTTTTATTGATACCTATTATAATAACCAGACTATCCCACAAATCTAGTAGAGAACACAACAAACTGATGCACTTATCCTCATCTAAAATTTTAATATCAACAGATAATAACTGAGTTCCCATAGTATTAAATGCGTTCAGATGCCCTGTCACTAAGTCTCCATCTTTCATCCTCAGGTTATACAACTTTTTCCATAGGAACAATTTATTCACCAGAGACTTATATTGATACAAAGTCCCTAACTTGTACCACAAAGCCTTCGTCGGAGCTTCCCCTGATACATTCAACAATACTGAATCTAAGACACACAATCGTATTGTGATTTTTGCCTTCCGATCCAACTTCTTCCATTCTTCATCGGACACTCCCGTTGGTTTACTACCCAGATCTACCACGATCGATTGATCTTTATCCACGAACAGATCCCCCATCTTGAGTTTCAACATCTCAAAAATCTAACAATTAAATTTCTCAATATCTATCTTTCCACTACTCACCATCTTCTTTCACCACCAAAATTGATCTCGCAGATCTTCCACTGAACAAGGTCTACCACAGGCCCGAGCGAAACCCCTCAGTAACAAAGGCGTCCCCTTCAGGCCAAAACAACTCTGATACCAAATGTAGGTTTTAGCCCTATACAAAAATTACCTGCATACTAATTATAAAACACAGAAAATAAACCAGGACTACCTGCTTGCATTTTCGTTATGTTCCTTTTGAAGTTACAATATGTATCTATACATGCTGAAGCATCCAATACCATGGACCTAAAACCATCACATCCAAAACCATAGAATGAAAACCATCGCATCCAAAACCATGTGCGAAAATCATGCACAAAACCATAGGTACGTCCGCTTAACCTAATATAGGGTCCAAAAAACAAAATTTTCCACGGCGCTGCCCCGGAACACATAGAGGGGGGTTACCTGCACTCCTTAAACCCCCTATGACCCCCCTGATATGAAATCGGTGCAATGAAAGGGGGGCTCCGTCCCCCCTCTAACCCCCAAGTTAACTACGTGGGCTAGTCATGGAAAGAATATAACACAACCCAACACAAAATAGTGGTGTTTTGGAGGGCTAGATAACATGGAGAAGGGGGCAAACTAGAGGATATTTCTGGGAAAGATAATGCAACAAATCCTTCTAAAATAGGCTGAGAAAGGGACCTTCATATGATGACTAGGCCGTAGGCTTGTAGGTGAGGTTTTTAGGATCAAAACAACCTTAACGTGGAGTTTTAGATGCCTCCTCACAAAATAAGGTCACCTAGCTTGTAAAGGAGATGGGGCCGGATCATTTGAGGTGTGTTTTGGGCAAGGAGGTTGGGTTGTTGTAGGTTACAATGGGAGCCCAAAATAGTGACCAAGAACAACAGTGAAAAAGTTTATATCTCCCCCATTAGTGACTTGTGTCTAGCCAGGTATTAACCAATTTCGATGATGTATGTTGGATAATTGTAGCAACCAAATGACTCGGGTGACATTGATTATCATATGTCCTAATTAGTGGGCATATGTTGCAGTGGTACATTGAAGCCTAGATTTCTGCAATAGCTCCTCTATTGTAGAGCAAAGGGAAAATGTGGAGAAGCCTTTTGGCAACCAATAGACGGGTCACCTAGGTGTGATGATTCCCTAACTAGGAGTAGATGCTACAACAACATTGGTCATTCATGGTCTATTGGAGGTAAATGTGAGAGTGGACCAAGTATGGACATGATTGGGCACTTATGGTCTGGTGAAGGACAACATGTTAGTGTTAAAGTTAGAGCCGAATGCGCAACACCTTGATGGACAAAGGTAGTTTATAGAGTGGCAGTTGTTGAACTCAAGGTTCTGATAAACTATGAGAACTTTTTAGTAGCTTGAGAATTGTGTGTGGAGAAGTACATCTATAGCAGATGATGGGATTTCCTCCTAGCCCATGTTCATTATGGGAGATGGACAACTTGCAGTGATAGGTGGAATCCCTCCATGCCCTACGTTTATCTTCATCAATGCAGCAAAGCAAGACTATAGTGGGTTGCAGTTCCTAAGTAGTTAAGCAGCAACAATGGGTAGTTGAGAGTTGTTCACAAGTGGAGCTTTGAACAACTCAACATGAGTCTTGATGTTTTTTTCCCTTGATGGACTAATGCACAACTAGTGATCAGATTGGATAGCCGAGCTTTAGTGGTTAGATGTAGTTGGATTGTTGATAGAGGCAGCAGCCACGGATTGGGAACCGAAGAATCGTGCAGGTACAGGTTTTGACCAAGGTAGCTGTGAGGATCTCTACATCATCTAGATAGTTAAAGTATATTGTTGAGGGTATATTAGTTGTTGATGTACTCACACCAAGCCCCAGTTTGCATTCTTGTACAAGTGGATGTATGAGGGCCATTATCCTTGGTATGAGAGCCACAAACTATTTTATTATATGTTGTTTAAATTTGTGTTAAAAATTGTAATAGCTTGTTCATATTCTGTTCATGTGTGATTAACTATTATTTATATTCCATTTTGCAAAGTAGCAGCATTGAGATTCTTGTTTTGGTAGCATTAGAGATTTTAAGATTCTATCCTAGACCCAAGATCGTCGAAATTCAACACTCCTTAACTCCTAGGAAGTAGTGATTTTAAACCATTTTCCAAGGTTCCATTCCTAAGGTCTTTAGTAAGTAACTGTGTGGCCACCTAGAGGTAGATGTTGAACTTATGGCACATGGAGATGTATAACAAGTTCATGTATTACAAGTCCAAGCCCACTCCTTAATTGTAACTTCTACTTGAAGCTTGGGAGGCAAAGAGATCAAAAATATTGGCCAAAGTTCCATTCCCAAATGCTTTACCAAACAATCATGAGGGAACATATTTCATATTACATACCCAATCCCACCGGAATGTTCCCCTTAACACCTGTGGAGTGGGAGCTTGACACCATCAACCTATGTTCCATTCCCAAGGGATTTACCCAACACCTTAGGGCAGCCTTAGGGAAATTTGAGGTAGGGATCAAAATCATGGCACTTGGATATCATTTCCATGTGTTTATATTATAAATTCAAGCCCACCTTTGTGTTGTGGTTTTCCATGAAATTTTAAATCAAGTGCACTTGATTCTTTTTGAGTTCAATTATCCTAAAAAACATGTTAATGTAGTCAAATGTTGTGCTATATTGTCATAGTATTCAGGCGAAGACAATGTTCTATGTGGGTCAGAAACAAAGTCCTCAACCTTCATAAAGTTCAATTTGTATAACTCTATACATAGAGAGAGACTAGATGAAGCATAAAGGCGGTTTTTTTTCCAAACACCTACCAAAAAATAATTGAGAAATTGTATACTACTTCGAATGCAACTAAATTGTCTCTTGAAGAACAACCTTGAAGGACTTACAAGAAAATTTCTATCTTGATTAAAGTCTTGTGATATAAATTCTTTACAAGCATGTACCAGTTGACCTTGAGAAAGGGAAGCTAACCTAATTCAACTGCACTAAAACATGGTGTGGATTTTGAGGACTTGTGGCAGTAATAGTATCCAAAACCGTCAAATCTCCAGGAACCATAGGCTCAATAATTTTTCATGTACAAGTTTTCCTAGGCTTGTGCCTTATCTTTTCCTCCAATTGATAACCCTCCAAAGTTCAATTGTTTAACATACCTTCATCTTTCCTCTCATTTTTTTAACATCTGTTTTTCTATGGTCGAGGCTCTGGATCATCTTGTTCATTCCTTTGGGTTCAGTGACGCGTGTAGGATTCTTGCAATGGCCCTGGCAGCTGCAATGTTGACCTTCTGAGCATCTAAGCCTCTTATTTGGGTCTTCAGCTCAAAATCCCTTGTGATAATAAATGTTCTCACAAACTCATCAATTTCCAATGCCATCCCTACAAATTGTAATAGAATTTAGCACAACGATTAAATCCTAAACATACAAGTGTGGGTACAAAAAAACAATGTATTTTGAACAAGCAATCTGAAGTGTGTGTTCTCCACTATGTGTGGAAGACCAAATGTGGGGTGGAAATACATTGAAGTTAAAAATGGAGCATACCCTGACATCATCAATGGATTGAAGATATGATGTTGGCATTCGATATCTACTAGTAAAACCATAAATTGTAACTCTTTGAAATTCATTTTCACTCTTGCACGGTGGAAAAAAAACAAGAAAACATATACATGATCTCTGAAATCTCATTCGTAATTCTCTGAAATTCGGTTTCACTCCCGAACCATGAAAAGAAAACAAGAAAACATATACCTGATATCTAAAATCTCATTTTTGCTTCCCCGCTATGAAATATATATATCTGAGGTTCTTGATGGGGAGAGGTTTTAGTTCCCACGTTGTGAAAATAAAATAAATAAGAGGTTCTGGTTGAGAAATGTTTTGTAAGAAAAACTAAATCTTAACTTCTTCAAATATTCTAAAACTTCCCTTTATGGAAAAGAATAGATACACTATTTTATTTTCACTTATATCAGATTTAGTTGGTTGGGAGAGGTTTTGTAAAGAAAAATTAAAGCTTTAATTTTTACAACTATGTTAAAATTATCAATTCTGAAAAAGTATAGATACACTATTTTATTTTCACTTGCACCAAATTTTAGTGGTATTTGAGCAACTAACTAGATCTTACATGATTATGGTTATGTTTGAAAACATTTATACATATTATATGGTATTTATAATAATAATAATAATCGAATTTTATAGCTATGGTTTTTATGTAATGATTTTGTTTTTAAATTTTATGGAAAAAAATCTGACATGTATGAAGGAAACAAGTGCTCTTAACGTGGTCATGTTGAAAATATTTAGGTGTTATTGCATATTAGGTGGTGCCAACAAAATATAGTAAGTGGATTTAATAATTAAAAACAAGTGTTACTTTATTAAAAGTCATATGTCAAATTTGGAAGGAGTAGGATATGTATCCTTCTTTATGTTAAATGTATTCAAATTGTTACAGAGATATGGTTGTAAGACCCTGTGTTTTCATATTTACAAAATGGAATCCTCTCCCAGTCACTCGCATAATTTAGGTTGTCATGAGAAAAGTAGGCATTGTGCCTTAAGATGTGAACATTTCATTTTAAACAGTGTGATAATGTGGTTTCAACAATGCATTAAAAGAGGGAACGTACATGCACATTTGCGATTCTAGTGTTATGTTCTTCTTGATGCATGAGTCCACGTATAAGAAGGATTTAACAAGAGTTGAAGAGTTTGAATAGTTAGAGAGGTTGGGGGGTTGTAGTCTCACTTAGAGGTGTAGAAAAGCAAGTTAACTACTATGAGAAGTTGCGAAGCAAGATTAAGAGGTTTAACAATATGCACAAAGGATTAAACTTGGTGGTGATACCAATTGAACATTCCTTGAATGAAGTTGAAACCCTCTCCTTGGCACTACCAGTGTTGGAATTATGGTACAGGTTTGGAGCTATGGCACAGGGGTTGTCCTTGATGGCAACTCTATCTGGTGACAGATCTCAGTAAAGTCATATACGCAGGTTCATCTAGACAAAGTCGCATATGCATGCGGGTTAGACATTTTGAAGGCGCGTATGCATATACACACACTTTCATGCAAAGAAAAGCGCGTATATGTTGGAAAACTTACCTTTGGTCCGTGGTAGTTAGTCCTTGGTATTTGAACCTATGGTTTTGGACCATGGTATCTCGTTAGAAGGGTTGATCCCAAAGTATTGGGCCCGTGGTATTGTGTTATTATGGTTTTGGACCATGGTATTGAGAAAGGCCCAAGACTATAAAAGAGGAAGGAGATCATTTGGCAAAGTATCTTTGGAGTCAATTGAATATCTAACATGTGCTAGATCTGAAACTTTTGTGATTGGGGTTATGGTGCAGATCTGGATCTGAATGAAGGACGAACATAAGCGCATAAAGAAGGATAAGATCTATTGATGGGTCATAATCTTTACGGCTTGAATGATAGTATCTTTGTATGATTTTGATCTATTCTTTGAGGCACATGCTTGATGTATAAATTTGACAATCTGGGTTAATTAGTATCTCACTGTTTGAAAGAGTGAATTATCCTTTATAGATCTGTACGTAGGTTCAGTGAAGCGAAGGCGCATATACATGCTAGTTCAGTAAAGGCAAACTGCGTATACGTAGGTTGCTCCACTCACAAGAGCGTATGCATGCAGGTTTCAGGTTGTTTAAGTGGCGTACATGTATTTTATTGTGATCTAGCTGCCTCTGTTTGTTGTTGCAGTGTTCTGGGTTCAGAATTTGGTATATGGTTACTGTCACTGTGTTCTGGGTACAGCTATCAGAGAAGTGTTTATTGTGATTCAGTTTTTGTTCGGTGAAAAAGGAGATTGGTTGAAGCAGAAATTTTTTGATGTTCATGGATCCTGTCTAAAAATTTATGAAACGAGGTCGCTGGAAGAAAGAGAATGTTGTAGCCTTCATTAGGCCAGCACCTACGTACTAGTATCTTGGCTAGTACAAGAGCTAAGGGGGTTGTAGCTCCCTTCCAGGAGAAGCTGGATAATGAGAGAGAGGGTTGTAGCTCTCTGCAGGTTGCCGCCTGCGTACTGGTAAAGGACTGCACCAGTACATTGTAAAAGAAAGTTTCTAATTAAAAGAAGATAGAGATGAATTGCAGCAGGTGGTTTTCACCCACATTGGGTTTCCAGCGTATAACTTGTGTTCTTGTGTGCGATTGTCCTCTGCTCTATTTTGCTGTTTCTGGTTAATGGTTATTTGATTCTGATACACAGAGTAATAATCATTATCTGAAATATAAAGTAAATTATAAGTTTGCATTGTATACGCGGGTTTCCTTCTACATAGTTACGTATATACGCGGTTTTAATTAACTGAAGTAGCGTATATCATATGGATTTGAAAAAGGAATATTTGACTTGATAATAATGATTCACCCCCCCTCTCAGTATTATTTCCAACAATTGGGATCAGAGCCAGTCCTTCTGAAGAAGATTGATCGCTTGGAGAAAGATCCATCATCATGAGCAACTACGAGAGAGAAGCATCTATCAGGCCACCGATTTTTGATGGGACAAACTTTGTATATTGGAAGGTAAGAGTTGCTGCCTATCTTCAATCACTTGGTACAGAAGTTTGGGATATCATAGATACAGGGTACACTTTTCCTTCAGCAACTCCTACAGATCCGGCTGAGAAGAAGAAACACTACAACAAAACCAGCGATTTGCGCCAGATTTAGCGCCATATTTTAGTGCATTTTTTTTGTAATAGTGATGAGCAACCTGGCGCTAAATCTGGCTCTATTGTACAATTTTTAAAGCGTCCTTTTTTGCACCTGATTTTGCATCCTTTTTCACGCTAGATTTTGCATCATTTTTTACACCAAACTATGCATCATTTTTTGCGTCAAATTTTGAACCAAGATTTGCATCTTATTTTATGACAGGGTTTGCTTCTAGTTTTGTGTCATTTTTTGCATCTATTTTTCATTCTCTTTTGCTTCCTATTTTGTGTCATTCTTTGCTTCCATTTTTGCACCATCATTTGCATCAAGTTTACACTGTATTTTGAATCCAATTTAACGTCTTTTTATGCATCCATTTTGTGTCAGTTTTTGCATCTAGTCTTACGTCAGGTTTTGTATCTAGTCTTACACTAGTTTTTGCTTCTATTTTTGCACCAGCTTTGGTGCCTATCTTTGCACCATGTGTTGAATTTGATTTAGCACCAAATTTTGCATCCATTTTTGTGCCCATTTTTGCATCTTTTTTTGGACCATTTTTTACATCCACATTTACGTTTGATTTGTCTCCATTTTTCCCATCTCATTTTGCACCATATTTTGCGTCATTTGTTTCATCCAATTTTGCATCATTTTTAACACCATCTCTTGCATCTAATGTTACATCATTTTGAGCATCCAAATTTGCATTTATATTCGCATCTTATGTTGAGTCATGTGTTGTGTCCACCTTTGCATCTTATTTTGTGTCTAATGGTACATTCAATTTAAAGCCATTTTTTAAGTCTACTTTTGTATTTGTTTTTGCACCAAGTTTTGCATCCAATTTTAAGCTATTTTATGCCCCTTTTTGCACCATTTTTTTGTGTCTACTTGTGTCCAATGTTGCACCATTATTTACACCGACTTTTTCATCCAATTTTGCATTTTTTTGGTGTCTAGTTTTACATCGTTTTCACCATCCAAATTTGCATCTTTTTTTACCTCATTTTGTGTCCACATTTGCATATAATTTTGTGTCTGAATTCGAGCCTAAATTTGCATGTGATTAGGAATCATTTTTTACATCCAATATGGCATCCTTGGTTTCACCTTTTTTCAGCCCCATTTTGCATCTTGTTTTATGTCTTTTCTTACATCTTTTTTTTTCTTTTTTGCACCCAAGTTTGCATCCCAAATTTACACCATTATTTGCATCATCATTTGGCATATTGATTTATAACGCTTTTTGCTTCTTTTTAACGCTCAACTTTGCATCTTATTTTACATCTAGTTGTTGTTTTTTTTTTGCATCTAATTTGGTGCCCATTTATGTGTCCTTGTTTTTGCCCAATTTGATATCCTTTTGCATGCCATGTTTTGTTCCCTTCTTTGTGTCAACTATTGCACAAATTTTCACTTCTAATTTAAAACACTTTGTATGTCAATTGTTTGCATTTTGTATTAATTCCTAGTTTAACATCCAATTTTACTTTTAATTTTGCATCCATGGTTACATCCGCATTTGACTTCTTATATAAAGTATATTTTTCTTTACATATATGACCCCCTTTATAGATTCATAGTGAAATATATGATAGTTTCTAAATATCATTAAAGCAGATATCACAATTCAAAATCATTTGTAAAGAAATTTAAGAGAAATTGACAACATCCATCCAAAAAAATAACAATGTGTCATTAACAATTTTCAAAACATGTATAAAATAGCAACATAATACTAATAAAATCAGTGTTATTTTTAATCAAAACAAGTAAAATTCAAATATGATTAACAAATCAAAATATTTCATGAATATCGTTATTCTACGATAAATTAACAACATACATAAATCAAACTCATCGTATGATTACAAAATCAAAATGTCTCATTGATATAGGGTAAATTCACAACACCCATCTAAACATAACAATGTCATTCTACACAATAATTTCTTCATAAAAAACAATGCATGTGCATGCCTAGCTACCACCACCAAGATCATCTTGACCATCCTCATTACTCTGATCCACATCATCACCAACACCGCAACTATCATCATCATCTCCTCCTTCACCACCATCATCCTCATCCTCATCCTCATCCTCATCCTCATCATCTCCTGATATATGTTGAACATAATTTGGATCATCGTCTTGGCAATCATTACCTATAGCATTCTGACAAAAAAAATCAATATTACATGTTAGTATTAATTACATAACACAATGCATGTTTTTGTTATACAATGTTAACCATAAAATGAGGTAAAATATAATATCTAATAGTACTAAAAAATAAAATGAAAATATGGTTTAAAAGTATATTGGAAATCCAATTAAGATTACATACCATAGAGTCCATCCAAACAACAAATTCAACCCATCTCTTTTGCTGCAGCACCTCCTTTTCCAAATGATTTGGAGGTCTTCCATATTTTAGTTCCTATCAATCAGTAAATAGGGAGAAATTAGATAACAATGACTTTCTTCTAGTACAAAATTTATTAAAAAAATATCACATGTTTAATATACTTACAAAGGTTGTTATCAGTGCTTTTAAACCTTTCTGGCCACTACAATGAGTGACTTTTGTCTTGGTTAACCTCGCCTTGGATGCCTTGTCCTTAAACATAAACCAATTCAATTTATTTTCACACAAATACATGTCTAAGATACTCATAAGTATTAATACATTCTAAATAATGTTTAATGAAAAATTCAATACCTGAATGCTCTCATTGCCGGCTTTTCTTTGTGCATCCAACTTCTCATATGATTTTACAAGTTCTTTCCATACTTTAAAAGGTATGTCAATAGGTCTTTGTTTCAGTCTTTGATCTTGAGGCATTTTTTTAATTTTTCTTGTTTGGTTAAAAATTTTGGTTAAAAAAAACCGAACAAGTAATTCACATCAGTGGCATGGGGACTCTATGGATATGTGTAAAAAAATGGCTATAAAGAAAACATCCAAAAAACATATGAGCTCTCCCTTTGATGGTCACTTGGGGCATATGGCTGGAAAGGAACAACTCCATTTTCGAAAATCAAGGACAATCCTTTCTCAAAGTCCTTCCTAATATTTGCTCCAAATGTCTTAAAATGAAAAACAAAATTCAAAAGTCATCCTCAAACATCTCCCTTAAATATAACGTTGGACCATAAATTCTTCACTTTTATTGTTATCGGCTCTGGAATGATTTTTCTATATGCAATTATATAATGAAATATGTGTGCACTAATGAAAAAACATTGAGTTTCATTTTTCATAATCACAAACAATGAAAAAAGAATCACACGTAACTAGCATCATTTTGGAAATTTTATATTTATTAAAAATCTTTAACATGTTTTCCTCCCATATCTCATAAAAAGGTGTGAAATTTTTTATATACTCTCCAATAAGCCTAAGGATCACATACCTTTTAAAACTTTGCATTACCATTATATGTTTCTCCTTGAAGATATATAATATGTTTCTTCTTTAACATATATATTATGTTTCGCATTTCTTAATATTTGACAAAATACTAAAGTTGAAAACAGTGGTCATTGTCTCAATCATATTCCTGGTGATCTTGTTCAGCATAAAACAGTTTGGTACAAGCAAAGTAGGCATGACATTTTCTCTGGCACTCATGATATGGTTTTTCTCTATTGGTTCTATTTTACTTTACAATATTATTTAACATGACATGACAATTTTAAGGGCATTCAATCCTGTTTATATCTATTACTTGTTCAAGAGGAACACTATCAAAGCATGGATGTCCCTAGGAGGTTGCGTGTTATGCATAATAGGAGCTGAAGCTATGTTTGCTGATTTGGGTCACTTCTCAGTAAGATCCATCCAGATAGCCTTCACATGTGTAGTATTCCCATGCCTACTATTGGCTTACATGGATCAAGTTGCATATCTTATGAAGCATCCCTCTGTGGTGGAGAACGTATTCTCTGCTTCAATTCCAGATGGTTTTATCTGGCCAGTCTTCGTGATAGCTAGTGTTGTTGCCATGATTGCAAGCCAGGCAATGATCTCAGCAACAATTTCATCTATTAAAATGTCCATGGCCCTAGGATGCTTTCCCAGATTGAAAATAATTCACACATCCCGACGATTCATGGGTCAGATCTACATTCTTGTCATCAACTGGGTTCTAATGATAATGTGTGTCTTGGTATGTGATTGTTTTAAGAGCACGGTCGAGATATCAAATGCATATGGCATTGCAAAGGTAGAGATGATTATGGTGACTACAAGCCTAGTGACTCTTGTCATGGTTCTTATATGGGCAAAAAATATATTCCTTGCGATTGGATTTCCTGTTCTATTTGGATCAACTGAGCTAATTTATTTTTCTGCAGTTTTGATGAAAGTGGGGGAAAATGGTTGGATAAATGGTTTTTGCCACCTACTTCCTTCTTGTGATGTACATTTGGAACTATGGAAGTGTTCTGAATTATCAGGAGTTGTATATCTTGTTGGTCACAGAGATGTCAAGGCTAGAAAGGATTCATGGTTTCCTAAGAAACTGGTTATAATCTACTTCTATGCTTTCATGAGGGCAAACTGCAGGGCAGGCCCTGCAAGCCTCAATGTACCTCACACCAATCTCTTGCAAGTTAGCATGACATATACTGTCTAACTTGAAGGTTTCCATGAATCAAACATGCTGAATGTTTTTCAAGGACCAAGTCACAACATCAATATGGTGATGGATAACAAAGATTTCCTTGAAGGTGGCAGAGATGAAGTGAATTTTAATGTGAAGTTAATAATCATAAGTTTTGTTGTCGACCAAGATCTTCATTACTTAGTCCTTGATTTTGTTTGATAGAGAATAATAGCCATTCCTACGATTAATCACTGATATTTATGAACAAAGACACCATTCTTTTTTCAATGAAGATGATAGGTGGTATTTTATATGCATGGTTAAGCCTAAGATAAGCCATGTTTTCTACATAAGAAAGTTATATTAAGTTATATCCATGAAAATGAAAGGAAGATGACATTGCATGTTTCCTCGTATAGCTAACCATCGCTCAATAACATTGGATGCTTCTCCACCTCATTCATTACATCATTGCTTAAGAACCTTGGATGCTTCTCCATTTTTTTTGACATCATGTATTGATTATGTTGTTGTTGGAGGTTTTACACTAAGTTTTTCAACATCGAGCTTACTAGGGCTTGCACCACCGGGGTTATTAGTAAGAATCTCATGAGGTTTGCATAGCCATGATTATTAGAATCAAAATAGTAGGATTTGCACTAAAAAATAGTTCATAGAGCTTTCCTGCTGGGGAGAAAATCACAAGTTCAACTTCTGCAGTGCAGAGCACCGAGAGCTCATAAGCTTTCTTCAACAATCCACCTACGTTTGGAAAATGTAGCCTGCCTACTATAGGGATCTAAATTGTCTACCATATTATAAAGTTATCAGGCTATAGGGATCTAAATTCTAATCTGTCTGAATATGATTTCATGAGCTTGGAAGAAATACTCCATTCTCATTGAAAGATGTAGACAGACCAAAAGCACATCAGCTATAGTCTCTTATCTGCCTACTCCACCCCTGGATGTAATAAGCTTGATGTATGTGTATCTTCATTCTCAATGCGATATATAAAACATTGTCACAAAAGCACACATAATTTAAATAGAGAATATCAAAGAATATTCCTAATGTTTTATACTTTGCTCATAAGTCCTCCAGATTCTGTGAGCACTTGAATTGATTTAAAAACCAGTCAACTTTGACAACAGTAAATGCTATGACTAGGAATCCACTCTTATATTTTGAGAGTTTGAATTTGAGTCATAAAATAAGAGGAAATATGAGCTACAAATATTATATCAAACATTAAAAAAGAAATATATACTTCTGAAGCAAGTGTTATGATTGCCCAGTTTCGCTACCATATCAGCAGGGAGATAATACTTATGAAGAAAGTGTGGTACAACAATAATGTCTGATAATTAAAAATACCCAATATAAATAGGATAGAATAAAGATATTCATTTAGGATAGAAAATACATTAATAAATGATGAATGATACAATGACTTATGGTCTCGAGGTTATAAATACTATTGAATGGTCACAAATATGAAAGAAACATGTCAGCTGGTAACCCCCAGCCACAATAGCAGCTGGTAACCCTAAACGGATTCAACCAAATTTGAACCTGGGACCTATGGCCTCCCCAATGAAATTCCTTGGGCAGATGCTTCAACCGATTGAGCTAATACTGGAGGCTGATATAATTAATATTGAGCTAACCGTTGGGGCCTATTATATCTATTATCTATTATATAGACATATATTAATTATGTTCATTAAAGTGTGTATGAGTAACCAATTTTCCAAAGTTCCAAAAAAGTTCAAATGAAAAGAAAATACCCCCTACCTTGCACATCTGAAGCCATAGGCACAGGAGATCACAACCAAGGAGAATCCAGGTTCAGTAAAGGAGAATCAAACTCATTTGAACTCAAATACTTTTATGCTTCATTATCATTATTTTTCCAGAAAAGGTGACTAATGGGTAGTACTACCAAGTATGATTTTTCTCCACTATCCACGCCAGATATACTTTAGCCAGTGACATGATTCAGGGTTTTTGCTCACATTGTCTCTTAGATCAAGTCTATGGTGGGGGCTAGGAACTCCTAGAGTTTATCTGGTAAATCCCTAATGCATCCCTTGTATTAAGCATTACCTCCATCCTAAGTCACATGGTTTGGGTTTAAGTTTGGTTTCAGCAATGATTAGGTTCGGTTCGAATTCAAATTTTTTGATGAAGTTCGGACGAGGTTCACCATAAGGTTCACTTACTCTCTCTCTCTCTCTCAAATATATATAGCATCTGTTAGTAAGAAAAAACATCAATAAACATAAAAAATGCTATCATAGCCTTCAAAACTGCAAGGATTAATCATAAACTTGAGTTGTGACATGAGTTTATGAGTTTCAAAACATAAACTTGGTCAAAAAAAAAAAAAGGTTTGCCAAATTTCGAGCCTCAAGGTGGAACTTCGGAGAACCTTGTGACATAGGATATAGCATCCAACACTTTAGAACCAAAATTTAATTCTAATGTTTGACTTTGTCTAAGACAAAAAAATTCGAAGGCCATGCTAAGCGATGTAGCAAGAATGTTGCTAGGGTTGTAAAGGGGCATGTTTCTTCGATTTTGCCCACATGGTGTCTTAGATCAAATCTAAGCTGTGGGCTATGAACTAACACAGGTTATCAAGTGAATCCCCAATGCATTCCTTGTATTAAGCATTACCTCCATCACCTTGGAAACTAAAATTAAAACCTACTGTTTGACTTCCTCTAATAAGACAAAAAGACTTCGAAGGTTATGCTAGGGAAAGTAATTATAATGTTATTAAGGGTGTAAAGGCCTCTAGTTCTAGCTTTTACTCTTCAATTTTATAATTATCATATCTTTTCTTTGTTCTGCAATGAATCGGTTGTAGCTTTTAATACAGAACTGTAAAAATAGACTTAATTTTAGTAATAGGCTCAATGACTAAAATGCAGTAGTAGACTCAACAATATTGACACTCAGAACTAGCTGCTATGTTCATGTGCCATGCAGACAAAGAAGCAGCAAAGTAAGAGATGTTTTGCTGCAGAAGTCGTCATACATGAAATCCAGGTGTATAGGTGAACAGGAGAAAAAGTAGGGTCATGCAAACAGAGCATACGCAAGTTTACTAACTAGATTTTGAAAAGAAAAGGAAATTTATTCAGAGATAACTTGAAGCAACTAGTGCAAGCGAGCAAACCGAAGGATAACATATAGCCTCAAGAATAACTTGGCAGGGATCAGCAAATAAGAAAAAATCACAATGACTCTGCAAAAAATCAGCAAGCAGTGGGGAAAATCAGAAGATTTGGAAATCAGAAAATGAAGAAAATAAATAGGAAAATAGTTTATCAGCACCCAAGATAACAGGAAGAATAAATAGGGACCCTTTTAAAAAATGTAAGAAGTGGCCAGGAGTAGGACAAGTACAAAGTGAGGAATTAACAAACAAAAATCATAGGCAATTGCTGAATATAATAGTATATGTGTCAGAAAGTGGAATCTTGATAAAATTGAAAATACCTGTCTCTCCCAAAGCTGTTTATATGTTCCTTTGTTCAATGGATCTGTCCCTAATTTATTGTTGCCATTGCTTCTGCCTTGAGCATATGAACTACCATCTGGAGAGGAAGCATCCATAATTCTGTTGTTTTCATATTTATATCTGCATAAGGGAATCTTGTTAAACAGAGTAAATAATCAACACAATCTAATAAATAATAAAATAAACAATGGATGCGACATAGTAAATCCCAACTCATCAAAAAACGATAAATAAAAAAGGCAGCCTAAAATATCAATGGTGATGAAAAATGGATATCGAATGAAATGTTCCTTGAGTTAATTCTCAACTATCATTTTTCCAAACAGAGGAGAATTGAAAACCTTCTAAGGGAATAGTTTTCTTCCATTAAAGAACCCCCAAGAAAATAATGGCTACATTTACTCCCAATGACTAACTATTACAAGTATTACAGTGCTATACTTGACACTATACTCTGATATAACCCAAAGAAGAATTAGGCGCACCATGAAGAAAACTACATAACATCTATGCTCAACTTGTTGCACCTATGTATTTTCTCATGTCAATATCACACCTAAAATGGGCATTGACCAATACATATTTACAGCATTTTATCTCTCCTAAAATCTTGAAAGCTATCCACATTCTGCCTTGCCTAAAATCTCCAGAACTCGAAACAGGAACCTGATTTTCTTTTCATTGAAGCACTTTAGAATCCTCTTCCCTGTAGTTATCTATCTTTTGCGTTCAATATGTAAAGAGGAATTATCCTTTAAGACTCTCTCTTAAAGTTTCAATGATTCAATCTTTCTTGAATTCTGCAGATATCAAGAAAAATGACCTCTGTACACAGAATCTGAACCAAAGACATTATAAAGATCACCATAAAAGTAAACCTTAAATGTCAGCCTTTCAAGTGACATCCTTACTTGTCACAGTCGTGGAAGTTTCACAGTTAATGGATTTGTAGTCACAGTGAACTTCATTATCTTGAGGCCTAGATTGTAATACAAGCATCAATCACGTCAGAAAAGCAAGCTATGAACTTTAAAAGTCAGGCTTTCAAACTGATCAAAGACAGTTGTTAATACATTCTAATTGTCTATATTTTGTTGTTTTGGGTGAGGCTGGAGTTGCATATAACTCCATACCCAGTACAGAGAGAGGGTACATAAGTAACTTCATATTTGGTACTGGGTGTGGAAACACAAGTTTCAAACCTAGGTCATCATTGTGATGAGCACTCCAACTTACTACACCAAAGCCAAAATGACTAATTATCCTAATTTATTTCTTGTCCCAAAAGCGAGAATTTGCCAATGTGACTCTGAAATTGAAGCCATTTCAGTCAGTGAAATTAATATACATATTTTTTATGTTACAGTTTCTATCTCTGTATTTAGTTTTCTGTATTTTGAACATGGACAATGTACTTGGAATAATTTAATTGATCACTTAAACCACGCACACTGTCATACATCAGCAGATATTATTGCAGCGCAACTGTCACAAAGCCTCCTTCCTAACTCACAGTAAATAAGTTGACATGACAATAATTTAACACGTCTATCCACATAATGCTGAATCTGAATTCATATATACAATCAGCACATCTACACTAAATCAGTATCCTCAACAAGGATTTGCACTTTGATCTCCTACATGCACTAACTCTTGTGGTATCACACTGTTCATTTAGATCAACAGTGACCACTGAGAATTAATTGTGCTCAAGAACTTGTCCCCACTAAGTCACATCACAAATGCTCTTGATATCTGTCTTATGGCATTTTGACTGAAAATTGTACAAATTTGTGAAGAACTCAATTGGTCTTCCTGCCAAAGGCACTACCCAAAAGAGCATCCAAAGCAGGTTAAAACTTATGAAAAAAATTTAGAAACATATAAGAAAAGAGAACAAGATAAACAACAAAACAGAAATCCATAGGTCACAAAAAGACCTATGTTAAGCCCGAAAACAAAGTCAAAATGAACTCATCCATCAGTGAGAAGAAAATAACAAGTGTAGGTAATGCAGTAGATGAATTGTTTAGTAGAAAAAACCTTCCTCTGAACTGGAAGAACTGCTTCTGATGAGAACATGTCATATTATTTATTAATATCCTTACAAACTATGGTCTAATATTAATAGTTATTACAGTTCCAAATCAGACTGTTAGTTACACACCCCTGGGATTATGTTAACTATTATGGGTGATCAATACTAAAACTTTTGTTGCTGTGACAGTTGATAATTAGTAGTTATTGGAATCATTGGTGTAATCTATACACGTGACCACAGCCAATTCATATGTATCACTAGTGTACTACTGTAATCATGGCTAAAGCCATGCTTTATTCTTTAATTGTGTCACTAGGTGTGGCTAAGGGCCAAGGCTGACCTAACCAACTTCGATCTGTAGACTGCCCTTCCCTACTCACTCACTGTTGTTTTTTAAGTTCCTCTGCCCATTCATGCTGATATTTCAGTGATCAGACTTGGCATGCAGAAAAAAAGGTAACCAGAGGAATATCAAGGTTTTTAACTTTTTTCATTTGTTTTTCCTAGCTAGAAAGATATTTATTAGGGCTGTTTGCACCCATTTTCTGCACTATTATAGAGTTCTTGTTGACTAAGATCAGTTCTTGCAGCATTAGGGTTCACATTATTAGTTTATTTCAAGATCTTTTCGGCCATTGTTCAGCAACTATGGGCTGGTTTATTTTTTTTTACTGCAGAACCAGGATTTCGGCCCTGCTTTTTCAGCAACCATTTGGATTTTCAGCTGATGGCATCACTTTTTTGTAATTGTGAAACTAGGGTTTCCATATCTCATTTTCTTCCTACAGTAGTTGGATATTTGGCTGGTGATAATGCCTCGAGTGTTATCTAGGGTTTCCAGATCTGATTCTTCTTCTACAGTGATCTTGAGATTTTTGGCCTAAGTGCTGTAGATCTAGGATTTCTTGGAACATCTCTTGTTTAGCATTTCCTAGGGTTTTAACCCACCTTCAAGGGTTCACTACATCAGCTACTCCAGAAGTCTGCTTGGAACATCTATTTTCAAGGCCCATTGGGCCATTTCAGCATACAGTCCAAAAAAATTTCGCCATCACCAAAAGCACTGCAAGTTCCTATCTATTCTTATAGGATTTATCCATATACAAGGGTTGTGTTTCTCTTCTAGAGTTCCTTGGACCTTTATTTACATGACCAACACTTCCTTTGGTATGTTTTTTCCCTCTCTTCAAATCCCAGCACTATCTTCTTACTCATTCTTTGCGGCAATATTTTTCTGACCTCTTGTATTGCACACTCTTGTTCCTTATATGGATTTTCTCACTTGTGCACTTGATCTTTCTCTCTCAAGTGCATTAACGGACAGCTTCAGAACACATTTAGTGCTGGCTTTTCTCTTTATTGAAGACTTTTGGGTTGGCAATTTTGGTTCTATTCAATCTCCCATTTTGTTTGTGATCTCAAGTTCTCAACAGTAGTTTTCAACTTGTTTAATGAAATCTTGTTCTAAATATTTTCACATCACGTGATAACATATTAGCTTTCTTTGTGGTGCATTATAGTAATGTCGGATGCTATAGTCCCAAAGACAAATTATTAAATTATTTGTATGCCTTCAAATAAATAATTATTAGAGAGTACCACAAAGTATAAAAAGAGCCTTGCCTCCAATGATGCATATTCAGCCAGGGCTGGATTTCACCAGAGTTTGGCATGCCCAAGTAGGTGGAGAGCCCAAAGAGCTCGACTACTATATACTTAGTACTTCAATCAAGGATATTTTTGAGGAATTTTTGAGACAAACGAATACTTTAACTGCTATTCCCAAAAATGTCTAGGCATACTACCTCCAAGATAGTTATGCCTCTCAGAAGGGAAAACCTGAAGAAGAGTGGGGAGCAGCAGCATATACCATACCCTCTGTGCTCCAAGTGGGGTCAACTATAAAGTCGCCAGCAAAGGAAAAGCTGGTCAAAAGACCACAAGAATGACAATGCAAGAAGAAATTGATTCCGACAATCAGTCGACTGAAGATGACCTGCAGGCCCTATCCGCTCGACTTTAGTTGTTGTGACTGCTGACATTTAGCGATTTTTAGGTTGTTTTTCGTTGAACCTGAACTATATATTTTAAATTCAAATAGTAACATGCTCTGCTTATGGCAAAGAGCCTGTTCTGATGCACATCAATGAATCCATTCCCATCTAAGTATCACATTTCAAGGTTAACAGAAAAGGAACAAAATATTCAGCTCCAACAATGATGGCTAAGAGTCAAAACAAATTTCAAGGATGCTGGCCCAACAAGGGAGATTAAATAAGAACAAAATCTACTAACCCTGAATGTTTTGAGGTCCTGACTCAGCTCAACGTAGGGCCACACAAGAGAGCACAGACTATTTTGCATTTCTACTAAATCAAAGATAAAAGTTTTCAGAAGGTCGTAAAACTCAGCTCATGACTGGACCACACAAAAAGGCACAGCGACTTTAACTACATAGAAACAATTTAAAACATCTTAAATGATCCAAGAACCACCTGAAGTATCTACACAAAAGAGTCAAGATAAATAATTAAGTACATGAAAAAACAATGCGAATGCAAGAACAGCAGTTGCAACACTACAAGATCAATATAAGTCACTGATAACAAACACATAATGTAGCTGTATAACTGCTTTGTATTTTGTGAGTGAAAACCCATGATATAAATGTGAAGATGACTGTCGGCAATAAAATTGCCAATACTGGAAATATTGGAATGTATGGAACACATAGGTCCTGAGTTATCAAGATACGAAGGATGCGGAGACGGGGGTAAGGATAGGTGCCACTGCCAGGCCCACAACACCAACCAAATTTATCTAAAACAATAAAACTTAAAGCAGAACATACTATGTTTCATTAACTAGTGATCTTTTAAGACTCGAGAGTGAAAGAACAGGTTGACATGATGTTGAAAATGGAATAGAAATTCAGAAACAAACAAACAAAAAATCAGAACACAAAAAATTGTTTTTAGCCTTGGTCCACAGAGAAAATTTGTTTTTGACTACCTGCAGGCTGCTGCTGCTGCTGCCAAATGTCAATTATCTGCTCCTGTTAGCCATTCCTGTATTGAGTTTTTATAGGGCATATGACCATAACATGGGATGTCCCCCAACTTTAAATTTTGCATCATGCAGACATCAGGTAGCAAGCCAAGGAGCATCTCGAGCTGTTCAGGACATTTCTGTACCTCCCCCCCCCCGACAAATCCTGAATCCTGGATATAGGAGTTGCAAATAAAGTATGGAGCTTCTTGAAAAAAAATGTTAGCAATGGGTACTAATGCTAGTTTTAACTTTAACCTGCTTGCAATGAATACTCGGCAAATCCAAGTCTATCTTGAGGTAAAATTTGTTGACAATAGAACAGGATGGTTTTCCTGCTGTTGATACAAATGGCTATTGCTGTTAAGCCTAATTTTAACTATGATATGTTGCCAGAAGACATGTCCCCAAAATTTGGACAAATCCCTCAGACCATAGGATGTGTTCCTCAATCCCAGGTATGCATCCTCCTACAACATGGCATAGAGCAAAATATGCTTAACAGAAGTAGTCATTCACATCAATAGCAGGAAAACCATCCTGATGTGTTTCCAACAAAACATTATCTTGTGATACCCTACACACCACCATATTGGGTAAAAATGTAAAACTAGCATGTGTACCCCCAATGCCAACATTTTTTTCAAGAAGTTCCAAACCATAGCAGACAAGACTCTAGATACTAAAATGACAAGAAAAGTTTACAAAACTTTGAGAATTGTCAAGCCTGTTTCAGACTCTCAGATATCTAGTGGGCTATGCCTGTCCATGAATGCACGTGAGAGACCAATAATATACAAGAAGGCAATGAAACAATCACAAAAGCACCTACACTCAAAATTCCATTCTGGAAAGAAGGAAAAGACTCACTAAGGATACCAAGGGGTGCAAAATTCTAGATGTGAGGAATAGCAGTTACTGAGGAATACAGTTCATCTATTCTTACTGTTACAGATAATGCATTTACCAGATTGACTCAAGGTCTATTTCCTAGTGTCATGGAACACTGTGTTTTGATGATGGCTTTTGGTCTTGTTCCCATGGAACTGTAGTTGCATCTGGCTTAATCAATATGAAAGGGCTGCCCTGTGCGCGATTAGGAAGAAGTTTCCTTTCTTTCTCCTCTGGGTTATGTTTCAAAATTATAACCATCAGCTATCGGCATGTTGAAGGGATCACACACCTTTCAAGCAGAGCCCATTTTTTTGCAGGATTGTCCATAGGCATTGTTGCAGGTAACACCCCTTCATACAGAAGCCAGTTTTCCACAGAAGAATGGTGGTTGTTCAGTGACTCAGGGCCTCTCTGTGCAGTCACAAGTAGTATCAGCATTATAACATATCCTTTCAGAATTCAAGTATATCTTCTCACTGGATAGCATGATTAAAATGTAGAAAAATGTTATGGAGTGTCCAAGTAGTGTAGAACAGAGAAGCAAGAAAAAATACCACAAGACAACCATAGGGTTGATAGAACCATGTTTAGGCACATTAGATATTGCTTGGTGACAGAGTCTTACACCTTTGAAAGGAATATTTGTTTCCCTACATTTCTATTGAACAAATACAAACCTGAATATGTTCTAAGGACTATCATGGAGGGAGTCGAGATGACCCACAGGACCCATAGCTGAATACACAAGGGGATTTCAATGCTGGAAATCTAGTTTATAGCATAGTAGCAAGATTTGGTCATATTGCTCTTTATTATATGGAAATTCGGCAACAGTACAAAATTCAGTATGTTTTCACTGCAATGCAGATACAGAACAGTTCACTTACCTTATAATGTCTTTGATACCCATCAACATATAAGCCCCAAAAAAACAGAGCAAAAACCTCAAAAAAATAAAAATAACAGTAAGAAAACACTTAAAAATAAACTACATTGCAAAATTTTCAAAGAATAAATTGCTTTTTCTGGTTTTAGTGTGTTCTGAGGATGAAATTCTTCTAAAATATGGAACAAAACGCTTAATTTCATACTGAGAAATATAGATTTCCATATTGGAACCATGCTGCATTTCTTTATTAGGTATTTTCCATACTGAGTTGTATTTGAATACATATTCGGATTCAAATTTTGCTACTATGGTTTATAGCCATTCCTAGTTACACGTATGCTGAAATCAGGGAGGTCAAGGTAATCAGATAAATTGTCACAACAATTATGAACAAGAGGCAACCTTCCTTGAAATTCTTGAACCTCCAGTAATCAGAAAAATTGTCACAACAATTATGAACAAGAGGCAACCTTCCTTAAAATTCTTGAACCCCCTACCCTTGCCTGGATTTGCTCACGGCGCCAATCAGTCCTCATGTACATGTACATCAAAATATTTATTATATAATTAACTATAAATTTGTTAACATTAAAAGGACAAATAGATCCTCTGTTCATGTAGAGATGCTCACTGACGACCATGTTGACAATGGCGATGAGAGGGAGAAACTGCCGTGATATCCAATCTTCAATATGCATATTTTAGATAATAAAGACTGACCTACTAAGTTAACCAAGTAGCCGTTATACAAAGTACACATAAATGAAGCTCAAAGCTAAGAGATTTTTTTTCTCACTTTCTTTGCTTCCCACACAAACTATTACTCGATTTCAATTTTTCTTATTAGATTCCAAAATTTAATGAAATTATCTGGCTGGGAGCATTGTTGCAGTGCATGGCTTTTATCCACTATCTCCACTACAAATTTTGAAATGACAACAAAAAATCCATTAAGACCGGAATCTCCCCACAACAGTGAAAGCAGAGTTCATTATTCAAGAACAAAGTAAAGCGAACCAAATACTCTAAGAGCAGGACATGCATGAGTCCTCCAGACCCAGATCCACTAAATTGATTGCATCATTTTTTCAGCTGGATGAAGCATCGATGACCCGGTAGATGCACCAGTCATGAGCAAAAATAACAGACGATCAGTGATTCAGAAGCACCCTTACCAAGCACAGTTGAGATCATCCAGATAATCCACAAGGCCATCTAGGTATGCTATCTTACAAAAGCTATAATTCTCAGCTTATATCTTGTAGACACTAGACAGACACCCATCACCAGGGTTCTCCCTTCCACACGTAACCCGTCAAACTTTGCAGTCCGATGAGCTTCAATAAAGTTTGCCAGGATAGAATCCAGCCTGGTTTATGGCCCTGCATACCTCTCCTTTGACGCTTAGATAAATTAGGACTTATTTATTTTCTAGGCTTCTGCTATTAGTCTCATCTTCATTGTATCAGGTTTATCTGTTATTATAACCCTTGAAAATCTGATAAGGAAATCCAAGAGATGCTTCTCCATATTTGTGAATGGCATTCTTCGTAAAACTGTTGACATAGACTAGTGCACCTAAATCTGGGGGATTTAAACTGGTTACCTACTAACACGTAACCAGAACCAGCCAGATGCTCGTCTTCATTGTATCAGGTTTATCTGTTATTCTAACCCTTGAAAATCTGATAAGGAAATCCAAGAGATGCTTCTCCATATTTGTGAATGGCATTCTTCGTAAAACTGTTGACATAGACTAGTGCACCTAAATCTGGGGGATTTAAACTGGTTACCTACTAACACGTAACCAGAACCAGCCAGATGCTCAACAATATTGGCTACAAACAATTGAGATAATCACCCCTTTGTTATTTTATCATTCGTCATTCTGTTAAATCTGAAATCTTATTTGTAGTCTCTCCTTTTCAACGAATACCTTTAAGCACTCCAGCATCAATATATAGTTTTAGTCCCATTAACCTAATGTCCTTTCATCATTTGTGGACATTTATATAATTTATTTCTTTATTCCGAAATTCTTCTTAAAATTATTATTTCCATTTCTTTATGAACCTTCTGCTGTCGAGCAATTGGTGTTATTTTGAGCAAAATAATTTGTAAACGAAGTTTCTTGGTTAGTGAAAAGCCCGCCAAAAGTACCTCTATGCCAAGTAGATCCCTGGAAAGTGTCTATCTCTCAATGTTAGTGACATCTCAACGCATTCACCCATTCGGGAGCTTTCGTAGGCAGTCAGCGTTGTATGTAGAGCATCTAGCTCGGCGGGCCTCACAGTTTGTGAGGAAGAGTAAGCAGATCGCAGAGTATTTGCTTATTTCACTCCTTTCGGAAAACCTATAAATTTTTTAAAGTAACTGCTACTTACGAATCATAAGTTTTTTAAAATAAATTCTACTTAGTTTCAGATTTTTAGATTTTTAAGGGGTTTTACCGACCCAGAAATAGAGATTCAATAAATGGAAGAGAAGCTTACTGATGGTGACATCGCCGTCGGGGCTCTGGAGCATCTTGTCCATTCCCTTGGGGCCGAGTGAGGTGCGGAGGATTCTCGCAACGGACCTGGCGGCCGCAATGTTGGCCTTCTGAGCATCTAAGCCTCTGATTCGGGTCTTCTGCTCCTGCTCCTTTATTATGATAAATGGCCTCCCGTACTCATCAAATGCCAGCGCCATCCCTGCAAACAGTAACAGATTGCAGCACAGAGATTAAAACCTAAACATACAAGAGTGGCTGCTAAAAACACACTGGATTTTGAACCAGAAACCTGAAATGCGTGTACTCCTCTCTGTGTGGAAGACTGAATGTGCGGGTGGAAATCCATTGAAGTTAAAAATGGAACATACCTTGGCGCCGTCAATGGACTGAAGAACCGATCGTGGGGTTCGAGTGTCTGCTACTGGTGAAACCCTAATTCGCAAATCTCTGCAATCTCGTTTTCGCTCCCGCCCTGCTAAAAGCGAACAGATCCTCCTTCTTGTTCTAGAACGTAAACGAAGTTTGGGTTGGGAGGGGTTTTGTAAAGAAAAGTAAAGCTTTACCTTTTTTCAAAAATGTTAATTTCATAGTGAAAAACAGTAAATACATTTTTTTTATTTTCACATCACTAGTTAAGTAGCTATATAATATTTTTGGTTCTTGGTTAGGTTGGAAAATATTTATAATAATATAATTTTATGGTTGTTGTTTAAGTTTATTAGGTGTTATTAAAACCATAAATACATTTCTTTTATTTTCACATCACTAAAGAAGTAACTATATAATGTTTTTGGTTATTTGTTAGGTTAGAAAATATTTATAATAATAATAATATAATTTTATGGTTGTTGTTTAAGTTTATTAGGTGTAATTTTTTTTAATTTCAATTTAATAATTTTTAAATGGAAAAATATGATTTTAATTTGGTTGTATTGAAAATATTTATATGTTTTTACATATAAGGTGGGTGCAAACAAAGGAGAATATATAGTAAGTCTATTTAATAGTTAATAACAAGTGTTAATTTCTTAAAATTATATGATAAATTTGAAAGGAGTAGGGTATGTATCTTTTTTTGGGTGAAATATATTAAAATTATTGTGTGAATGGGGTTGTAAGACCCTATATTTTCATCCTGGGAAAATATAGTCCTCTCTTAGCCACTTGCATAGTTTAGATTGTCATAAGCAAAGTAGGTACATTGTCTTAAGATGTAAACATTTCATTTTAAGCAGTGTCATAATGTGGTTTCAGCGAAGCATTAAAAGATGGAATGAGCATGCACATTTGGGATGCTAGTGTTATATTCAGCTTGAGGCATGATTGCACGTCTAAGAAGACTCTAACAAGGGTTGCAGAGGAGAGGTTGGGGGATTGTAGTCTCACTTAGAAGTGTATACAAGCAAGTTAAGCCCTATGAGAAGTTGTGAAACAAAATTAAGGGATTTGACAAGTTGCACGAAGGCAACTTAGTAGTGGTACTAAGTGAGCAATCCTTGATTCAACTTGATACTCTCTCCTTGGCACTACCACTTTGTAAGATGGAGAAGAAATGTGAAATAGATGTGCAACCCACTAAAGAAGTTGAAGGTTGTTGTAATGTATATCGGTGGTTATGTCATGATGTGAAAGGAAGTGTTGGAACTTGGAAGGTGACCATTAGAGTAGATTTACCATGGAGTGCAAGGAGGTGCAAGGATCTGATAAGGAGGGAACTACACAAATCTAACAAGTAGGCCATATTGGGTTAGGATATTACTATTTTGGGACATCCAAAGTTGAAGGTGCATTTTATGGAGGTTCAGTCGAAGTGCTTGGGTGCGTGCCACAGCGTAAGGGTATCTAGGACTTTTAGTGTGTGTTAGTGGTGTTAGTGCATTGTGTTTGATCAACACTAGCTAGAATGTGTTCCATGAAGGAAAAAATCCCACAAATTTGGGATGACTTAACCATTTGGCATTTAAGGTGTGTTATGTCCTAGTTTTGAGGAGACAATTAGAACCATCTTAGAGTGTGATGGGTTGTGCCATGAGGTCCACTTATATGGGTTGAGGTGTAAAGGTACCGTGTGAGTTGAGGAAAATGATTACAATGCTTACCTATATAAAGTGTTTATGATATAAGATTAATAAGTTTTTGTTGGAGAATGGAAGAGGAGGATAAGAAAAGAGAGGCATTAAGGTTTGTTGTAAATCAATCAAAAGGAACGAACTTGTTAATCTTATTAGCAAGATTGTTCCAGTTGTCTCTTCAATAGGAGTGAATTTTGGCTAGGACTAGGGAGTTAAGCATTGATTGGGTACTCTGGAAATCCAAGACCTAACATATCCAAGCTAGTCCATTAAATAGATTCATCTTGGGCAAGGGTTGTTAAGGCTAAGGTGCAAATATCCCCTCTGCTCAAACTATTTAACATGCAAAGTTGGATCTGATTCTTCAACTTGTCCTGACGATGAACCACACTGGTTGGTTCGAAACGCCTAAACAAATGATATATCTTGTGATTTACGCTGGAAAAATTTCTCGTAAACTACACATTAAGAAAGTTTGTGCACTCCTATATGGATAAACATGCTTATTATCTTTCATGAGTTTCATCAAATATTTAACATATTATTCATCAACTTTATTTAGATATTCATCATCTCCAATTAACAAATATACATTAAGCAAGTTCATGCACTCTTATATCGATAACATGCTTATTATTTTTCATGAGTTTCATTAAAGATTTAACATATTATTCATCAACTTTGGATTTGGCGAGGATGAATTCTAGTATATTACCAAGTGTGTTTTTTTCAATTGTAGTCCTTACTTTCATGATTAATTTGGTTGTAATTTTTACTTCCACGATTAATTTAGTCTAAGTTCTCTAGGTAGTCATTAATGATCTATTCAGTGCTATGTGGGGGTTTTACTTTTCAACAAATATGAAGTATCTATGTTACATTGGGACCTAGTGACCTTGTTGAAAAACCCTAGCAAACATCTTTGAAACCATTTACTAGCACTAGTTGAACTTGAGATATCTCAAAAACTAAAAGGAACAAATAAGGGTTGCTTTGCCAATCCACTCATAACCTAATCCACTTTGGTGTACTTATATTCTCAAAGTGAATCAAATACCAAGAATGATCTATGTCTGCTAAAACCTATAATCACATTGTTTCCCTAATAGCAACTAAAAACTTCTATACCCAGTTGTTGAACTTTTGAAACCAATTATAAACCTTCAACAAGAAGTAGTTTTCTAACGAGAATTATTGCCATATCTTCCTTGGTTTTACGAGGAAAAAGAAATAAAATTTCATTTGTTATCAAAGGTAAACCAAATTCATTATTTGCATACTTCCAAACCTAGGGTTTCGTATCCAAAGTAGATCCTAACCACATCAATGAAACAAACTTTGTTTTTATGTATCATCCAAACATTATGTACAATTACAGACTCACCTCTAATCCATTGTTTATAAAAATGTTGAATATTTTCATATATGATATATTGAACAGTTGGACAATGAAAATAGTTGTCATCGCTATTCTTCCATTTATATGCTTTTTGCAACTTATTTGAAAGAGCAATTTTGTCCCAACAATTAGACTTGTAGCATAAAGAACATGGTTAATACATATGATTAGACCAAAAACTAGTTACTACCAAAATTCAACCAAAAAAAATATTACTGCATAAAAATAGAATTAAAAACAAAAAATATAAAAACAAAAATTTCCCAAATTAAAAATAAATAAATGATAAACTTTTTTTTACCAAAATTTAGTGATTTTTTTGGTGTTAATACTAACATCACCATTACAACAAGATATTTTTCTAGTGCTAATACTGCCATTACAACAAGATATAAGAGGGATATAATGCAAAAAGTTTAATAATAATATGTATGTAGAAGATGGTCTTCAGACTGGTGAATTCATGATAATCAATGGGACTACAGTCAAAATAATTGGATGTTATTTACTTTTTTACATAGATTGTCAAAATAATTGCATAAATTGGTTTTTTTTAACCAAAATTTAACAAAAACTTTGCTAGTGCTAACATTAGAACCACCATTACAACAAGATATCTTTCTAGTGTTGACAACACCATTATAGTAAGATACCTCAAGAGAGACAGAAAATCTAAAAATTATGATAGTAATACGTATCCAGAAGATGGTATTGAAACTAGTAATTGTTCACGAATCCATGAGATTGTAAGGTCATTCTCATTATCATAATCATTGTCATCATCATCACATCCTTGTCATTGTTATTGCCATCATTACATTATCATCATAATCACCATTCATGCCATCATCATCATCATTATGGACATTGTTTGCAATTGTTCATAATTGTAGATGTTGTAAGAAATATCATCAACCCAAAAAATGTGATCAGTGCTAGAAAAGGGTTGTTTAGGACACATTGATATACGTAAGAGAAATAACAACTCTATTTTTGAGAGATGATCAATGATGATCATCATCACCACCATTATCATCGTCATTGTCATTTTTATCATCCCCATCATCATCATTAATGTAATTTCTATCGACATTGTTGTAATCATCATCATCATTCATGCCATTATAGTTTTTGATGATGACCTAGATGAAAATGATGATGATGACACCAAAGATAATGCTTATGATTATGACAATGACAACATCTAAAATTGGGAAGATTCGCCAACGTCATTAGCATCGTCATCATCATAATCATTGCCATCATCATCATTGTCATTGTAACCACTATCGTCTTTATCATCATAATCACAATTTATGTCATCGCCATCATCTTCATTTTCATCATTGTCAATATTATTGACATTGTCATCAATTGTTCATAATTGTCAATGCCATAAGGAATATCATCAATGCAGAAAATATGATGAGTGTTGGAAAAGGGATGCAAAAGCGAACATAGAAATGGGGGCAACAATAGAAGTAAAATTGGATGAAAAGTGGATACAACATAAGTAGATGCACAACAACATGAAAAACCTGACACAAAAGTGGATGCAAAAGTAGATGCAGTTGTCAATGCAAACTTGGATGCAAAAATGAAGGCAAAAGTGGAAGCAAACATGGGTCCAATGGTAGGTGTAAAACTTGGCACAAATTGTGGTGAAACAAATGTGGATGCAACAACGGACACAAAAGCAGATGCAAAAATGGATGAAACAAAAGTGGATGCAATAGGGGATGCAAACGTGGAAGCAAATGTGGTTGCAATGGTAAGTGCAAGATATGGTGCAACAAAAGTGGATGTAACAATAGACAAAAAATATGCAAAATAAGATGCAAAAATGGATGTAAAAGTGGAAGCAAACATTGATGCAACAAGCAAAACAAAATTGGATGCAAAAAATGGATACAATGTAAGTAGATGCAAAAGTAGATACAAAACGAGATGCAAAACCCAATGCATAAACCTGACACAAAAGTGGATGCAAAAATAGATGCAATATTTGATGCAAAAGAGGATGTGAACATGGATGCAAAATTGGAAGCAAACGTGGATACAACAGTGAGTGCAAAACATGGTGCAAATTGTGGCATAACAAAAGTGGATGTAATGATAGATGCAAAAAAAGAATCAAAGTATGATGCAAATGAAGATGTAAAAAGGGATGCAAAAAGTGAAATTTAAAATGGGTGCAACAGTGGATGCAAAATTGTGTGCAAAAGTGGATGCAATAGAAGTCGATGCAAAAGTAGATGCAAAACGAGACACAAAACCCGATGCAAATCCTGGTCCAAAATTGGATACAAAAAGGGATGCAAAAATAGATGTAGTAGTTGATGAAAACCTAGACGCAAATGAGGATGCAAACATGGATGCAAAATTATAATCAAAAGTGGGTGCAAAAGGAGGTGCCAAACTAGGCGCTAATTGTGGCACAAAAATATTAGATGCAATAGTGGGTACAATAATAGATGCAAAAGAGGATGTAAATATGGATGCCAAACAAGATGGAAAAGTGGATGCAACAAAAGTAGATGCAAAATTATATGCAAAACTAGACACAAAACTCGATGTAAAACTTGGCGCAAAAGGGATGCACAAATGGATGCAAAAAATGATTTAAAAAAGGATGCAAAAAAGGATGCAAAAGTCGATGCAAAAGTTGATGCAAGTGTAGGTGCAAAAAGTGGATGCAAATGAGGATGCAAAAGTATGTCAAACAAAATTAGGTGCCAAACTTGATGCAAAACCTGGAACAAAACCTGGTGTAAAGGATGACACAAAACTTGGCATAAAATTTGGTGCAAAACGTGGTGCAAAACCTATTGCAATACCTGGTGCTAAACTTGGTGTAAGATTTGGTGCAAAACTTGATGCAAATTTTGTGTCAAGTTTTGCACCATATTTGATAAATGGATGCAAATAGCACCAAAAATGGGCTCTAGATGCAAAAAAAGAAGTAAAAAGGGACGCTAATTGCTTGTTTTGTTGTAGTGAAATATGAAACAAATGCAAAAGCAGTCAATACCATATTAGGATGCCTATCTCAATCAGAATTCGTCAAGGTTATGCAGTATAAATCCGCAAAAGAAATATGGGACAATATTGTTCTGAGCTATGAAGGAGATGAACAGGTAAAACGAGCAAAACTTCAAACCCTCAGGATTCAGTATGAAAATCTCAGAATGCACAATGTGAAAGTGTGGCTAACTATTTCCTTCGTGTAGATGAAATTGTTAATTGTATGAAAAACTTGGGTGAAGAAATAAAATAGGCTGTTGTGGTTGAAAAAGTTCTAAGATCTTTGTCCCTTACCATGTCACAGCTACATAGGATTCTACCTGCTTATGAAATGATGAAAGGAGGACCATCAGATAGGAGAGAAGCAACTTTCAAGGCTTCAGGCAAAGTAGACTACTATGAGTTAGGACATGTGTCAGAAGAAGAAGAAGAATCAAATTTTGTCAAAAACCTTCAACGGGGTATTGGAAGATTCAAAGGTAAGTTACCTTTCAAATGCTTTGCTTGTGGGAGAGTCGGTCACTATGCTGCGAAATGTCCTCATAAGGATAAAACTGACAAAGGGAAGGAACCTGTTAGATGGAACAAGAAATAGAATGTAACTAAGAAAAGTTACTACACTCATGAAGATAGTGATGGTCTTTCAAATAGTGATGAAGATGAACGAGGTAATAACTATAAACTTTTAATGGCTTTTGAAGATGATGATTACATGGATGCTATAGATGTGGATGGCTTTTATGAAGAGATTTCTAGACTCAAAACATTTTTAGAAGAAAAGAATGTGATCATTGATACTCTGCAATTCCAACTTGATGAAAAAGAAAAATTTCTTGAGAAGTTAGAATGTGAAATTGTTGGCCTTAGAAAAGAAATTGAGAAAACAAAGGCTCTTAATCTTAAATTTGTTAAAGGATCTGAAACTCTGGATGAGATTATCAATGCACAACGTTCTCCACTAATCAAGACAGGTCTGGGGTATAATGGAGAAGCATCTCAAGCATACACCTCAAAGAGTTATCTCGATGCAGCAAGGAGGAATGAGCAAAAGCCCAATGGAGATCACCATGTAAAACAGGGATGAATTACATCAAGAATAAACAAATAGTACTAGGTAAATCAAGGGCAATCCACCTTAAGGATGAACAAAAGCTATAACCAGCCACAGGTAAAATCTTCTCAATTTGCCTCAAGAATGGATGACAATAGAAACTATAATCATTTGGCAGGTAGATTTGATAATCGTAGAAGTTTCTTCAATGGCCAATGTTTCTCTTGCCATAATTTTGGCCACAAAGTAGCTCAATGTGTTGCCTATAAAACAATCATGACTAGAGAAGCTCAAAAACAAAGAAGTATGACTGGGATCACGAAAAGGACCTATAACAACTTTTCGGCCCTTGAAAATGAAATTGAATGTTCTATTTTTAATAACTTTGGTCATGAAGATTCTGAATGTAGGAGCAGGTTTTGGCAGACAAAGGAACAAGCCTCAAGCACCAGAACATGGAGAATAAAGGAACCACAACCAGAAATATGTGGGATAGCTCTTTATGTAGAAGGACAGGAAAATCAACAGTACATCGACAGCGGATGTTCAAAGCATATGACAGGTGATAAAGAAAAACTTGAATCATATAGTGCTTTAGAAAAGGGAAAGAAAGTTTCTTTTGGAAATGATACCCCTGCAGTCATAAAAGGAAGAGGCACTGCTCAGTTGAAAGAAAAGGTCAAAGCTGGAAATGTTTTGTATGTTGATGGCTTGAAGCATAATCTACTAAGTGTCAGTCAGATGTGCGATCAAGGAACCGAGGTAATATTTCGAACAAATGGATGTAGTGTTCGTGGTCTTGATACAGGAAAAATAGTGATCAAAGGTAGAAGAACTCCAAATAATTTATACATATTTGAAGAAGGACAACAACAATGCTATTTGAGCAAGGATGATGAACACTGGCTATGGCACCGGAGGTTGGGGAATCTAAGCTTTTCACAAATAAGGAAAGCATGCAAATACCAGGTAGTTCGTGGTCTTCCCGATATCAAAATTCCAGACAACACCATATGCAAATCATGTCAGTTTGGTAAGCAAACCAGAACTAACTTCCCTGAGAAGGAAGGATCAACCAACAGACCTCTTGAACTAGTCCATATAGATGTATGTGGTCCATTTAAGGCAAGGTCACCTCGAGGAGAAGAATACTTTATATTATTCATTGAAGACTTCTCCACGATGGTTTGGTTAGGACTTATGAAACACAAAGACGAAGCATTCGAAAAATTCGAATCTTTCAAAGCCTTGGCTGAAAACGAATCAGATCACAAAATTAAGTGCCTCAGGTCTGACAGAGGTGGGGAGTTTACCTCAAATGAGTTTTTCGATTTCTATGAAGAACATGGAATAAGAAGGGAATTCTCTACAGCTAGGACTCCTCAGCAAAATGGAGTGGTGGAAAGGATGAATGGAACGGTTCAACAAATGGCTCGTGCTATGCTTGATGAGTCTGGAACTCCCACAACCTTCTGGAGTGAAGCTGCATTTGTTGCGGTTGTTATTCTAAACAAAACAAATGTCCGAGTGAACAACACTCAAACTCCTCATGAGCTCTGGTATGGTGAGACTCCTTCGGTAAAGCATTTCAAAATTTTTGGAAGCAAATGATATATTAAGAATAATGATGAACAACTTGGCAAACTTGAACCTAGAGCAGATGAAGGCATTCTCCTTGGTTATTCTCCCCACAACAAAGCATATAAGTGTTACAATAAAAGACTTGGAAGAATTATTTACAACATTGATGTTGTGGTTGATGAAAAAGGAAACATTCCTAGGCAATTAAATTATGAAAATATCGAAGAGGATGAAGACTACCCTCCAAATTAGACTAATGATGAAGAAGAACCTCAAGAGGCACCAGAGGAATAGACAAGGTTAGAAGAGAAGACCCCATCCAGGTACGTTCAGAAGAATCATCCATAATCTCAAATTTTGGGGCAGAAAGAGGCAGGTATACAAACAAGAAGAACAATTGCAGAAGCCTCAAGCTATTTGGCCTTGCTCTCCTCCACTGAACCACAAAATGTAAAAGAGGCATGCAAAGATGAATGCTGGGTCAAGGAAATGGATGAAGAATTTGAGCAGATAAAAAAGAACAACACTTGGGAGTTGGTTCCTAGAACAAAAGATAAGAATGTCATAGGGACAAAATGGATCATTAAAAATAAGTTGAATGAAAATGGAGTAGAAACAAGGCCAGACTTGTTTGTAAAGGGTATGCTCAACAAGAAGGAATAGACTTTGAAGAAACGTTTTCTCCCGTTGCTAGACTTGAGGCCATCCGAATGTTCCTTGCTCTCTCAAGTTTTCAGAAGTTCAAAGTATTTCAAATGGACGTGAAATCAGCCTTTCTGAATGGAGACTTAGAAGAAGAAGTGTACATTGAGCAACCAGATGGTTTCATTCTTGGGAATGATCCAAATATTTTATGCAGACTAAAGAAGGCTCTCTATGGTCTTAAATAGGCTCCAAGGGCTTGGTACTACCATTTGGACAAATATCTTCATCAACAAGGCTTTTCAAAAGGATCAGCAGATAGCAATCTTTATATAAAAATTGAAAATGAAAAATTACTAATACTTGTTGTGTATGTAGATGATATTATTTTTGGGAGCAACGAAGAAGCTATGAGTCAAAGCTTTGCCTTGGTGATGCAGAAAGAATTCGAAATTTCTTTGCTTGGAGAACTGACATATTTTCGTGGATTGCAAATCCAACAAAATGAAGGCTGTATCTTTTTGTCTCAAACCAAGTATCTCAAGCAGATCTTGAAGAAATATGGCATGGAAGATGCAAAACCAGTATGTATCCCTATGGTTACAAGATGCAGCCTAAGTGTAAATGATGAATCAGCAGTAGTGCATCAACCAACCTATAGATCTATGATTGGAAGTCTACTTTATTTGACAGGTGCCCGACCAGACATCATGCATGCAATGGGAATAGTTGGAAGATTTCAAGAAAATCCTAAGGAAACTCATCTTCAGGCAGTTAAGAGAATCCTCAAGTACCTTCAAGGAACTCAAAACTATGGGTTATGGTATCCTAGAGATGCAGATCTCACACTTCATGCTTATACAGATGTAGATTGGGCCGGAAGTGTGGATGACAGGAAGAGCACAAGTGGTGGTGCATTCTTTATGGGTTCCAGATTAGTATCTTGGTTCAGCAAGAAACAGAGTTCGATTGCTTTATCTACAGCTGAAGCAGAATATGTGGCTGCTACATCTTGCTGCACTCAACTCCTTTGGATGATGCAAACATTGCAGGATTTTCAAATCACTTGTACACCAACTATCTCCATCTTATGCGATAATACAAGTGCAATCATCATTTCAAAGAATCCAGTCATGCATTCAAAGACCAAGCACATACCAATCAAGTATCACTTTCTCTGGGAACAAGTGTTGGAACAAAAGGTCAATTTGGAGTATGTTCCTTCTAAGGAACAAGTTGCTGATATTATCACTAAACCATTGCCCAGGGAGACATTTGAATACCTCAGACAGAAGCTAGGGGTAGTTGATGCATCATATTTCTGTTAAATCTTGGCTGTTTCAGAGAAAAATGGGTGTATGCGAGTTGCCTGAGGAGGATCCGCGTACATATGTCGGTTTGTGCAGAGACAGTCGTGTGTATGGAGGATTGATGGATATCATTAGGGACAGGCTCTGGTTGAAGATAATCTGATATGGGTCTGATAGAGACCATCTGGCACAGGTTCAGGGGGAGCAGATAAACTTCTAATGATCCATTGTTGGCATTATCTTAGAAGCGTTTGGTTCTAGTTCACAACCGTTTTTGCTTTCAGGTGGGACAAATGCAGAGGAAGAACATAAGGAAATCATGGTTACTGATCTGAATGGTGATTAACAGATTCTGCTGCTATTAGTTATTGGTCTCTTTCATAAGTATTGCTCTAGATATTTCGTCTCTATGTCATGTATCTCTTTTATGGTGTCAAGGTCATGTAACGGCCTATCTTGGTTTCCCCACTATGCCTGGGACGAAGATGTAATGTATTTGGGTGTCATATGTAAATTTTTGATGTATCCCCACTTGGTTGGGTGATGGATGTATGTATTGAGTCTTTTGGTGATAGGAAGGTCTTTTATGTTGTATAAGTCTTGGTTCTTCTTGAAGAACATCTTTTGCAGATCTTGTCTACAGTCAGGGGGAGCATGGTCAGCACAGCAGGGCAGATATTTCAGCATGCACTCAGGGGGAGCACAACCCTTTGCCCTTGATGACAAAGGGGGAGAATGAATTTGAAGATCTTGGGTTGCCATCAAGTCCAAAGGGGGAGATTGTTGGCATTATGGTACAGGTTTGGAGCTATGGCACAGGGGTTGTCCTTGATGGCAACTCCATCTGGTGATAGATCTCAGTAAAGTCATATACGCAGGTTCATCTAGATAAAGTCACGTATACACGCGAGTTAGACATTTCAAAGGCGCGTATTCATATACACGCACTTTCATGCAAATAAGAGCGCGTATATGTTGGAAAACTTACCTTTGGTCCGTGGTAGTTAGTCCTTGGTATTTGAACCTATGGTTTTGGACCATGGTATCTCGTCATAAGGGTTGATCCCAAAGTATTGGGCCCGTGGTATTGTGTTATTATGGTTTTGGACCGTGGTATTGAGAAAGGTCCAAGACTATAAAAGAGGAAGGAGATCATTTGGCAAAGTATCTTTGGAATCAATTGAATATCTAACATGTGCTAGATCTGAAACTTTTGCGATCGGGGTTATGGTGCAGATATGGATCTGAATGAAGGACGAACATAAGCGCATAAAGAAGGGTAAGATCTATTGATGTTTCATAATCTTTCAGGCTTGAATGATAGTATCTTTGTATCATTTTGATCAGTTCTGTGAGGCGCACGCTTGATGTATAAATCTGACAATCTGGGTTAATTAGTATCTCATTGTTTGAAAGAGTGAATTATCCTTTATAGATCTGTACGTAGGTTCAGTGAAGCGAAGGCGCGTATACACGCAGGTTCAGTAAAGTCAAACTATGTATACGCAGGTTGCTCCACTCATAGAAGCGTATGCACACAAGTTTCAGGTTGTTTAAGTGTTGTATATGTATTTTATTGTGATCTAGCTGCCTCTGTCTGTTGCTGCAATGTTCTGGGTTCAGAATTTGGTATATGGTTACTGTCACTATGTTCTGGGTACAGCTATCAGAGAATTGTTTATTGTGATTTAGTTTTTGTTCGGTGAAAAAGGAGATTGGTTGAAGCAGAATTTTTTTGATGTTCATGGATCCAGTCTAAAAATTTATGAAACGAGGTCCCTAGAAGAAAGAGAAGGTTGTAGCCTTCAGTAGGCCAGCACCTATGTACTAGTATCTTGGCTAGTACAAGAGCTAAGGGGGTTGTAGCTCCCTTCTAGGAGAAGCTGGAGAACGAGAGAGAGGGTTGTAGCTCTCTGCAGGTTGCAGCCTGCGTACTAGTAAAGGACTGCACCAGTACATTGTAAAAGGAAGTTCCTAATTAAAAGAAGATAGAGACGAATTGCAGCAGGTGGTTTTCACCCACATTGGGTTTCCACCTTATATCTTGTGTTCTTGTGTGTGATTGTCCTCTACTCTGTTTTACTGTTTCTAGTTACTGGTTATTTGATTTTGATAGATAGAGTAATAATCATCATCTGAAAGATAAAGTAAATTATAAGTTTGCATTGTATACGTGGGTTTCCTTGTACATAGTTGCGTATATACGCGGTTTTAATTAACTGAAGTAGCGTATATCATCTGGATTTGACAAAGGAATATTTGACTTGATAATATTGATTCACCCCCCCCCCCTGTAGTATTATTTCCAACAACCAGTTTGTAAGACGAAGAAGAAATGTGAAAAAAATGTGCAACCCACTAAGGCAGTTCGAAAGGTTGTTACAATATATATAGGTGGTTATGTCATGTTGTAAAAGGAGGTTTTAAGCCAATCTCCATTTTGGATAATAGGTTAGCCTTTGAATTTAATTCCTTGTGAACATGATCAAAGGATATAACCTTGAAGATTCTAATCAGCTCCATAACTCTAATCATCCACTGATCCAATAAAGAAGTGTTTAAGGAAGTATAATCTTTCAGCCAATCTATAACAATATTTGAATCCTCTATCACTTGTAAGTTTATATTGTTAAAGTGACACAATTAAAATGAGTAACATAAACAACTGATTCATATTATTGTAATACTTGTTGGGTAGTCATATTTTTTAGCCTAGACTAAATTAGTCATTCATGTTAGTCATTTTTAGTTGTATTACTTATTAGCTAGTCATATATTTTAACTGGAGACTAAATTAGTCATTTATGTTAGTTGTTTTTAGTTTCCGCATTTAAGATTGCTCATTTTTGGTAGTATTTCACTTGGAAAAGTTGTAGTGACTAACTTTTTTAGTCACTTGGTAACTAATTTCCCTATTTTCTACTAGTTTTCTCAAGGTGGAGATGTCTCAATTTTCTATGTTAGATTGAATATACATGATTTGATCCTACATAATGCAATGTTAGACTCAGGTGCATCAAATAACCTAATGCCAAATTTTATTATGGACATACTTGGATATAACAAGGCCATATAAAGACTTCTTTTCGTTTGATTCGAGTAAGGTGAAATGTGTGGGTTTAATAAAGTATTTGGTTGTCTCTCTAACTCAAATTCTAAAAAAAAGTATAGTGATGGATATAGCTGTTGTTGATATTTCTCCAAAGTTCGGTATGATTTGATCGAGGTCATGGGTTTCAAAATTGAAAGGTAATTTACAGATGGATATGTCATATGCCACAATTACTATTTTTGGATAGCCAAGGAGATTCTACAAAGAGAACTTGATGAAATACATTGTAAGTGGCAAGGAAAGGCCTAATAGTCATCTTATTTACTAAGTGCATTACGATATGCATTCTTTTATATTGTATAATGACTTGTGTTTGGAGGAACACAATCAAAACATGGTCAGCCTATCAGAGGAGAAAAGAGGTGAATTGCAGGAAAATAAACCAGAGCACAAAGCTGAATATGATAGCCTTTGGAACATGGAATTTGATGGATCAGTTAGAAAATAATGGGTTGGAGTTGGTGTTATGATAGTTAGCCCAAATATGGACAAGTCAAAACTATGTTCTTTCAAGCTAGCCTTTGACTCTACAAGCAATGTGGCTGAGTATGAAGCTTTTGGGATTACAGGTTTTGAAGGATTTGGGGGCAAAAAGGATTTCATTTCATGGGGATTTAGAGCTAATTATCAATCAAATAAAAGCTGAGTATTTGACTAAACACCCAAGGATGAGAGCCTATATGAATGTTGTCCTAGAAATGATGCCACATTTTTCAGAATATAATATCTCTTTGATTCCTAGAGGGCGGAATATGTTAACTAATGCATTAGCCACATCGCCAGTGTGTTTAATATTCCTATTTATCCCAATAAGAAATATGAAATAAAATTCAAACATAGACCAACAGTACCAAACAAAATAATATATTGGCAAGTGTTTAAAGATGACAAGAAACTTCATATCCAAGGATTTTTCCAAATATCCAAGGATTTTTCCAGTTTGTGCATAGATGATGAAAATAGTTTTGATGAGGGTGAATGGAAAGTTTTGGGTTCAGTTTTAGATGGTTTTGAAAATAAATTTGCAGATCTCCAGGTCATACAATCGAAGTATAATGTATTTCCAAAAGGTTTGACGATCTCTCTTGAAACGTTGTTTGATGAGAATGATGTAGATAAGAACCCCAAAGTGGTTCTAACAGAGACTGAAGTAGAGTAATACAATATAGGGAAAAAACAACAACCTAAAATGGTCATGCTTTCCAGATATTTGACCTACGAATATCATCGAAAATATCTTGATCTTATGAAGGAATACTCACATATTTTTTCTTGGAGATATGAAGACGTCAAAGTGTATGATAAGAGCATTATCCAACATACAATACCAATTAAGTAGGATTAGAAGCCTTTTAATCAAAGACTGAGAAGTATCAATCCCTTGTTGCTTCCTCTTATTGAAAAAGAAGTGAGAGAATTGTTTAATGCCAAAATTATTGTTCCTTTAAGGTTTTCAAAATGGCTTGCCAATTTGGTCACGGAAAGAAAGAAGACTCGTGAAATAAGGCTTTGTGTTGTTTGTAGAAACCTCAACAAAGTATCTCTTAAGGATAATTATCCCTTACCTAAGATGAGCCATATAATTCAAAAGGTGGTTGGATCTCACAGGATGTATATTCTTGATGGTTTCTCGGGTTACAATCATATTTTGGTACATCCTGATGTCCACGAGAAAACAACTTTTATCAGACCATGGGGAACCTTTATGTATGCCAAAATTCTGTTTGGGATGATGAGTCAAGGGGCTACTTTTCAAAGGGCCATGAATATTTCATTTTCTCATGAAAATCGTAAGTTCATCGTAGTCTACCTTGATGATAACACTATATTTTCAAAATCTAATTTTGATCATTTACAACATCTAAGATAGGTTTTTGACAAGTGCGTGAAGTTTGGCATATGTTTAAATCTAAAGAAGTCAAATTTTTCAATGGAGGAAGGAAAATTACAAGTTCATATAATCTCAAAGGATGGCATTAAAATTGATCCAAACAGGGTAGCTGCAATTCATAAGAATGACATTACAAGGAATAAGAAGGAGGTTCATTCAATTTTGGGAAGAGTTAATTTTTTTAGAAGGTTCATTGCTAACTTAGCAGAAATTATAAGGTTTTTGACCGACATGTTGAGAAAGGAAAGTGAAATCAGGTGGATAGTTGAAACAAAGAAGTCTTTTTTCTGAGGTAAAAATGGCCTTGGCTAGTGCTCGTATTTTAGCTAGTTCAGATTATACTAAATATTTTATCCTTTTCTATTTTACATTAGAGCACACCATTGTAGCAGTCTTAATGTGGAAAAATAACAAAGGTAATGAACAACCAATAGCTCTGTTTAGCAGGGGTTTGAGATATTATTACCTTAAGTACAATATTACGGAGAAGCATGCTTATGCATTGGTTAAAATAGAAAACAATAAAATATTCTAACCAATCCAATCTTGAAGGTAGAAGAGGTAGATAGATAGCAACTATTCTTGAGTATGATGTGGAAATCAAGCCTACCAAGCTGGTAAAGGGTCAAGGATTGGACAAACTGATGCCTGATTCAAATTCAAATATATTGGACATAAATTTTATGGTTTGTTTGTCAGATGAAAATGATTGAGAACCTTCTCAATATGTTTCATATTTTTTTTTCCCTCTACATAATATGTTGATATAGTTTATGTCTTACAACACTTACATGCTCCTCTAGAAATGACCGAAACAAAGGCAAAATTTCCGAAACTAAAGGCTTTGAAATTTTTCATTTTGAATCAATTCTTGTATTGGAATTACTAGGGAGGTGTATTGTTAAATTTCTTACTGGAGGATGAAGCACAAAATTCTATGGAATAATTTCACAAAGGGGATTGTGGAAGCCACCATTTTTAGAAAGCTACAACCAACCAAATTTGAAGGACTGATTTTTACTGGCCAACCTTGTTTGTTAATTTTTATAAAAACTTTCAAGATGCCATGAATGTTAAATTTTGGAAGGAAAAAGGAATATTTTGCCTCTACCCTTGAAACCAATTACAAATGAAGCACCATTCCAATAGTGGGGTTCGGATTTCAGTGGGAAAATCCATCCATCATATTCAACCCAACATAGATGGAATTTTACTTCCACATACCACTTTACAAAATGGATAGAAGAAATACCAACCATACAAGTAACATGCTCAATCATCATTCATTTTCTAGAAGGTAATATCCTCTCAATACGTGCTTGTCCCCGTAGAATAATCATTGATAATGTTTTTGATTTCAAGCCCAAGAAAATGATTGAATTATGTCATAAATATCATATTGTACTCAGTCACTCTACTGCATATTACCCATAGGGTGATGGTTTAGCTGAGTCTTCAAACAAGTCTTTGGTGAACATTATAAAGAAGTTGTTGCAAGAAAACAAGAAAACATGTCATAAAAATTTGACTATGCACTACGGGCTGATAGAGTGAACACTAAAACGTCAATTGGTATGTCACCCTTTCAGTTTGTATATGGATCAAATGTTTTTTTCCTTCTTCCTTGGGAAGTGTAGCAATGCAATTGTTGCAAGAAGTAGATGTAGAGCCAAATGATTGTGGGAAATAATACTGAGGTTGGGGGGCGGGGGCGGGGGTTGAATCAATATTTGTCAAATCAATGACTTTTTATTTTCATACTCAAATTTATATATGCTACTCCAATGAAGGTCACTCGCATGTACACACAACTATCTTTAAAGCAACCAACGTATATTCGAAAAACTTATGATTCGGTTAATTCATCATATGTTGATCTTTAATAAATGCATCAGTACTTCATTAACCATATAAATATTAACCATGTGCATTAATAACAAAATAAACCATCATACACAAGTAACACACATGAACACCAAGATTTAAGGTGGAAACCTAATGCGATACAAAAACCACCTGTTGTTGTCTTCTTTTAATATAAGAAAAAATTGTTTACAGTCTTATACTGGCGCATACTTATACTAGTACATAGGAACCCACCTTCAAAAGGCTACAACCTTCTCTCGTTCTCCAGATTCTACTAGAAGGGAGTTACAATCCCCTAGCTCTTGTACTAGTCGATCCATTTACTAGTATGTAGGCATCAACCTACAGAAGTCTCCAACCTGCACTCGTTCTCCAGCCACTCCTAGAAGGGAGCTCCAACCCCCTGATCAATTCACTGGCTAGTGCTGGTAGGAAGTTTCAACTTCCTCACTGAAGGCTCCAACCCTTAACATCCTCCAGGGACCACGTTTCATAAATTTTGATACTGGATACTCCTGGAACACAACACCACAATCTGAAGGCCTCGTTTCATCAAATTTTCATACTGGACCCATCAACAACATTGAAGCTCAAAATTAATCCTCATTGCAGTACAACTAATCACTGAAAACCCGTCATCGCTGAAGAAAATCACAATCAATCAATTTGAAAATTAAGAACACTGCCATTAGAACACAGTCACTAGAACACAAAGCAGAACCCAGAACTCTACATCAAAAACTAGAACCAACTGCAACTTCAAACATCGTATTTCATAATGTATACACTACTTTGATGTGTGAAACCAACGTGTATACGTGTTTTTATCGAAGAGAACCACTGTACAGATCTGCGAATACTAGCTTAAAACATTACAACTATTCCAGACTTCAGAAATACCAAGATTAGAACATTTATAGTGTAAATCATGTGTTAGTATTCATATCTAGAATATCCATGATCAAACCGCATAATGATAACTTATTTCAAGTCTTATGATCCTAATCCATCATTAGATCTCATCCCTCATCAACCACTAAGTTTCATCCGTAGTTCATATCAAGCAAAGCACCTGAAACCCATAACATGCATATTTTATTTTGATCTCACTCTTCATAGTATATTCATTGCTTGCACTTATATCCCTTTTATCCTCTCCTCCTTATATAGTTTTAGGCCTTTCTCAATACCTCAGACCAAAACCACTTAGGACCAATACCTCGAACCAAATACCTCAGAACAAAACCACTTAGGACCAATACCTCAGACCAATACCTTGAACCCAAACCTTGATTTTCCATCCCATACGTGCTTTTCCTTCTGTGAAAGTTCATGCATACATATGTAATACTTTTGTTCTATTAACCCGCATGTATACACTACTTGGACAAAGTGAAACGATGTATACTTCTTAAACCGATCTCTTTCTTCAATATCTGGAGTCCGATCTATAATCATTTGTTGTTAAACTGTTGCAATGTGAACTATCATCTATGTGAGTTTCCATCAAGGACAACACCTGTATCATAATTCCAACAATGACTTGCAAAGAAGAATAAATCAAATGATTCAGATGCAAAAGACAAGAGAGGAAGTATATATTAATACCCAAGTAATCCAGGATAAAATTAGGAAGATTTTTAATTGAAGAACAAAGACTAACTATTTTTAGGTTGGTGACCTTGTTCTAAAGTGGGATGCTCGGAATGAAGACAAATGTGAACATGGAAAATTTGAAAATATTTGAAAAGGACCATTCAAAATTGTAGCCTTCCCTAGGAGTAATTCATATTTGCTTTAGGATTTAAGAGGAGAATTTATTGCTATAGGGCCTATAAATGGAAGGTTTCTAAAGCACTATTTTATCCAAATCAATTGGTTTTTATCAATTCATTGTATATATCCATTCCAATTTCCAGTATTGTAGGTGTGTGTTCCACTTGTGTCGGATCCAAGATCTACAAGTGGAACACACACTATGGTTGGGCTATGTGATCTACCATGAGCTTGACCAGGTATAGCAAATCGCCCCACACTCTAATCGCTCATTGTTGGGGGGCATATAGAATATGGTTTTGCATATTACATATAATACGTATCTAATACATGTATAAAATAATCCAAAAGAAAATGTTTACTAAACTATTTTATATAATACAAAAATATTAAATATGATACATATAAACTAATCCAAGAAAAAAATGTTGACTTAGAAAAAATGTTGACAAGAAAATTTTGATAGAGGATCTGTAGAAAAATCCAGCTTGAAGTCCTGAACTTTAGAGTCCATTTTTTGATAATTTATCAACCAAATTATTGAGTTCCATGGAAACTTAATTGAAAGAAGTAATAAAATTTTCCTTCACACTTTTTCCCATTTCTAAAAAATGCATTTTATTCATAGGGTATAAATATGTAAATATATATGTAAAAAATTGAAATAAACATATTTGCAAAACTAATAAAATTTCATGCCAACCAAATATTCCAATATTCTTTAAATTCTTATAATATTTGACTTTAACACATGGTGTGTAGTAGGCCCCAACACATGAAGACAATGTTTCTACTACAACAAACTACATAATGAAACAATATAGTACAAATTAGAAAAGAGAAAAAAATATTTGTATTCACTTTAAATACACTTTTAAGCAAGAATTTAATGTACTTATCAAATGAAGCATTGTTAAAAATCCAATATATATATATATATATATAGAGTTATGCTATGTTAAATATTATATCTAGTATGTTATAGATATATATAACTACAATATAAATAGTTATAGTGATTATATATATATATATATAGATAGATAGATAGATATATATATATATATATGATTTTTAATTTAAAGATAATATTTTATTTAAGTAATTAATTTTTTAAAATTATTTGTACTATATTCATTATTAAAAAAGAATTTAAAATATAAATTAATTTAAAGTTTAAAATTAAATAAAATTTTTTATTTGATAAGTAGAGTTTCATCAAGTAACTATAGTTACAATTTCAATTTTAAGCTCATAGTTTGTTTATTTATTGGTTATAGTTTAGATTGTTTAATGTTTTGGAGTTTTTCAGATTTTTTTTTGGTCAAATTTGCTCAAGATTTAAAACGCATTTTAAATAACAAAAAATCAAAATATTTTTAAAATTTATTTCATTAAATTCCTAAAAAAAATCTTTAAAACATAAAATAGTTAGAAAGTAAAGTTTTTACTATTCAAAATCTGGAAAAAAACAAAAAAAAAATCATAATAAAAACACTACCATTGCAATTATTGAAATGTTATTCAATGAAAGGAAAAAAAGGACAAAATGAAAACCTAATTTATCTATTTTTTTTGGTGGTTTTCAAGGGTTTTTTCGTGGTTTTTTTGTGGTCTTCTAGGTTGTTTTCTTTGTTTTCAAAGGATTTCTTGATGATTTTTTAGGTTTTTTTTCTTTTTGCAAGGCTTTTATTGGTGGTTTCTGCAATTTTTTTGTGCTTTTGATGGTTTTTGTATGGTGTCTTTTCATTTCAATTTTTTTTTGCAAGAAAAAATAATTCAAATAGAGAAAAAATAATAGGAAGCTTCCCTTGGCCTCGTTTGATCTTTGGGGGCATTAGTGTGGTCACTATTCCATCTCACAAATTCTTGGTCGAATAGTTAAATTCCTTGGTCGAATAGTTAAACGCCTCGATCAAGCTATAGTGGTTTGCAAAAATATCTTGTGAGACTGCACCTGTGGATTTCAATTCCAAATAGAGGCTCGATCGAGCCTATAGCTCGATCAATCTTTAGGGCTCAATCAACCCACTAGCTCGATTGAGCTCCTGTGTTAACTCGGGTTATAGATGACCTCGATTGAGAGTTTGTTTAAATCATTGATCGAGCTATGTCTAAGCCCTTATGAAACTTGATCGAACACTTAAAATTGCTTGTTTGAGTGCTTAAAATAACTTGATCGAACTCATTTTTTCACCAAAACACACCCTTTCTTTCCCAAAAAGTGTAACCCAGCTCCATGCATAGACTCTTTTGCACCCTTTCGCTAATATGATGGTTCATGATCAACATTGATAAAATGGATGATGGATGAGGATGATAGTTGCATGACCTTTAACATATATTCCTGACCCAAAAGAGCTGCACCATGTCGGATAGTTTCTCCCCGACACATGGCATGATGTCATTGGAAAACAACTTGGACACATGGTAAGGATCTACAAGACGTGATGTGGTAGAAAAGGTAGCATGGCACGACATGTGAGCACAATGACATGATTCCACCATGGGTTGCCATGTGGCATGGTGATTTGGCAATTTTTTATTGGTTAAAAGCTCGAAAATAGGTGACACAAGGAATCCCTCATAGGCCACCATGTGACATGATGACGTCATGCATGAGACCTAACACCCATAAAGACTTGGTATCAAGGCATTGTCACATGCAGAGGTCGTATTGAAAGTAAGAGGCCAAAGTGGACAACGAGGCCCAAGTCACATTAATAAGGGCATATGGCATAGTCAGCATCATTCAATGTCCCTCACTACCTGTCTTTACAATCAACATTTTAGGTCAGCGCCTGCACATGGATCCTCTATATATATATCGACATCTTCCTCCCAAATTAGTAAATGTGATTAATATAGACAGTAATAGCCATATATCAACCACAATAATAATTGTTAAATGTATGATAAAAATTTAATATTAATATTAATTATTATACCATTATAATAAGTATATAAGTAAAAATAAGATCTAAAATATTTGGTTTTAAAATCAACTTTTAATATTAAGATTTTAGAATATGATTTTAGTATAAGTTTTAATATTCGATTTTAATATAGGCCAGCACAAAGTCATATTAAATATTAATATTAAACAAATTAGTTTCGTCGAAAGTGCTTGATTCTAACTTTTCTATACACAACCAACAGGCTGGAGAATGATAATATTTGACAGAGGGATCGTTGTGATGGCAATATCATGTCCTTTTATAAAGGAGACCGACTAACTGTTGCCCGCTAATTAAAAAGCAAATTAGTTTCGTCCAAATTGCTGGAGACTGACTTTACGGTCAGTTTGATGTGATAGCGCTTTTGATTAAATTGCTTGTCCTCATTAATTTCTCCTAATATTCCTAAACGTCGTATCAGCAGTTTTTGATACAGTTGGAGCGCGGAATGATTCTTCTGTTTCAATTAGTGCTTCTCACTTTCGTAAATATTGTGCCTTCTGATTTTGTTTTCAGCCGTTTTTTATACAGTTGAATCGTTTGATCGCGATCTTTTTAAGTGAATTAAGGTTGTTTTTTCTTCCCTTTGGTGTACATATTTTCAAATCATGATACACCTCAGCATGTTGAGGATGGGTGTACTCAATCCTAATTATCAACTGCTATAGTTTTCTTTACTTCATAAACTCTATTATATTTATCTATGTCATGTTCAATCAAAATTCGTCTATGGTGGATCTTTTATTTATCTTTGGATATATGTTGCCACTTGGTAACTTTGAAGTTTTATATTGCTTGGTTCCCCTATCGATAGATTACATTAATTTCATGATTTTTTGTAAACTCTTTGCATAGAGAGGTATTGTGGGACTATCTTTTAACAATATCAAAATGGTCTCATTTCCATAAAACAAATCAGTGGTATAGCCTCTATGATTTATATAATTATGCGTTTCCTTTTTCTAAATAAACTAGAATATAAATGAAATTGAGAAACCAAAAATGATATATTTATCCATTTTAAAGTTACTTCATTTGTACTTTAACTAAATTGTCAATTATATATATATATATAAAATTTAAATTTAATTACACAAACAGTGGGAAACTTTATCATATCTTAGTTTCCAAAAGGAATTGCTAATTGTTAGTAAAAATGCTACTTTTCTTTATATCCATATATCTCTAGGTCCAAGAAAATTCATTTTTGAATCCTATTGTAGAAATTTTATACCACCACTTTATATTACACTAAATTAAAATAGGATTTTACAAAATACCATTTTACAACCCAGAATGAGGGCTATGTGTAACTCTTTCCCTTCTCAACCTCGAGTTCATCCATGTCCCTTTTAAAATAAAATAAAAAAGAAAAACAGTTTAGGCTATAACCAGTATAGATCCATCTTATCCACAAATCTACCAAGCGTTGAGAGGGACCAAATTTCTTGATATGTAAACCTAATTTTAAAATGAAAAGCTTGAAAAAAGATTTACACGTGAAAATATTTAATCCCTTTTAATGCTTGGATCTCTCTCTCTCTCTCTCTGTATATATATATATATATATATATATATATATAGAGAGAGAGAGAGAGAGAGAGAGAGAGAGAGAGAGAGAGATGTGTTCTTTAAATTGTATTTTCAAATGCTTTATATTAAAAAATGAATAAATTACATATTTAACTAAATTATATTACTTTTGATAACTTCTTCCTTTTGAGTATTAAAATATTTTATTATGATCAACATTAACATATATACAAACACACTCTCTCTCTCTCTACAACCTCAATGATTACCAAACCTTTGAGGATACCAAATAAAACCTCAAACCTAGGTCCATGGGTCAAGCATTTTCTTAGGAAATATTGAGAGAGTCTTAAGAACCCTATAAGGGAAAGGATCTCAAGTAATATAGAGTGGTAGAAAATATTTTCTTTCTCTAACTTACGAGTATGAAAATTCTAAATTTAGAAGTCGACAACAACAATATTTGATTAGGATCCTTAAGGCGAATTCCGTTTGGAATGTTTCCAAATGATATTTCTAACCCTCAATTATTGAGAACTAGTTAATTATTCAAAGAAATTTGCTATGAAAAGGTTACTCAAGATTCATATTATTTTATCATATTCTTACAAGAATTAATGATAGATGGGAGAAGCTAGTTCAATATTTATCCAAGCTCCTAAGGGGGTGGGATTTCATCTTTCTTGAATATCTAGGAAGATATGGGGCGAGGTAATGGTGTGGAAGAAGAGATTATTCTCCTATTCTAACTCTTGGGATTTTTCATCTTGGACATGGGCCTCTCTCCTTCATTTAAATCATTGGAAAGAAATTTCTTTCTTGACTATTTATGATCCTTTCCCTAAGTAGAAGAAATACTAGATTGTTTTCTTCGAAAACCCTGGGGTCCATAAATGAATATTGGTGTATAGAGGAGTTCTAAAATTCTCCCTTCATGCATAGAAGATTTAGGTGTCAGTGGCCCATGTTGATATTTTATCTAATTTATTCATAAGTAATTTGATGGGAAATATTTTTGGATACATAACCAACAAAATTCACACCAAATTGGACAAATAGGAGGAATGGTGAAGTAATAATAAAAGAGAAGTTGGATCATATTCCATCTTTGATATATTTCCTTGAAGACACACTAAAATTTTATAGTGGGTTTCCATTGGGGTTAGGGGGTGATATTTGATCACAATAGAGTGATTATGGAGATGCCCCATACCTAAGAGAATCCCACCATCCCATTCATGATAATACTTGAATGGTTGGTGGATGAGGACATTGTGATAAAAATCAATGATTCTTGGACACCCCTCAATGATGCTCTGAATCAATCAACAACTATCCAATTCCACAAAAACTTGGAGTCCGAGTAGGTGGTCATCTTAAGGCCTAGGTAGAAAAAATGGGATGATAGATATTCAAAGAAGGTTGAAGGATTTTTATCCTCTAGCTGAACTAGGGATGGATTTAGGTTTTTGGTGAAAATTCAATAAAATAAGAAAAGGTATTTTGAGAATAAACAAGGTATATATATTCATACAAAGAGAAAAAAGTGGTCTAAAAAGTAGAGAAATTTAGCTTGATGAAAGTGATGATAATAAAAAATGTTTCCATATATTTTCCATCTATAGGGAAGACATAAATTCCATTGGAAGATTGTGAAATAAAATGGATCCTAGGATATGACTTTCTTTTAAATCACCTCTCAAAACGGTAAATATTTTTCAATCCCTAATCAAGGATGACTCATGAGAAAATATAATATCAATTATCCATTTATTTATTTTCTTAAATATATTAATAAAATTAGAGGATAACTAATCTCTTATGGAAAAGTTGGGGAATCAAGAGCCTCTTAGAGCACTCCAAAGCTTCTAGAAGGAAAAAGTCCTAGTAAATATGGTGTCCCTATAGATTTTATTTTGCTCTCTCATTATGATTTTATTGAATAAAATCTTAGAAGAGTAATGGTTTCCTTAAAATTCATAATTAAAATTTTTAAACATTCAATACTACCTTTATAAAACATATTTCAAATTTTAATAACCCATATTGTTATGAAAACCTTCACCCAATCCCCTTATGCAATTGTGTTTACAATATAATCTAAAGAAATATCTAAAGAAAGATAAAAGAAATTATTTATTGTCATGTCCCTCCTAATTATTTTATATTCGTATAGTGGAAATAAATACATAATTTAATGGAGGTTTTTCAAGATGTTCTATGCTTGATAAAGACTAAGAATTTAATGACAATGACTATAAAAGTACACCTTTTCCAAGATTGTAACAAAGTGAGTAGTATTTCCTTAGGATAATCCCCATCCACATATGATTCAACCATAAGTTTGTAGTACGGGTCATAACATATATGACTTTGGTCTTTCTCAAAATTCTTATTGATGGAAACACCCCCACCCTCACCCCCAAACCTTTCTTTAAACTAGAAAGTAGAATTAGCTATGGATTTACACTATCCCCACTTATCTTTTCTCTAATAATAGAAGCGATCAATAGATCCATCAAAACATGCTCAAAAAATGGAAACATCAAAAGTAATATCATAGGAAACTCTTTTAACATCTCTCATTTACTCTTTTATGATGATATCCTTATTTTTTACAATGACGCCAAAATAATTATCGACAAGATCAAAGTGATTGTAGATATCTTCTATGGAGCCACTAACATGAATATCAATCTAACCAAATAAATGATTTCTTTGTGGGGTCTTCTAGAGGAAAATCAATTCTATATCTCCTTGGATTTTCCCTCTACTACAATCAATTTTGATGATAGCAGCAAATAGATAGGTTTGAATTCAAAAGACAATATTTATCTAAAAGGGTGATTATCAATTGATAATTGCAAAGGTTTATTAGAACATCATTACCTAGTGAAAATAAGGATTTCCCAAGGAAGAGTATTGCTTCTACTAAAATAAATCCTCAAACATATCCTAATCTACTAGTTAATCCACTTTCCAAATCCCAAAACGTGTCTTAGAGTGGATCAACTAGTTATTTTATCATTTCATTTGTGTGTGTGTTTGTGTGTTATAGACATTTTTGGGCACTGCAACCCCAATCATATATGTCCATAAACCAAAGGCTCCTAAGTCCCTAAAAGTGTTGTTCCATACCCTAAAAGAACATGGTTAGTTGATTACATCATCTCCCAGAAGTTCTCCATGATAAACTGCTCAGAACTGGTCAAAGCTGGACCATCTCACCTGCTCCATGGTCAAAGTGTGATGCATCCCACCTAATGCACACGGGATGTGTGATGCATACTGAAAAACCCTTCTATGTGGTGCGATGGACGAGAATAGACAAGTGGCGGAGATAGTTTGTGAGGTGGATGATCATGGAATCTTCCAGAAACTTCTCCTGTGACACTTGGCTCTCAGAATCGCCCAAGGATGAGTAAGAGATCAATGAGATATCCAAGTGTAATCAAGAACTATCAGAGAGAAGACATTAATAAAAAACCCAGAGCTGACTCAAACCTCTGCAAATATCTATATATAGATCTCTCATCCCAGAGATTAGGGGGTTGGAGGTTAGAATTTTGTATCTTGTAAGGAAGTGCTGCTGGTTTCTTGGTGCAACATCATAGTGTTGGGTGATCTAAGCTTTTCATGAGGTGAAGAAGGGCTTTCTTGCTGAGAGGATGATGCTGGGTCAGAACAATTGGTTGTAATCCTCTTTGCTATTCTTGATTATTAATAAAGTTATTCAAGTTTTCCTCCACATTCTTGTATGATTGATGATATATGCATTTGTGTGGTCAATATATGTCTGGTCCTATATTGTTTATGATAGTAGATCCATGTTCTTGGATAGTGTTATGCTGCTCTGATTCTACAGGTGCTCTTTGAAGCTGGGTAGACGAGGAAGCAAGTGGCAAAGATCTATCAGAAAGGAGAGGAATCAAGTAAGGAACCAAGTGCAAGACAGAGGTTGGTCTCCTTTATTCCCCTCTTATCTACTTCTCATAAAGGAAAACAAAAGTGGTTTTAGTTTGTTTGTTTCGAAGGTAGCTACCAGCCTTAGTGGGACTAGCAGCTCTGCATAGACAGTAGATTTCCCGATAACAAAATGGCGACTCCAATAGGGAGTGAATAGATTGTTTGTTTGTCTATATTTCTTTGCTTTATAAACTTACAGACGGAGCCTGAAGTTAAGCCAGCTAGCCTTCGAACTGCATTTCCTATGGAAGTGCAAAGTAGATCAATGTTGCTTCAGTCTATCTCCAGGTTTTGTTTATGAATTGAACAATCGATTTACAAGCTCTCTAATTGCCCTTGTGGTGGCTCTAGTAACCTCTTTAGATCTACCCCTGTGATTGATTTACTGATTACCACTTGCTCGGCCTAAATCCCCGAACTGAGCTGCAAACTGTGACCTGGAACCCAATTGAAGTCTCGTCCCTGGATCATCGCACTGTCTCTTCTTTCGAATCTGGATGAATCGCACTTCCTGAGTGTAGTAGGTGCGCTGCATCTCACTTTCCCTATGTTACAGGTGCGCTGATCAGACAAGGCCTCTTCTGCTATTATATTTTGGTTTCTGTGTTCACTCTTTTTAGCTCTATTTAGGAGTTTTGCTGTCTGTAGTCAGTATACCTCTATTGAAACCCCCTTCCTTGCCATTAATCTGCCTCCATTATGCAATGAGCTATAAATGTTTTTATGTATTGTGATCCATTTTCAGTTCTCTTTACAAAGAAGTAGCGTAATTGAACTGTCGTTTCTTCATTTGAAAGTGTCACAAGTGTCATTTTCAGTCATAGAAGAGAATTTGACTGTTCTTGATAGTCGATTACACTGCTACTCTTGTATTTGGTTTGAATTAGTAGTTTTTCAAGTGTCGAAAGCAAGTTTTCAATTCCAAATCGCAAAGTGTCAGCATTTTCTTAATTTTGTCCTGAAAAGAAACTTGTTAGTAATGTTGCTTTGAAAAATAATTCATATTTGCGCTTAGCTTTCTTTTTATCATTCACACATTAAGAAGGCTGAAAACAAATACATGCATTTGCATTTGCATTTAGACTGTTTGTTGGTTTGATTTAGGACAGTGCATATAGTGTGTGCTCTCTGCTCTATGTTGAAAGAATATGATCTCTCTTTCCTTAGTACCTAGGATTCTCATTGCAAAAAGAAGATTAAACGATTGTTTATCATCTTAGACTGCATTTTAGGAATTGTACATCTACATCACACGATGAACCTGAAAGGAAAACCTCTGAAGCAAGATCAACTGTAAAATAAACTTAATGAATCTAAAAATGATTTGGAACCTAATGCACAACATTTAGAAGTCTAAGCTAGAGACGTATTTCGGCGTCGTAAAGCCTGGTAACTGTTGTTTTCATTAATGGTTGGGTGATTCCTCCACTTTGAGACGATAAGTGCCAGTACGGACTTGTGCTCCCACGTACCATCGAGTCTATATTGGGAGACCACAATAGGCTTTATCCTTTATCCATAGGAAGCCGTGTCTGCCGCCCTATCGATCGCAATGCATTGAACACAACATTCGGGAAGATTGACTACCGTACCGTAAAAAGTATTCTGCAATTTTGCGATTGTTTTGGTAATCCCTCTGTCTAGATTTCCAGAGCAGTCTCTTTTGTTCCTTTTCATACTCCTCAAAGGAAAAGGTCCATCTGAGCACTTGTCACTTCAAGCTCATTAAAAATCGAAGGTGACTAGAGTCATCTTTTGTTTTTTCTCAACTCTTAAAAATTGAAAAAATAAGTTGTGTCAAAGCGCTGTCTAAAATTCATTTAATTCGGAAACATATTTCCCCTTGATTTTTAGTTGATCGAGTAATCCACAATTGTGGAAGAAACTCAATTTAAACCCTGTCGTTCGCGGAGGCTTACGAGTCAACTGTCTTTGTCTCTAGAATCAAAACTGTTACAGACAAGGCAAACTCGTTTAACCAGTTCCAAATCCCCTGGTAAAGTTAAAACAAGTGTTCCAACACTATTGGAGACTTCGGTTACTCCAAACATTTCTGGTATCCCTACCTTTACAGAAGAAGTTCAACAACCACCAAAGGACAGTAGAACTGATCCTAGTGTGAAGGTAAACACTTGTATTACTGAACCAACTCCATCTACAGCTGATTCAGAAGGTGTTATTCCCCAAAAATCTGTCGCTGCAGATTCTATACCTTCTTCGGCATTAGAAATATTTTACGGACCTGACGGTCTACCTCTTCCACCTAGTCTGATTGCTATAGAAGAGATTGTGGTGGATCCTCCATCTAGTACTCCATCGCGATTTGGAGTCGGGATCACTCTATATCCTTCTTCATCAGAAATTAGTCTACCGTTATCAGAAGCTCCTGTAGAATATCTAGGCAATATTTTGGATGGACTAGAAATGTCTGAACAACTGTCGACATCTAGGACTATGTCATCCGACACAACAACGACAAAATTTCCTGCTGTCACTCCAACAATGTTTGCCGGCAGACCATCTGTCCCAACTAGCTCTCAATCGCTAGAAGGGGCCCATTCAGGGGCTATTTCGATAGTATGGTCCATTCCTGTTTGTTCATCCGGAATAGTATCCGAGAACTCTTATGTTGAGTCTCAGCAAATTGATCCTTCAAGGTGTCAATTTGGGCAGTCCGGTCCTCAAGGACAAAAAATTCCTTTGAGTACCGGATTACTGCCGTATGGGGGGCAATATACCCTTTCATTGTCTCCTCCGGGAGGACAACCATACGAGAGTTCACAACAAAATTCAAGCTATGCTGGAATTACATCTAGCGGTTGGGTGCCAATACTGCCTCAACAACCAAGAGTTGTATATTCGATGCAATAATGTTTACCTATGTCAAATATACCAACTACGCCAGCTATTGTGACGGTGTCGCGAGTACAAGCGTTGCCTGTTGTGTGCCAACCTCAGGTTTCTCAAGTTGTAATGCAACAACCTCTTGTCCCTGCAACTCAACCACAATCGCCAACTAGTGGAATGACACAGGCCCAAATGGGTACAATTACCCCTTATCTTGGTCAAATGGCCAGTATTGGACAACAACACATGGCTTCACAACCATGGCTGGTGCAATACCAACAACCTCAATTCCAACAAGTATACCAAGGATTTGAGCAACAAATCTTTGCAAATAATGGGCAGCCGTATATTCAAAACAGTCAAAATCAACCATTCTACAATGGTTATGCCCATCAACCTTACCAAAGTTACCAGCATCAAATGCATTATGCTGGTATGCAAAGACCAACTGCTCAGGCCATTCCATCCTATCCTGGGTATGCTTCGCCAAACCTGAATCAACAGTTACCCTTCGTGGAAACTTTAGAGTTACCAGATCTAAATCGGCTAATGAACGATCTAATTGCTCACGCCCCTTGGTGGCTAGCGATTCTACATAAACTTCCATAAGATATTCCTAAATTTAATGGAAATCCGGGTGAAGACCCGTCAAACCATGTGATGACATTTCATCTGTGGTGTTCATCAAACACCCTAAATGATGATTCGATTAGGCTTTGCCTTTTTCAGAGGATGTTAACTGGACCGGCAGAAAAATGGTATATTGAGTTACCCAAAGCTTCGTTTGACAACTTCAGTGCCCTAGCCACGACCTTTTTAACCCATTTTCAGTTATCGATAAGGTCCGAAACGGGAACAGAAATTCTTACCAATTTCAAGCAAACAATGGCCACTCACATATCCGATCATATTCATGAGTGGTGACATCATCGTAGAATGGTAAAAACGTATGTTCCTGATCAACTTTTAGCTTAATGGTTTATTAAGTCATTATTACCTTCCATTACAGAAGATGTGGCAAAAGGAGGAGTCATCACTGAAGAGCAATTTATTGCTCGTGCGCAATATTTAGACTTGATTTATACTCAGTCTGGCACACTCTACGATAAAATCCCTGACGCTCCCAAACCAGAATTTTCTGTCCCTCCTCCTCCTAAATCGAACAATGACTCTCATGCCGGCGATGGCGTGATTGGTACGATAGACACGAACTCGACAAAGGCTACATCTAAAAAGGCCCGTAAGATTTCTAGTCAAAATGCGAAAGAAGAACTTCTCGCCTCAGAAGTAAATGCTCTCTCGACTGATAAAGGCAAAGAAACCACGCAACCAGGAGGCAAGAAGAAAAACAAAGTGAAGAAGAAGAAATAGGAGGAATCATCACCTGAAAAATCTTCTGCAAACCCTTCTAGAGATAAGAAACCAAGTTGTCCATGTCTTATATGTGATGAGGATCATTGGACAAGAGATTGTTCATATAAAGCTGAGCTTAGAAAATTCTTCAAGAATTCAAAAGCCTCGGCGGTATTGACTGATCCATTTCCAAATCCATGGACAAATCTGGTTGCTAGTGAAAATGCTTCCCCATCCCAAGTGTTGATGTTGTCAGTTTCGAAATAGAAAAATGATGCTTTGATATCGACAAGGAATAAATATTACGGGAATCCATAGCTGTCGAACAACAAGGCTACTGATCAACTGAGTAGTTTGTCAACAACTTCAACCGAAGTTGTGCCACCCATCGTTCCTGATCTAACAAAAAGCTTCCAAAGGGATTAGTACACAAATCGACATTTAATCCTCGTGCTAAAGTAGCACAAAATTATAATATAGTAGAGGACCTGGCCCAATCACCGTCCACTCTGTCGACACTTGAGGTACCACAAAATTGCCCCTCCCAAAAGTAGGCTCTATTGTCAGTAATAGGTGGGATTGAGCCAACGGATTCCAATCTTGTATACTTTAATCACAAAGGATATGACCCTCGGTTACCAGCTCAACTAGCTTTCCTTATTCAAGTGAAAGCCCTCAACAAAACTGTTCATCGAACAATTATTGATGAGGGGGCATCCACATGTATTATGTTGATGAGTTTCTGGAAAAATTTAGGCTCTCCACCCTTGTCGCGATCGTCAACGATGTTAAAAGCATTTGATGTACAATCATACACTCCATACGAGATTTTAAGTAACTTGCAAGTTGAACTGGGGGCCAAAACAATATAAATTGATGTTGAAGTAATCGATGAAAACCTCGATTAAAACATCCTACTGGGAAGGCCTTGGATATATGCCATGGCCGCAATTTTTTCGACCTACTTCAAGAATATTGCATTTCCCTTCCAAGGAGGAATTAAAATCGTCAACCAACAAACATTTCTCCCCAACAGTTCACAAGTTACGGGAAGCATTCCAATGATCCATGGAAGCAATCATTCGCTTCAAAATATTGGAGTAGGCCTCCTAAAAGACCCTGCCTTAATGGGTACTTTTGCCCTACCGCCTCCGAGTAATCTGGCGGAAGTGGCCACAGTGGAAACCTCCAATATGAAATCTTCTATATCTAATGGATTCGAAAGATTCCTAAACATTTTGTTAGCATGGATCGTCGCCATTTTAGAAATATTGTAGCAATCAATTTTCTTTGGCATGGGGGGCAAACCCAAATCAACGCTCGTCGAGTGTTTGGATAGATAGGTCTAAGGAATATGGCACCTCTTCAAATCCTTGGTCGCATGTACGTTCTATAGACGAAGGAATCATTCAATCAATGATGATAGGAGAGGCACCATGGGAAGATTACCACCATCGCTCCCATCTTCCAGATTACCACGAAGATTATTCCAGGAACCTTAATCATCCTTCAGTTTTTGATTTTCTATCAAATACTGTAAATTCGGTGGATTTCGAGGATGGTTCTTATCTCGTGTCAACCTCATTAAAAAATGAAAGAACTCCCTTTCCAAATCGAGTCCTTGATTACGATCTCATAAAATAAAAGTCGAGTCTTCCGAAGATCTCGAAGGTAAACCTTCATTCCAACCATCGAGATGAATGCAGTGAAGCTTGGGGGGCATGCACCTCGATTTGTGTTATTATGTTGGGGGCATGCAAACTTATCATGAGCATTGTTACCGCAGGGTTAAAGCTCGTTAAAACATAAACCTGCCACAAGCAGTTTTTATGTGAAGTTCAAGCTCGTTAAAAATTAAACCTAAGCAATGAGCAAATGTCTCCCCCAGAGTTCAAGCTCATTAAAAAATGAACCAATTTCTGGTAAATAACCATTATGAATGCATTATCATCAGCTTTTTGGGCCCTGGTCGTGTTCTTACCATCACCTCCACTCTGTTTTAGCTGATCATTACCTCCATTTGATTGTTTACCCTTTTGAGGAACAGCTGCGAAGAGTGATCCTGTTAGCCATCCTTGTGACACTGTCGTGATTGGAAAATTCCAAACCTTACCTGGAATCAGCTGCTACCCGAATTTATCACTCGTTCCTCGAAAAACAAGTCCCCTTTAAGCTCTTTTCATTTGACTCGTAAAATATGAAAAGAATTACGAGCAATTAGCCTCTCCAGCTCGTTAAAGTGATCGAAAGTTCTATCCCTCCTCTAGATTTTAATCTATTTGGACCTGAGGGATTATTACATAAAAAGATCAAGCGCTTGTTTTGTTCGGCACGTTGAAATTACCGAAAATTCATCCCTTTTGTATTATTTTATACTTTTTTGGACTTAAGGGATTATAAGGTGAAAAAGGATTATTGGAGTTTTCTTTACGTCCCTTTCAGACTCTCTAAAATTGAAAAAGACTGAGTTATCTTTGTCGTTAAACTCATTAAAACCGAATAGCCACAAACTTGTCTATACAGAAAAGAACGAGTTTCACTATCGCTAGGCTCGTTAAAACATAGCGATGGGTTTTCCCGAAGGGAAAATTATAGAACAAGCATATGTTATCCTCCTCAAGCTTGACAAAAATAAAGAGGTACTGGTCAGCAATGACTGGGGAAAAATTGGGAAGAAAACTTGAATAAACTTTATTGGTAGCAAGTCGCTCTTGAACATGACACCTTCACTCCGCATCCGAGTCGGGTTGGGTTGTTCCATTCACTGGTCATATCACCATTGGTCCATCACACCATCCACTTTTGGGATTAACGCTACCAATCCATCATGTCAGTGTCTCCGGTATGTTCAGGAGAAGTCGCTCAGAGAATTCACCTGTGTCTCATCCACTGCAATACATTCATGCTCCATTCGTTCATAACTGCCACCTTGAACCCTGTAGCATCAGATCGTTTTCACCTCCAAAATCATTTACTCTGTTCCGTGCCGTAGATGTGGGATTCATTAAGGCCCTCCTATGGTAGGTCGCTTCTTTTCGACATCAGATCATTATCCAAGAAGTCGAATTAGGGACAACCCTTTCATTACTTTGAAGCTTGCATGCCTCAATGGCAAGTTTCTCACTTCCCGCGACAAATTTACATCGATGGCCTTCGACCAAAAGATTTTGCATGGTGTTCGACGCCAAGTCCCTTATTCACACCACATGAATTTTACTGTAGTACCTTGAGGGTCATCATCATTATCGGTGATTCCTCTCATATCTGTTAATAGCTTACACCATTGGCTGGTAATCAGGCGATGTCTTTCCATGTTCGACTCCAGAGCATCTCTCACATGGATCGACTTGTACTTTGAGTGAAGATCGAACGAGATTGAAGACCACGGATCTAGTTTCATCCATCCGGGCTGCGATATATATTCAAGAAAATAAGGACATCAAATGTACATCATTGCTGCATAGATAATCATCCAATCTAAGGGATGATGGCTCTACCAGAATCATCAGTCTGCACACAGACAATTGTCTGTCTTATGTACATGAAAATGAATTTATAAAGATGAGCATGGGAGTGCCCGCCTCAGCTAGATCATGAAAATATTATGAAGATAATGTATTGTATTATATCTTATTATAGGTCGCCTTCTAGCTCGAAAAAACTTTGGATCCTCATGATAAAGCATTTCATCCGACATCAAAAGATTAACGACCTCATGCTTTAGGGGCAACTGTTATAGACATTTTTGGGCACTGCAACCCCAATCATATATGTCCATAAACCAAGGGCTCCTAAGTCCCTAAAAGTGTTGTTCCATACCCTAAAAGAACAAGGTCAGCTGATTACATCATCTCCCAGAAGTTCTCCATGAAAAACTGCTCAAAACTGGTCAAGACTGGACCATCTCACCTGCTCCATGGTCAAAGTGCGATGCATCCCACCTAATGCACATGGGAGGTGTGATGCATACTAAAACGCCCTTCTATGGGGTGCGATGGATGAGAATAGACAAGTGGCAGAGACAGTTTTCGAGGTGGATGATCATGGAATCTTCCAGAAACTTCTCCTGTGACACTTGGCTCTTAAAATCGCTGAAGAATGAGTAAGAGATCAATGATATCTCCAAGTGGAATCAAGAACTATCAGAGAGAAGACACTAATCAAAAACCCAGAGCTGACTCACACCTCTGCAATTATCTATATATAGATCTCTCATCCCAAAGATCAGGGGGTTGGAGGCTGGAATTTTGTATCTTGTAAGGAAGTGCTGCTGGTTTCTTGGCGTAACATCATAGTGTTAGGTGATCTAAGCTTTTCATGAGGTGAAGAAGGGCTTTCTTGCTGAGAGGATGATGCTGGGTTAAAACAATTGGTTGCAATCCTCTTTGCTATTCTTGATTATTAATAAAGCTATTCAAGTTTTCCTCCACATTCTTGTATGATTGATGATATATGCATTTGTGTGGTCAATATATCTCTGGTCCTATATTATTTATGATAGTAGATCTATGTTCTCGGATGGTGTTATGCTGCTTTGATTCTACAGGTGCTCTTTGAAGCTGGGTAGAAGAGGAAGCGAGTGGCAAAGATCTATCAGAAAGGAGAGGAATCAAGCAAGGAACCAAGTGCAAGATAGAGGTTGGTCTCCTTTATTCCCCTCTTATCTACTTCTCATAAAGGAAAACGAAAGTGGTTTTAGTTTGTTTGTTTCTAAGGTAGCTACCAGCCTTAGTGGGACTAGTAGCTCTGCATAGACACTAGATTTCCCGATAACATTGTGCAAGAGAGATAGAGAGAGAGATGCATGGAGAGAGAGAATAAATCCACAAGGATATCCTATTTTACTATGTAATCCAATTTCCAAATCCCGAAATGTGTCCTAGATTGGATCAACTAATTATTTTATCATTTTAATTTACCATCAAGGTTGGGGTATCAAAACTATTTTCATGTTCCTGATTCTAGTTGTTAGGTAAGAACTATTTGGAATCTTCTAGGTGTGTGTCATAAAATATAAGCACTTGTACGAAAATTATGTAGAGAAATAGATTAAGAATCCAGGTTTTTGGAAAGTGGTTGGTATGGCATGTTTGGAAGGGAGATAAAACTTAGATAGGGTTGGATATAATGGATTTGAAACAAATACTCTTTTAAATTTCTATCCTCCCTCACATATGATATAAAATTCAAATTGTATCACACTTTAAGGCATATTACAATGGGGCCCTTTGAAAACAATTGACAAAAATAATGGCTCACTTGGAGGAAAAAAGTATTAAGGAAGAACACACAGATAGTTGGAAGGAATATATTGATACGCTTGGAAAATTATTTATTATTTTGAGTGAATAATAAGGCTATATTATTTGTTCTATAGACCCTTGTAGGTGGTAAAAACAAAATCTTGGTTACAAATCTCTTGGATCAAAATGTAACAAATGTCCACCAATAAAGTGGTGGAAACTAATGTTGAAGTTTAATTTTTTTATTAAATCCAAAATATATGTGTGGATCCTTCTAAATATCTAAGACTTCAACTTGGGACACTATAGAAAATAAGCTTTGAAATCCCTAGTCAATAATGTTTCTATGAAGATGATATAAAACCCATTTTCCATCTCATCATAAATTTCCCATACTTGAAATAAATACAATAAGATAAAGAGGAACTATTAGGTCTTCATAATACTTGCAAAGGGAATATAATTGAAGAGGCTTTTAGAAAATGTTGTTACATAAAGGATGGATAAATTTATAATGAAATCCCTCTCACTTGTTCTTAGAAAATATAGTGGAACACAATCCTAATAATTTTTAGGGTGTGGATACCCTCTTAAATGTGCCACACAAAGTATAAAAAATCATCTATGCTTCACTAAAATCTCAAATGACTCTCACAAACAACTTGCAATATAACTCATAGAAAAAGAAATCTTTTGTGTTGTCACAATGGAGCATCATAAGGAACTTCTAATAGTGTTGGGGAAGTGGAATTATATATATTTCCCTAATCCATAGCACCTTCTTAAATGATGGAATTTGTCTTGAAAAAAAATAATTTTGTGAATTTATAGCTCTCAAATCGGTTATAATGCTACCTAAACAAAGAGATACACGAATTCAAATCTTCAAAACTTCACTTTTATTCAATAAATTGATGAAAATACCTAAGAAATTCCTCTCTACAAAGATTATTTTTTGGTATCAAAGTTTTCCACTAATGTCTTTTCAACTCTCTTTTTCCTCATGTCTACAGGCCCACAAAAAGGAGGAAGAAGGAGGGAGAAGATAGGTTATCTAAAGAAAGGTCAATGTTGCAAGTGGAAACTTTAGTAAATCCTTGAATCCACTCAAGAAAACTCTTCCTATTGTATTCATAAAACTTTGTTTTCTTACTTCATCACTTGCTTGGATATTACAAAACAATGGTAGCTTCAAATATAATGATATGAATCTTTGTGGGAGACTATAATTATAATTTTGAGAAATTTGGATCTATAGTTTTTGAAAACTTCCATGTAAAATATAGGTTGGTTATATAAGCAATAAAAATATTTCAAACTCTAAGAAAATGAACAAGCTCTCAATTGTTTGTGTCCTTTCAAACAATGGAAGCATATATCAAAGAGTGGTTAATTTTTTTTCTATCTAGCCTAATGAGAGTTTTGATTACTCCTCGATGTTTGTTATTGTAATTTCTTAATCCTACGAAAAATTGTTGACACATGTGCGTGTGGGTGTGTTTGTCACATGTGCGTGTGGGTGTGTTTGTCAGAGAGAGAAAGAGAGTTTATATGTGTCATTAATTTTTAGAACTAGCCTTTTCTTTAAGAAACGATAACCTAGATTTAGTTGAGCTATCAATTGCACCCAGTGTAGGTGAGACTAACTTTTAACATGATTATATTGTTAACTATCTCTTTCTAATTACCATAGAGTTTTAAACATTGGTTACCATATAAAATAAAACCGTTGAAATCCAATTACTTGTCATATTCAAATAAATATCAAATAATATTATATTTTATAATTGTTTGAAAATAAATTCTTAATTTTATATGGGTACGTAAGTAATTTTGTTATATTTATTAAATATATTTTAAGAATACTTATATAATTTAATATGGAGAATTTTTTTATATATATAAAAATTGACACAAACAAACAAACACATATATATAAAAGAGAGACAAGCATCTATATTTATAGATAAAAATACCAAAAAAAAACCGTAAAATTAAAATGTAAAAATTAAAGTTAAAGAAAAACCACTAAATGTTTACGTGTGTAAGATAAAGAGAGTCCAAAGATAGAAATATAACAAGAGGGTGGACTTACCAAGAAGGGAACATCACCAACGTCATCCCTTTCTTGACTACATCAGATAAGAGTGACTTACATACTTTGGGCCCTCGAACAACATACATTTCAATTGTTAGTATTTTTTCAACCTCTAGTTTTGTGCAGCGAGTTTCAACTTTTCTTCCGTCTTGGAATGTATACAACTAGCATTTGCACCAAATGTTGCAAAGGAAACGCCGTAAGGCATAAATTGAGGAGCAATGGCAACATAGGAATAGGAAAATCTAAATAAGATGCAGAAATGTGCATAAATTGAGGAGCAATAGTGACATAGGAATATGCAAATCTAAATAAGATGTAGAAATGTGCATAAATTGAAGAGCATTGGCGACATAGGGATAGGCAAATCTAAAAAAGATGCAGAAATGTAACAATCAACATCTGGGGACATTTGTCCCCACGTCGCACCTCCTTTAATAAAAGCTCTGTCACGATGGTGCACATGCAAGCCTATACAACTTGTACCAAATTTCAGTTCAGGATTGCAGTGACAACAAAGAGCCACCTAGAAAAATTCTTTGTTTCTGTTTGAGTTAAAACTGTTTTCATGGCGTACACCCAGTTTGGATACCAGCTGTCCAGAAGAGCACGTTTCATTGTATTTTCCTTCATTTCCGGTATAACCAGAATCACCACTGGAATACACATGGAAAAACAATTCAATCTCTATCAACGCCATTAAATGCAATACACATATTAGATATAGGTGCAGAGTCTCTATCATCTCATGTTGGCAGAAGCAGTAAAAATGATTTCAATTATTGAGAAGTAAATCAGTCATCTAATCCAATCTAGCACAAAATTAACACTCATGGCATCCATCAACATCATGGATTGGTTAAATTTGCAGGTATGGATCCTCCCATATTTTGCTATTTCAGTCATCTAATCCAATCTAGCACAAAATTAGCACTCATGGCATCCATCAACATCATGGATTGGTTAAATTTGCAGGTATGGATCCTCCCATATTTTGCTATTTCTTGCTATTTCATGACCCTTCACAGTTTAAAAAATTGATATTTTATGGACGTTGTAATATTAGCAGCCAATCAAATTTGAAATGAATTAATACAATCAAACAGAATATGTAGCCCACATTCTGTCCAAATACGATTTGCAGGTTCTGGATTCATAAACCAAAGAAATTTGCAGGTCCAAAGGAGGCTCTTTGAAAATGCTTCGATTGACTTTGTAAGAACGTTGATATTCATTTGTTATTGTATTAAAAATGGCTGATTCGAGCATGTGAATCCTCACTTTGGGGGTCATCATGTCTCTTACATATGCAAATGGAAACTGATCCCGAGGATCGAAGATTTCTAATTCATTGAATAGCAGGCAAGAAAATAGCTTTATTGGAAGGGTGTGCTTTCTCAATATCAGTGCAGTATCAGCCACATCTGTAATGCGAACAACAACACACAAAATCAAAAAATCAGTTACAGAGAGAACCAACCTCAAAACAAATCTCAGATGCTATCACACTAAAACTTCACCATAATTGAGCAAAGTTGAGTTCTCATACCACTGCTGTAGGAAGCTTTTCAGAGCTCCAAGGTTGCAAGCCATTGGCACAGTAATTGTCCATTTGATATCTCACAGCTACTTTGCTCCCCCACTTTCTCCATATGACTATAAAAATGGCTTCCTCCATGGTATGAGTATCACAGGGAAACGATAAAGAATACCAAATATAAACAATTACCTAGGAAAAGCAATAAAGGCCTTGTGTGTTGGGGGAACTGAAGGAGAATTGTCAATATGTCAGCTACAGAATATATCCATCCCATGTTATTAATTTATATTTGCACACAACTTAGAAACTAATTAGAAGCATATGTTAACAATAACATAGACAAACTTTAATGTACATTTTGCTGAATTTAACAATAGTATTGGCTTATTAGATTCTGTTTGGAACAACTTAGCAAATGAAACTGAAAATTTTGGGAGTTTTATATGCCATTTATGCTTTTTGTTTACCTTTGTTCTGCTTGTGCATTGCAAGTATTAGATCAAACTCTTTAAAGTATGTAGGTGATATAGAAGTTATCTCTATTCCACGTTTCTTGGCTGCATTCTTCATCTTGGGATCTGCAGGATCGCCCTTCAAATAATTTCAACATATTAATACGTGATACCTATTTACTGCAGTATAATACAAAAAAAATTAAAATACCAATTCAATTAGCCTTGACCCATGATAAGCTGGAACCTACTTCATTGTAGTCAATAGTTGCAACAGAGTCAATTTTGAATGCTAATGTCAATCCCCTTTTCTGCACAGCATCACGAAATACAGCCTCTGCAGTGAGACTCCGACAAATGTTGCCTTCCAAGAACAAGAATAAAAAGAGATTATTTTCCTGGAGAGATTAGCAAATATTTTTTCAACTACTTAAGATATCTAAACTTGCAATGCTTTTATCATCCCCAATTGCAACAATAAGAGCCGATAACAAATCATTATCCTTGACAAATCAGATAATAATTTTTCCACAGCTAATAATCATTATCCTTCTTGACATTGATATGCATCACAGCCTTGAAAAAGAAATCATGGGCATTGAGATATCAACGGTAACTGGTTACTAGAATTTCTGCTTTGTAAAGGAATGAAGTAATGCATCTAGAATTTCTGCTTTTAAAGGACTGAAGTAATGCATAACTCTACATGAAATATTTAGTTACCATGAATTGGTAATTATTCTACAAAGTTTTTATGAAGAAGTTTATAGTGGATACTATCTCATGTGATTGTTCTTTTTGTTCCATTTTCTACTGGCAAGTTGAACTCATGATTAAATATTAAAAAATGTGTATGACTCCGACAAATGTTGCCTTCCAAGAACAAGAATAAAAAGAGATTATTTTCCTGGAGAGATTAGCAAATATTTTTTCAACTACTTAAGATATCTAAACTTGCAATGCTTTTATCATCCCCAATTGCAACAATAAGAGCCGATAACAAATCATTATCCTTGAAAAATCAGATAATAATTTTTCCACAGCTAATAATCATTATCCTTCTTGACATTGATATGCATCACGGCCTTGAAAAAGAAATCATGAGCATTGAGATATCAACGGTAACTAGTTACTAGAATTTCTGCTTTGTAAAGGAATGAAGTAATGCATCTAGAATTTCTTCTTTTAAAGGACTGAAGTAATGCATAACTCTACATGAAATATTTAGTTACCATGAATTGGTAATTATTCTACAAAGTTTTTATGAAGAAGTTTATAGTGGATACTATCTCATGTGATTGTTCTTTTTGTTCCGTTTTCTACTGGCAAGTTGAACTCATGATTAAATATTAAAAAATGTGTATCATTATAAACTCAACAACTTATGTAAACATGAAGCAGGCTCACGTATTTAAATAAAACTGAAATGCATCACTCAGCACTAAAAACAGAAAGATGGAAACCAAATCCTTAGCCCTGGATTCCACTAAAATGTTTCAGCTAGATTTAATGACTAAAGACACAATCATTGAGTGCAGAGAGCATAATGAGCCACACTCCTTGGTGACCAGCTCTGTTTTGAGTCTTTGACATGAAACTGACAACCAGAAACACACAAAAATAATCTAGAAAATACATACTATGGAGAGACCTTATGGAAGCAGTAAATTGACCATTGAACTCAGAAAGTTCAGGCAATTGGAAGTAGCAAACAAAGTGATCATGTCAAGAGTCAGACCCTTGTTTCAATGGCCCTCCGCACACGGCAGCCTTTGATTTGATTTCTTCCTTAGAAGCAAAAGGCTTATTTGATAAAGGATAAGCCCTAGTCCATTAAGATTGATCATCAAAGCATCTACTTTCAGGGGTTGTATGATGGGGAAAATAGTTGAGACAAAGCCAAGGCCTTTTTGAGGTGAGATTTCCCTTCCCCTCTCTTCCACATCCAAGGCTGGGCCTTGATGTAATGCTCCAAGTTACGAGAAATAACTAGAAAAATACTAAACACATCAAATATAGAAAGGCAGTGTGGCTCAAAAGTATAATAATGATGAGACACATCTACATCTCTTTAGAAATAGGAAAATATCTCTTAATAACCAAAATATTGAAAAATCATACACAACTGTGTGAGAATGGCTATAATAATCTCTTGTATATAGTAATTAGGCCCTCCTTATTCATGAGGACCTAGTTCCCCGTTAATGTACCATTTCTTTATCTTGTGTCATCATGGCAAAGTTGTACCCTAACTAACAACCTCAGCTGCCCCGCAGCTTCCACCCAATAAAGAGTTGGCATTTAGCCCCTAGACTCCATGCTAATTTCTCTAGCAATTTTACTCAGATCAGATCTGGTTTTATCGTAAAAAATGCCAGGATTTTGTCAACAGTTGGTCCTTAAACAGCAATGAAAATAAATATTTAAGGCCATTAAAAATATATTATCGTAGAGTTATTGTCGGTATGACTATTACTTACCTTGATGGGACTTTGAGAATCTGAAAATGTGTAGAGAACCGCAAACTGAAAGCTCTTGGATAAACCAAAAATATGTCATAGATGGAATGGCAATGGGCATGATAAGCAGCGTGCCTATTGTGGCAATCAAAGCTATTCTACCTATGAGTTCCAAAATAAATCTAAGCATTGTTGTTTGATAAAGCTAACACCACTAATAGTCCCTGGGCAGCTCAATTGGCGGTGGATTTCCTATAAAGTCTTATGTAAAGTTTGTGGTCCAAAATCCTTAATTAAGTTTGTGGACAGTGTGTGGGAGCGTGCATAAATTCACCTAAAAGTTATAGTGGTAGTAGTCACAATTGACTCCATGTCATGCGAATTCAAACCTGTACTCGGCTTAGTTGCTGATTCCTTTATATATATATATATATATATAAAAGCAGCTGCTAAAACACTCTGATGATGTATCAAGGATCTAACAATGATAGGACAAGGGATAGCCATGCGGGTCTCTACGTTGCAGAAGAACTTCAATATAATTTAGACAACGAGGCACATAAGAATAATGCACAGCCTTTAGTGTCTATGTCTTTTTGTATTTTTGACAATTGGTTGTCTGTAACTAGCTTAACGGGTTGTAAAGTTGTTCAGTGATATCCACTAATTCTGTAAGCTTCACAATAGCAAGGTAAGGATGACAAAATCCCCTTGCGGGCACCTTAAGCTAGTTTGAAACTCGTCAGAGAGATGGTTGTCCAATTATGGACAAACGATGATAAATATGTAGCCTATCGTAGTAATATCATTTTGTACAAAAGTAGCCAAATGAGCTATCTTAATTTTATTACGGTTGCACAACGTTGGTTGTTACCCTGCATTAGACCAGTTTAGCCTAATTGGTGGATTACATATATTTCTGTAGTAACCATGTACTAAATCTCATTGGATGTTCAGGAAAACTGAACATCCTAAGTTTTAATAATCCTTAAATTAGAGGTATATATTACAGTGATTTTTTTCATGTTTGAGCTGCACGGCTTTCAGCTCAAACTTAACTCTTTGATTATCAGGCACCCACCCTGCCTTGAGAGGTCACACCCATAGCATTAATAGCCTAAGGGGATATTGATTCACTAGTGAGGTTGGCGAAGTGTTAAGCTGTCCCCCAAGCTTTCTCACTGTTGGCTACCCGATCCATATGGCACCAAGGAATGAGGCTAGGTGCAGATCTCAAAGGATTTTAACAGAATAGTTATCCCTTAGACCCGGCACCTCAGTCGGAGGATGCAGCCCCTCACATCATGTTTCTTCTTGAAACGCTCAAAAGGGTAGAAGAAAATTTCTATGTCCTAACCGGACGTTCGCTGGTATTCAGGCATTACTAAAATTTGCTCTCTGCAATCATTGGGTGCATTGTATGACTGTAAAAATCTCCAGTGCCAGTTTATTATGATTTGTTCTAATAGAAACATAGATGAGAAATTGGGTCTGGGTTTTTAATAATATAGAAGCTACAAAGAACCTAGCTCCTTTAGTTGAATTGAATAGAACTACAAAAATTTAGTTAGCTCAAGTCAGGCATGATACAGAGAATTATGCTTGGTTTCAGGCTTTGGATCTTTAGTGTACAATATACTATAAGCTTCTACAATTGGATGGCTGACAATAATGGTAGATGTTATGGAATCATCATTTCGAACAATGACCGATACCGAACTCACTCGTTGAATCATTGGATGGATGGTACTCACCAAGGCAAACAAAGAGAACTCCAAAAGGCTTGAAGGTTGCAGATGAATCAGATGCCATGGACCTCAATGCTTCTCTTCGTCCTCCTCATGCTCCTCTTCGTCCTCCTGGTCTCCTGCAAGTTCGGATTAAACCTCCAAACTTTTGGCCTGAAATGAGATGATAAGTTGTGCTAAAAATGGGTGAATGTCATACATTTGTTTTATAACTATAAATTCTACTTCATCGTTACAGAACCCACCCTTCAAATATTGGCATTTGCTCGTTGGAATATAGAGACATTCATGGAGTCGCAAGAGCAGAGCCAAAAGCCTCATGTCGCAATCTTCCCTGGGTTTGGGTCGGGCCATCACATCCCACTCCTTGAGCTTGCAAAGTCGCTGACTGTGTACCATGGCTTTTCTGTCACCTTCTTCACCGCCATATGGATGGACGGCTCTCCTCACCACATCCTACCATCTTCGTCAAGGGACATGATCCGCTTCATAGAGCTCCCTGATGTTCAGATCGAAGGGGATCATGCCCAGATGAACATTTTTGTATGCATGCCAGTACTATTGGAGAAAGCTAAAATATTAGTGCAAGATGCTCTCACATCCTTTTCGTTTACTGTCTGCGCTTTCATAATTGATTTTTTCGGTACACCCATGTTGGATTTCGCCTCAAATGAACATGGAGAAAACTCAGGTGAACAACATGCCGAATTGAGTGGTAACTGCCTAATTAACGCAAGGTGGAAGCGACTTGGCTGTAGATAATCTCTCTGTTGCAATTCGGAATGGCTATAATTGGCTACAAACTGCCATTGCATTACCTCCACGCTTTTTCTTTGCTTTTGTCAAACACTAATAATTGTAACCCTTGCACTATCAGAGTTTTATAGAGTTTAACAGTTGCAATTGCAAAAGAGGTGAAAAAGGACAACAACTCTGAAATTAGACATACAGAGAAAAAAATATCTGTTTCTGGAGATACAGGTAAAGAATTCCAGGAGGAAAAATTAACTGTTTCTGGAGATACAGGTAAAGAATTCCAGGAGGAAAAATTAACTGTTTCTGGAGATACAGGTAAAGAATTCCCGGAGGATTTGTTGAGTGAAATTTTTTCACGCTTACCTTTTCTGAGCATAAACAGGTTAAGGATTGTTTGTAAACGCTGGAATTATCTGCTCTCCAACCAAAACCAGGTATTCCGTGCCCCTGTTTTTTTAATAAAACGTGAATGCTACAATGGTGGGAGGGCTGCAGAGCTGTGGTGTGCGGAAAGAAATTCAGTTTTGTTCAAACTTCCGATGGAGTTTCAACCATTTCGTTTCAAGAACTTTAATCTTTTGCCTGAGATTCCTTCCAGTGATAATATCTTGGGTATGGCTGTTAAATCTGGGGTTTGCTGTGTTTGTGTCAGTGAAATCTTATGCTGTTACCATAATTGCACGGAGCATAATCTCTATATATGTAATCCTGCTATTGGGAATATGAAAAAACTTCCAAGGCCTTCACCTTGGATCTCTCGCCTCAGATTGCTGTCCTCTCTCATCCATCCACAGACGGTTTCCTTTTTCATTGCGGTTGGAATTCAACCATCGAAAGCATCTTAACCACCTCCAAAAACATAGAAAATGAATACTTAAAGAACCTTTAAAGACAAACTCTACACAAATAATTAATAATAACAATTAAGCGTAAATGATTAATAACTCCAACCCAGGATCTTGAGGAAACGACAAATATGAATGTGCTTTTAAACTAATCAATGTTAATAGGGTCTTAAAAAATGGTATTTTATTAGCTTTAATGAGGAAACCTGTAATTTAATTTATGTGGAATTTGAAGTCAAGGCTTTACTGTGCCAGTTTAACATAAACGAAGACAGTGTGAGTAAATATATATTGTGTGTGGGCAGCTTTAATGCTTCTTGAGGCTGGGGCTGCATGTCTGTTGGATCTATATACCTTCATTAATGGGTTACCAGATATGTTATCATTTGGATCTATATACCTGCATTAATGGGTTACCAGATGTGTTATCATTTATATTATATAAATTAGTGTATTTGTGCATTTCTGGTTACTCTGCAATGCTTAACTGAACAGATTGTCTTATCAGGAAAATCTCTGAAATATTTTAACTGTCATTACTTCTCTTATCCCAAAAAATGGATTTATTGATAAAATCATTTTAAGGAAACCTCTACCAAACTAAAAATTATTCTGCAATGCTTTACTGCAAAAACTTGTAATCCCTTTCACTGATCACACAATTGTCCAATTGGATGTGGTGAATAACAAACGCATTAGCGCTTGCTTTCTCACTGTGAAAGACAAATACAGAAAGACAGTGATATAGAAAACCAGTAGTCGGTGAACATAACACTCGTAGTATCGTAGTATATAAGTGTGCTGCTAGCAGCATGGTGGTCAATCAAAAACTTTTGTAACCCTATCATAAGATTAGGGTATATTACTGCCTCGTTTGAAAACAAAGGAAACAGAAATCTACACTTACTATATATTACAAGAAGGGAAACAAAATCTTACTTTCAGTGGATATGGTTATAACAGGCACACAGGCAGAAACCAATTATTAATATAAGCTCTTAAGCACATGTTTGGTGGCTTAAGATGGATACATACATCTGTAGATGTTTGCATGGATATTTTGCTAGACCATGAAAATTCATTAGTACTGTTTGCAGTGATACAAGCTGTTGTATTGTTGTGATGGGTTAGAGGGTTTGATGGCTTTTATGGCTGTGGCTCGTCTGAAGGAGAAGGGATATTAACAGTTTTGTAACTGGTGTCAAGGAGAAGAGGCTGGGTTAGGGACGAGGACGTATTAGGCTTGATGCCATTGCTGTTGTTGATGATCAAAGTTGCACTCTGATCCATATTGTCAGGTTGGTTCTCAGGCACCATGGACGATTTGGCCTGCAATAGTCCCAATCTCTTTTCTTCACTTTTGCCCCACAGTACAAGGTAGAGACTGATGATAATCAGAATTGCTCCAAATATCCTGCCATGGATGCAAAATTCACGTCATCCAATGAAACTAAAAATGATGAAACATGGCATATATTTAAAGAAATGTATAAGGAATATACCCTCCCAGATAGAATTGTTCCCCAAGAATGATAGATGCCATAATTGCAACAGCAATAGTTTGTACAGGTTGGTAGACTGCAACAAACACAGGCCCTCCTCTGTCAATGCACCATATCTGAACTGAAAAGGCAATACCAGAAGCAACGAATCCCTGCATCATCATAACAAATCTATGGTTAGAAAATGCTCTTGTGGCCTGTACCTAATAAAGTAAAATAATTCATCAGAACGAAACAAGGTACTATATAGCTGGGTCTTGGGTATATCAGGAGGTTATTGATAAAAATATAAATCTGTAAATATTAAGCACAATATAGTAATTATTGGTTTACTGTTTTGTCATCTTGTCCATTGCATATTATTTTATTCTTATTTAATGGACAAGATGTAAAGGACTGAACCAATCGTTAGCTTATTGTAGGGTGCTTAATATTTGCCACATAAACATCAATATTTATTATCAAATTTCTGATTGTTGTAACACTTATATTTCTATTTGGTTTATCAAATTTCTGATTGTTGTAACACTTATATTTCTATTTGGTTTTGTATTGGATTCAAAAAGTTAATTAATTGGAAAAATGGAAACTGTGAATCAATATCCAGTCTTACTCTCTTCAAGTATAAAATATTACTGCCTCGTTTGAAAACAAAGGAAACAGAAATCTACACTTACTATATATTACAAGAAGGGAAACAAAATCTTACTTTCAGTGGATATGCTTATAACAGGCACACAGGCAGAAACCAATTATTAATATAAGCTCTTAAGCACATGTTTGGTGGCTTAAGATGGATACATACATCTGTAGATGTTTGCATGGATATTTTGCTAGACCATGAAAATTCATTAGTACTGTTTGCAGTGATACAAGCTGTTGTATTGTTGTGATGGGTTAGAGGGTTTGATGGCTTTTATGGCTGTGGCTCGTCTGAAGGAGAAGGGATATTAACAGTTTTGTAACTGGTGTCAAGGAGAAGAGGCTGAATTAGGGACGAGGACGTATTAGGCTTGATGCCATTGCTGTTGTTGATGATCAAAGTTGCACTCTGATCCATATTGTCAGGTTGGTTCTCAGGCACCATGGACGATTTGGCCTGCAATAGTCCCAATCTCTTTTCTTCACTTTTGCCCCACAGTACAAGGTAGAGACCGATGATAATCAGAATTGCTCCAAATATCCTGCCATGGATGCAAAATTCACGTCATCCAATGAAACTAAAAATGATGAAACATGGCATATATTTAAAGAAATGTATAAGGAATATACCCTCCCAGATAGAATTGTTCCCCAAGAATGATAGATGCCATAATTGCAACAGCAATAGTTTGTACAAGTTGGTAGACTGCAACAAACACAGGCCCTCCTCTGTCAATGCACCATATCTGAACTGAAAAGGCAATACCAGAAGCAACGAATCCCTGCATCATCATAACAAATCTATGGTTAGAAAATGCTCTTGTGGCCTGTACCTAATAAAGTAAAATAATTCATCAGAACGAAACAAGGTACTATATAGCTGGGTCTTGGGTATATCAGGAGGTTATTGATAAAAATATAAATCTGTAAATATTAAGCACAATATAGTAATTACTGGTTTACTGTTTTGTCATCTTGTCCATTGCATGCGAGTTTCAACTTTTCTTCCGTCTTGGAATGTATACAATTAGTTAAGCTCTTAATTACATACCCGTTGTAAAATCTATAAAAGGACCGCGACCTTTCTCCAAGTGTATAAGTGAACATTATATTTTGAATTATTATTATTTTTTAAATTACCTTTCACTATACAATGAGCAGAATGTTTTGGGTTATTATTATTTTTTATTATTTTTGAACAACCAATCCAAATATGTTGCATTTTATTTATGAAAGTTTTAAGTATTTTTTAGGCTTTTCTTGAACTCCATATATCTTATTTTATATTTTATGTTTCTACATCTCTTAGCTTCATATTGATTTGGACTTTTTTTAGTTAAAAGGCTCCTTATGATCTATCATCCACCCTTATAACTCATATCCTCTCTTAGTCATTAGGTCAATCTAGAGAATCTATATTTATCATACATTTTTATAGATTGAGTTACATAAGTTTAATTCCCACCCAAATACACATGCACTTTATGTTTTGGAACTCTCTCCCAACTCTCTCCCTCCCAACTCTCTTATTTCACAACACCTTGTAGACCATCAATACACTTCACCATCTTATATCAATAATTCAGTATTTTGGTTTCAAAGGGTCTTTAACATTTATGTTGACTATTTCTCCACCTAGCATTTAATTTTCTACATTTACCATATTATTTCCCCGCCCAAGGTTTAATTTTAATATCTCCATGGTAGTATCTTGAATTTATCTTACATCGTGCTTTTGTGCAATGATAACTTGTTAATGAGGAAGAGTCTAGCCCCTTTACTCCCTTTACTATCATTTATTTATTCTCCAATGCACTAATTAAGTTCTACATGAGATCTTGGATTTCCATGCAATACCCCATATTATAAAATTAATAATAATAATCATTATAAATAAATAAATAAAATAATAAATAATAAAATGTGAGAAGAATAATTAGTTAACTAATATATAAATAAATTGATGTTCCAAATAAATGAATAAAGGAAACTATGCAGCTAGTAAGAATAACGTCATGTTAATAAAAAATAAAAGAAAAATAAGTAAGAATCAATTATATCAAAAAAATTATTTTAAGAAAAACTTCAAACAAAAAATAGGAATTTGTATGATGGCACACGGATTATGTGTGTGAATATTATCTTTATATTTTTTTAGCAAATTAATCTGTTCAATGGATGAAATAAGGATTTGAGACATTCTTTTTCTATGACAATCTTAGGATAGGAGTGATTTGTTGACAAATGTAATTGATTGAGGGCTCAACAGTTGTTAGATGTAGAAATACATAGTGTAGTTGAGCCTATGGTTTGGCGGAGAGTCATCCTCAAAACATTGGTTTCGGTCAGCATGATCATAGCAGTGTAGTGTTCACAACTTGTAAAAAATTTGTCCATGTCAACTCCCAGATATGATTTCTCCCACTCACCTATCATGTTGCTTATGTAATTATTTAATTTATTTTTTTAATCATATCATTCTCAATAATTAAGCACCAAATACTGATGCATGACATCATTAACATCTCATTAAAAACAATTTCCAACTACCACATATCATCCCATCCTAAAATGCCATCACAACAATATAACTTCAACATTAGCATATCTTTATCAAAGATACAACATTACATTTGAATCATAAATACAACCACATGTTAATATAAAAAAAAACATGGTTTGACATAGGTGCATTTGAACATTGAATCTCATGATATACATAATACTTCATAACCAATTGAACTACCCCCCATGGACCTCACACATTAATATATTTTTTATTTTTTTATTTTTTTATGTAGTTCATAGACTCCAAAGATCAGTGACTGCTACATCCACGGAAACATTATTTTAGACAAATCCACCCAATGGGATCACTTCCCACCAGCTCATTGACCCCGTGACATCTCAATAGTGAGGTGCTTTAATGAAGGGAACTCAACCAATTGATTTAACTCTTCACCTACCACAAGTGAATGTAATCAAATAGATTATCATCACAAATATGATAATCTTCTCAATACATATCACATGGAGAGAAAAAAAATCATAAACATTCGTATCATGAATGCCATTTAACGCATCAATATCATTAAACATCCATCTAGGATCTATTTTGGTTATGTCTATCAGTTAGATCTATATCATCACAACTTATTCTTCCAAAACGGAAATTGAAAATTTACTTACTAGGGATAGTCACCTTATCCATAATTCTCAAGATTTCACATACTTTACTCAATTAAGTACACTATTAAAATTTCAAGCACCCTATAAATTTGACCCTTAATATTTAGTTGTATATTCTTGCTTTCTGAGGGAAATTTGGTAAAATTGACCATTAAGCTATTGTTGACCTTAACATAATTCCTTAAAGAAACAATACCAAATTAAATACTCAACCTTGCATACATATTCATCATTATCCATGGGACTTATCTCACTTTACAATTTTTACTTACCAATTCCATGACCACACTAAGTCATCATGGTTTATGTTTTATATCACACTTAAATCACTTTAACAAAGGTCTTGTTGATCCTTGATGATTTATACATCACTTGGTAATTATCATTGTTCATCCTCACAATATTTTCTATTTCATCAAGTTTTGATCTCAGCATCACTTCATCTCTTTTATCATAGATTCACCCTTCTTCAAGTTAGGCTAGAGGGTTTTCCCTTTCACTTTTGGCTTGTGAAAACTATCTTTGGTTTATAATCTGAAGCACTTGAACCATTACTAACTCATTATCATCAACCATGATAGGTGAATGGAAAGAATTATACTTGGGATTTTATGAACCCATCTTACTGGCAACTTATAAACACTTGTTAAGCATAACTATTTTTTTGGGGATGACATTTTACCTAATTGTAGGCTCAACTGCACAATATATTTTTACAACTAGCCACCCCCGATCCTTCAATAAACTACCCTTTCCAGTGAATCCCTCTTACCATTATCAGATCGAAACAATTACAAAATCCATTACTACCATTACCAAGTTGAATCCATTACAAGTACATTGTAATTATTATCAAGTTTGTTTTACATATTATTAATTGATGGTCTTGAGATTTTGTAAATAATTTTATGTTTCTAGTTTTGAGTATTACATTCCACCCTTAACTTCAAGCTTGATACTAAAATTCCCTTGTCCAAATATTATGAAAATATAAATAAAGAGAGTTTTGGATAGTTTTGGATTATTGGATATGTAACATGATAGATTCTTTCTAGACCTACATCAATATGATTGAACATTTATATTTAATGCTAACTAGCAACCACTTAGATTGGCCTAAACCTCATAGCAATTACACAGTGCTTTTGAGACACTATTATTTTAGGACTCAAATTACATTTTGTATGATGGTATTAGACTTATATATATTTTGTCTTTGGAGTTGTTTACATTGTATTTTATAACATGTAAACATTATAAAAGAAATTAATATGGTTGATAAAAGGAAAAAGAAAAACAAAAAATTAATCTATTTTTTTTTATCTTTATAATATTTTTTTAATTAGTATTTTGAAAAAAAATAAAATGATGATGATGGTTATGATTAATGTCCACTAAGACCAATGTAGTTTATCAGACCTCAAGAAAATTATAATTGTCATTATTCAAAATCTAGTTTATGTGATCAAGGAGCAGGGAAAGAAGTATTCCATGGTCGCTATAATTGGGTTGACTTAATAAGTAAAGAAGGTTGGAGGTGTGGTTGATGATAGGGAATTGAGAGATGCGGGGAAGAATCGGGCCGTCTAAAAGGAAGTGATTTTCATATTCCACCTTCTTAGTATCACAAATATTATAGATTCTATCGTTCTAGTGAGTCTTGGGAGTAGACCACAGTCAGTCTCACTTCGAAGCTCACGAGAGTTAGTTCTAATCCTAGCAATGTTCATTTTCTTCTTAGTGCTAGTCAACATAGAGAGATAATTTTGGTTATCAAGGGTGGGATTGATCACCTCCTTATAGTACCTTAGCTTCCTTTTACCATCCAACTCCTTAGCATCCCACATATTTTTCTTAAAATTGGAGGTAATAGTATTTCTTATACTATCCTTGCTTCACATGATGATCTCCTCCTTAATCCCCCAAAGGTTGAGCCAAGACTGAGCATCCTTATGCCACCGACACTTGAGGTATAGGTGGGGGTTTTGAGTAAAGTTAGAAGAAATGTTTGGGAGCCTCTTGGATTCCATATTATGATGTTTCTTATTACATATTAGATATCTAAACATAGTTGCACATTTAATGTAGGACGGACCAACTTCGATCAAGAGGATAGGATAGGGAGCATTTCTCTTGATCTTGAGTTTATAGGTTATGAATTTCTTTTGGATCATCTCAATTTTTCTCCATGACTCCCTACATATACTGCACCCCCAAGCTTCACATTCATATAAGATAATTGGGGTGATGAGAGTCTTAAAGAGGAACCTTTTTTACTCCAAATGTAAAGATTGACTGACTTACAATTGTTTTCAAGCTCATAATAAGCTTTCTAACCTCCAATAACTCTTTTATGGACGTAATAATCCTAGTTGAGTTGATGAGGAAAGTCAATACCCAAATATCTATAGGAAGAAACTAGCTCTAGACAATGGTTATCATAGATGAAACTACCATGGGTGATCTTTTTGGATTTAATGGTCATGACTTTAGTCTTGTTGGTATTAACTGTTGCACCCATATTGGAGCAGTAAACATGAAGAGTCTTATGTTGCATGTCTAGGTCATCATGGATCTTTGCAAGAAGAATGATTTCATGAACATAAAGGAGAAGAGTAATGATACTACCAACGAGCTCGGTACCCTTGCAGCCCACAGTTTCTATAAACTCCTCAAGTTTATCGATGTAAATACCAAAAAGGGTAGGGAAAATGCACACCCTTGCTTAACCACGATATTGCATTTAATACATTTAGACCACCCTTTGTTTGTCTTAAGTTTGGCAATGACAATCTTGTAGAGGCAGATCACAACAATCCTCAGTTCAGGAGGAATCGTGATCTCTTCAAGCCTCTCCCAGAGCTTATCTCGAGAGCTAGTGTCAAAATTTTTTCTAAAGCCCACAAAACAACAGAAGAAATCAATTTTAATATTGCGATATTCCTTTGTAATGATCGTAAGAGTGACAAGGTGGTCGATAGTCGAGTGATGTCTCCTAAAACCAACTTTCCTTTAGCTCTTTTACCGTTGTTCTCAAGCCAAAGGCTAAGATTTTCTTCTAGAATGAGCCCATAAAGCTTGGCTAGGATGTGGCTAATCATAACGGTCCTATAGTTAGAGGGAACACTTTTGTCCTCATTTTTTAGGATAGCCACAATAAGGCTTTACGTCCAACGATTAGGGAAGCCATGCTTTACAACCAAATTGAGTAGCTTGTGGAGATGAGGAATGAGGATAGATCTTCCCATTTAAAGATGTCAACTTGTTAACCTTCAGTATCTTTGGCTCTCCCATTAGCAAGCTTCTAAATCCCAGAATCAATGTCCTCTAGAGAAAATATATAATCCTTAATAGGAGTGTTTAAGATGGCGCCCATGGTGTCTGAAGAGTCATACAAATTCTTAAGATAGTTATCCCAATTTTCTAGGAGGATATAATGGTTATCTTTAGTTTTACGAAAGGTGGAGAACATGCTCTTGTTAGTTATTAATATATGACTTTTTCTTCCTCTTAATGAAAGCTTTGTATATACTTATATTCTAAGCTTAATGATTTCATTAGGGGCGTCCCTGATTGCTTTCTTAGTAATTTTACAGTGTTTGTCATACGAAGAATTGGAAGTTCTATTATTTTTCTTATATAAAGTTTCATTAGAAAATTTTCTAATGGTAGTGAAAAAGATAATAATAAAATAGTAATAAATCTCATAAATGTTGTTATTTACATCCGAATGTATCCACTTCATCGAATCATTTTTTTTATTAATATTATTTCTTATTAATATAAATTATATCAAAATAAATTGATTTTATTTAATATCATTTCTTTTTATGATTTCATTACTTAATAAACTTTTTCCTAAATTAAAATAAATTTAATTTAATTAAAAAACCATAAATAAGAATCAAATTAATTAAAAAATGCTAAATTTATATACTATTTGACTTTATATATATATATACACGCAGTTACATTAGGTTGAAGTGTTATAGTATTCATAAGGGGTTTCTTAAGGTTAGAATAAAATCGATTTAAAAAAATTATTATATTTTTGAAATTTTTAAAATTAATAAAATTATAAAAAATAATTTTATTATTAATAATTACTTTTAAAAAAATTGATCAGATATTAAAGGAAATTACTTTCCTTGAAAGTGCTCCAGTTTGATGGCATAGCACTTTTGATTGAATTGATTGTCCCGCTTTAAGTCCTCCAAATTTTCCTAAATGTCCAATCAGCAGTCTCTGATACAGTTGGAGTACAGGATTATATTTAACTGTTTCAAGTAGCGCTTATCACAGTCATAATTGTGTCTTCCGATTTAGTTGTCAGCCGTTTTTAGTACAGTTGAATGGTAGGAGCAGGATCTTCGTTTAGGAGCAAGGGATCCTAAGATATCTCAATTTGTTTCTTTAAATGTTGTTGTGATCCTCAGATAGTTATCAGCTTTCAATTCAGGATCATCTTTTTCACAAAGTTGGAACTGATCGAATACTATTCTTGTTGCAGACGATCCTGGACCCAGTTGGCGATCGTTGGCGAGGTTTCCTTTACTTTCAAAAGTCTGTTAGGGTTTGTTTCACCTAAAAAAAATGAGCATTCCTTCTTGGTTAGACTATGAATTTCTCTCTTGTGATGATGTCATAAAAGATTTTGATGTCGAAAGTGTTTTGAGTTCCAGTCCATTTCCATCAGCACAACCCATTGAAAATCCCGCTACTTATACTACCCATCATGCCACCATATCTAATTTCGTTGATAACTGCAATTCCGGATGCGTAGAGGGTTGTCCTCCTTATTCGAATCCTGTTTTAACGGCCACATTCTGCAATTCCAGTTGTTCAAATGATGGTCGGTCTCAGACCATCCCGACTGACAAAAGGAATCAGAAATCGATTGAAAAGCAGAGGCGTAAAGATATGAATGCCCTTTTGTCAATTCTGAAGTCCTTGCTTCCCGATGAAAATCTTCGGGTATGTTTTGTCTTTGATCGATAACAAGGGTTTTACTGCATTAAAAAGATCATCAGTACTCACTAGGGTTTCATTTTAATGGAAGCTTCATCTCCTGTAGGGAAAACGATCAGTGGCAGACCAAGTGCAGGAATCTGTGAATTACATTCACCATCTACAGCGAAAAGTCGAAGATCTTCAAAAGGAGAGAGAAAAGATGAAGGATGATTCTGGCAAAAATCCAAATCTTTCATTCCAGGCCCTGCGATTTTCCGGTAACGAGAAATTTTGCATTAAAGCGCCGGCTATTGGAGAATCAGGCCAGGGTTTCCCTTCAATAAATATAAAATCTATGGGTTCAGCCGTTCAGGTATGGACGAACACGTTTGCACATCAGATTGTGTACTCTGATCTTCTCATGGCATTGGAAGATGGTGGGCTTGAAGTTGTGTGCGCTGCTTCTTCGACCACGAGCAACAGAATCTATCATACCATACATACCAAGGTAAGATCCTGTAATTCTCAAGCGACAATACTTTCCTTCCCTATGTCAAAATATTAGCATGTTTTTAAATGACTTTTCACCAATATTGCAGGTGTCTGATCTCAATATCTTTAATGTCGACACCCTATACCTCAAGCTTTGGCACTTGATAAGGACTAACGATAAGCAAGATCGGGATTCATAGACAGTTGACGCTCAAGCCTAACATAATGCGCTGCCTTGCTGAATTTTGTTGTAAGTTTTGGCAAGCTTATATTAAGCAATTAGCACAAGTGACAAACCGGTTGGTTGGAAACGCTTGGATTATAAAGTAGATGACAGATTTCTTACAAACGCATTTTGGTTACTGAATAACAGATTTCTTATAAATGCATCGAATGATATCCGTGGTATTTTATTGAACAAGAAAAAAAACCGAGTATTGTAGTTACATTTTTTTTTCTCTTATCCTCCCAAAAGTCTATGATCATCACGACATCTCTACATGAAAAAAAAAATCATCTAGAACTCTGAAGTCTGTCCTTTGTGAATTTCGTTGAAAAAAATGCTTCTTTTACATTCTTCTCTTAGCTATTCATTCTTATTTGACTAAGCAAACATTCATTAAAGATATCACTTCTAGTTAAAGGATTACAATGTAAAATAGAGAAAAAAACACATCAGACTAGCTTTTCCTATATTGTCCATTAGAATTTGAAGCTCGTTATGTTGAATAAGTTACCATTATCGAACAGAAGGTGATCTCACTTGGTGAAGCACTACACCCACACTTAGAAAGAAGATTTGCTACCTAGTTCTACTATATATATATGAGAGAGAAATTCTTTAGAAAGTCAAGATAAAGAATCTAATGCCATGGATCCAATTATATGTTGGTGAAGGCAACTGAAATTTTGTTTTCTCCTGCACCCAATCAATAATCATTAATCATTTTTGTGTCGCCAACAATTTCCATTTCATCGATGGCTAATGAACTTGCACAAAGCAAATGCAAAACTCCCCATAGTGCTAAGATTTCTGCTCTATAGTTAGAGCCTTCCGCACGAAACCAATTAAATGGGATGAAAGTTTATAGCTCCAGGACAACATACTCCCCACATCCACATACGCTTTTTGTGGATGCGACATCAAAGAATCCCACGGGCGAGGTTGACCTAATCTCCCTTTACTAACATAGTCTTTTTTGTGGCTGTGTCTTCCATTGCCCAATCTCCAAAAAATATGCAACAACCTTCAAACTAGTACTTCTAATGTTAGGACAATGTGTTAGAAAATTTTCACATTCCTACATCTCCATATTGTGCAAAAGATATAGAAAGGTAATGAACACAAATCCTTATTTTCCTATATTCACTAAGAAAGGCAATTTTCAATTGAAAGCTTATCGCAATTTGCATATATATTCAACATTTGTAAAAGCTCACAACACACTGCAACGACGAAAGGACATGAAAAAAGGCAATGAACCACCTCTTCACTATCACCATATCATAAAGAACATATTCCTAGGCCTTGAAAACCCTTTCTGATATATTTTCCCACTTTAAGATCCAATTGTGTACAACCAACCACATGAAGCATTTTAATTTAAGTGGAATCACCCACCTCAAAGATTTTAGTAACCAAGAAGCATTTTCCGACATGTTACGCCCTTGTGTGATATGTAAATAAATTTCATTGACCTCTGACCTTCATACTCACAACCTCCCCAAGACATTTTATCTTCTTTCCATGACAAAGATATTTTATCATGGCTTAACTTGTACAATTCGCACTTTGACACAAGTCCTCTAGGAGGCCAAGTTCACTAGGGTTAAGCCAGATTTGTGTAACAAGAAAGGATTTTCGATTGACACAGAGTTGATTAAGAAAATATAGACCTTTATGATGCAAGAATTTTATGATAAGAATGAAGAGCAAATGTACACCATCCAAACCTTTAATGGCATCCAACCCAATTTCTATCTTGTCACCCTTTCCGACCTCCCAGCTCAAATTCTCTGGTAAGTAGTGTTTAAGCTTCATCATGCTTCTCCATATATAAGAAGCCTCCTCCTTTTCTGAAGCCCCTTTTTTAATGAAGGAATCGATTTGAATATTTTTAAAATATTTTTCATTGATAATGTACTCCCAAATACCTTTTCCCTTTAAAGATCTCCATAAATTTTTGACTAGTAAAGCCAGAAAAAGGAATTCATTGTTCCTACTACTCCAGTCCCATCTTCCTCTCTCCGATAAATCACTTCCTTTTTTCCTTTTACCCAAACTTCCTTTAGATTAATGAAATTATTTTTCTGTTTTGACCAATGAGAGTAATCATCATCTTATTTGGCCTCATAATGATGGAAAATTTGAAACCAAAATGAATTAATGCTACCTTCACTTAGCATTAATTCTCAAACATTTTATGCTAGGAAACTTTGGCTCCCATAATAGAATTAGTTTGAAAACATTTTCCACTGCTTGTCTGCTTCTCTACATGCATAGCTAACATGTGTCACACACTTGCCAACGTTGTCATTTTTTTAATGGTGTCCCACATCAAAAGAAAACAAGAAAATGTCGAAAAGAACAAGAACACCATTGATTGTTACACCTCCTTCATATCCAAAGGAGATTGTAGGTGAAGAAGAATTACTCGAAGTACAAATTGAATCTCTCCTTACAATTTAATTACATATGATCACAAATCACTCTACCTATAATCATTGGTTTGAATGCTCTGAATTGGAAGCAAAAAATGAAATAATGGTACACATTAAAGAGGAAAATAACTACAAACTTTGTATGCTAATTTCATTTGCAAAGACAGATAACATGGATTAATGGATCGATACCTATAAGTAATCAGGAAGAAGTGGAAGAGGTTATTTGCAGAAATCGAATCTGGTGACATTCCCCCTAGAAGTGCACAACAAAATACTTTCATATGTGAACACCATTTTGACCGGGGTGAACAGCTATTGCACCCTCCTCCTGCACGCCACACCCTTCTTCTCCATATTCAACTTGCCATCGTCGATAACTCTTACCACACTCTTCCTAATGCTCCTGAAATGTGATGCCAATAGTAACATGAGAATGTGATCGAGAACATGCCAGCTAATTATATAAGTAGAAATCTGCAATTGGCTCACTTTTCAAATTTAGATATTGTGCTTTTTATTAGTTCACTTATATAATTCAATTTCAATATTGGAATGGTTTATCAAATTTAGTAAATGTAACCATTTATTATGTAACTTACGTAATTGACATAATTCAATTTCAATATGGCAACGGTTTATCAAATGTAGTGACGGTCATATTTTATTACGTCACTTAGTGTTTTAATTAGTTATCGTTAAAACAGAATTATAGTAATTCATTTGTTGAATGATTATTATTAATTTAGTATTTATAATACAAATTACAATATCTAATTTAAAATATTTAATTGAATTATAATATTTTTAATATTAAAAAAACTATATTTTTTTAAGATATAATTAAATTATAATTTTAGTTTTTATAAAAATATAATTTTGATTTTTATAAAAATATAATTACATATAAATCACTATTTCATAATCTTTTTATTATAATTTTTGAACCTTGTTAAATCGGTGTTAATAGTTAATAAATAATATATTAGTGTTCTATCTGATTTTTATAGGGTAAATAGCTCAATATTAAGGGTACTTGGAGATGGTTGTTTTATAGGATTACAAATACATTACCGAGTTTATTAAGAGTTGTGTGTCTTTTAGGATGGGAAAATATAATTTTGTGTAGATGTTTTAATATTATAAAGTATTATTATATGTGTATTGTTGGGTTAGAATTGTGAAAATTTTAAATTTTTTTTATTTTATATTAAAATTTTAAAACCTATTTTACACTAGGAGCTTTATTTTTTTAATGAAACATATATTTTTAAATCTTTATATTAATAATTTCAAAGGAAATGATGTGAAACCATTATTATTAAGTTTAGATACATTAAAATTAGTTTGAAGAAATTATTTATAATATAAAAGAGAATCAAGGTTGTTTGGAAAAACAAGTTGTGTTAACCCAACTCTCATTAGTATAGTTGGAATTCTTCTTCTTTATTCTGATGATAGTATTTATTCTTATTTTGAAGAGTCACTTACCTAATTATTCTTCTTCTTTATTATGTCACTTACCTAATTGACATAATTCAATTTCAATATGGCAATGGCTTATCAAATGTAGTGACGCTAATATTTTATTATGTCACTTAGTTAGTGTTTTAATTAGTTATCATTAAAGTAGAATTATAGTAATTCATTTGTTGAATGATTATTATTAATTTAGTATTTATAATACAAATTACAATATTTAATTTAAAATATTTAATTGAATTATAATATTTTTAACTATATTTTTGGAAAGATATAATTAAATTATAATTTAAAAATATAATTTTAATTTTTATAAAAATATAAGTAAATATAAATCATTATTTCATAAATTTTTTATTATAATTTTTTAACCTTGTTAAATCAACATATATTCTTCACATATATTCTTCGGTGAAAGAGTTCTGAGGCTCGATGAAAGAGTTAAACACCTACTTTATATATTCTTCGCATATATTCTTGGTAAAGAGTTATGAGGCTCGGTGAAAGAGTTAACAATATACTCTATATATTCTTCGCATATATTCTTCGGTGAAAGAGTTCTGAGGCTCGGTGAAAGAGTTAAACATGTACTTCATATATTCTTCACATATATTCTTCGGTGAAAGAGTTCTGAGGCTCGGTGAAAGATTTAAAAACATACTCTATATATTCTTCGCATATATTCTTCGGTGAAAGAGTTCTAAGGCTCGGTGAAAGAGTTAAACACGTACTCTATATATACTTTGGTGAAAGAGTTCTGAGGCTCGGTGAAAAAGTTAAACACGTACTTTATATATTCTTCGCATACATTCTTCGGTGAAAGAGTTCTGAGGCTTGGTGAAAGAGTTAAAAACGTACTCTATATATTCTTTGCATATATTCTTCAGTCTACGGATTGGGGTCGGTACGGGCGATCTGCAGTGAGATTTCCTGATATCAGGTGCACACATTCCTTATCTTTTTCTTTTTATAATACATATTTTCTCATATAATTTCAAGTATGAATATTTCACCACAGTTACCAAAGATTACCAAGGGCAGACCTAGCACAGTTACTCTACAAGGCCTTTATGAGTATATAGAGTCTTTAGAGAAACATAAAGAAGAAAGAGAAACCAAGCTACAAAAAGAGTTCGAAGTCATGCTGGAAAATAAATTTGCATCTCTTGAAGACACGATCCAAAAACAAATAGAAACTAAAATAGAACTACTGGAGAATAAAATGGAGGCAATGGAGACTAGATTGCAGGTTATAGAAAAACAAAACCAAGATACTAACCAACCATCCAGGCAAGGAGATGTTGATACTTTAGAGAGTCTTAAAATGAATGAAATGATTAAAGAACTAGAAGAAAAAGTTAATAGCCGTCTCACCCTAAATATTGTGGTACATAAGTTAGATACCAAACCAATTAAAGATGAATTGAAAAAATTAATAGAATTAGACCACCAACGTAACAAAAGGGCCTTAAACCTTATAATCTTCCGTTTAGAAGAGGAAGCAGATGAGGATACTTTAGCCTTAGCCCAAACAGAATTACATAATATATTACAAATTGAAATAGTATGTCTCACAGAAGCAACAAGGTTGGGGAAATTAACCGAGAATAAAGGAAGACTAATCCACATAAAGGTGAGATCCACTGATCATAAGTACAACATACTTAGTAAAACCTCATGTCTAAAAGGAACGGAAATATTCATAAATGAAGATCTCGTTCCAGAAGATCAAGCAAAATTAAGAAAGGAGGTTCAAAAGGTAAAAGAAGCTAGAAAGGAAGGAAAATGGGCAATAATCAGAAATAGAATAGTTAATAAATAACACATTAATGTTTTTTAAAATATTTAATTGAATTATAATATTTTAATATTATTAAAACTATATTTATTTAGAGATATAATTAAATTTTAATTTTAATTTTTATAAAAATATAATTACATATAAATCATTACTTCATAAATTTTTTATTATAATTTTTGAAACTTGTTAAATCCGTATTAATAGTTAATAAATAATACATTAATGTTCTGTATATTTTTTTATAGGGTTTTATAATTTTTTTTTATAATTTTTGAACCTTGCTAAATAGGTGTTAATAGTTAATAAATAATATATTAATGTTCGATCTGATTTTTATAGGGTAAATAGCTCAATATTAAGGGTACTTGGAGCTTGTTGTTTTATATGATTAAAAATACATCAGGGAGTTTATAAGAGTTTTGTGTCTTTTAGGATGAGAAAATATAATTTTCGCAGAGGTTTTAATATTATAAAGTATTATTATATGTGTATTGTTAGATTAGAATTGTGAAATTTTTTTATTTTTTATTTATTTTATATTAAGGCACATTTACTTGGGTTAAAAGGAAATGGCATTCGAATATGGACTAGACCACCTAAAGCGGATTGGATAGATGGAAAATGCTTAAGCAATGAAAAACTTGAAAAATGTCATAAATAACAAGACCAGGAAGATGCTAAAGAAAATGAGGCAAGTCATGCCTCTCAATTCAAATAACCAGCAAGTTTGGGAACATCTTGATCAAAGCCCCCACTTCCCTCTTATGGAATTGCAACCCTAGTTCAAAGCGGTCTAAATTGGGATTGCATGAAAAAGAGTTTTAATAATGATGCTCGAGGGAAGGAAGATGCAGCTATAGGTCAAAGAATTTATGCAAATGGCCTTCCCTTTAACCTTGCACAATCGCCTTAGTGGACAAAGATTATCAAAGCAGTAGATGAATCCTCGAAAGGGTACAAGAGCCCTAGATATGAGAAGGTATGCACTACAATGTTGATTGATGAGAAGTTAGATTTGGACGCTAACTTAAGCCCCATTTGCAATTCATGGTGCATTTCAAGGGTTTCCATCATTTTTGGTGGATGGAAAGACCAAAAGGAATAGGAATTTAATGAATATTTTTGAAGGCAATGGTTTGTGAAGGGCAACCAAAAGATTCCCAATTCATTGTTGACATCCTAATTAAAGCAATTGAGTTGGTGGTGCCGAAAATTTTTGTCCAGGTAATAACTGACAATTCAATGGTATGTAGAGAAGCAACCCTAATTATTGAAGGAAAATATCAACACATATTCTAGACCCCTTTTGTTGTGCATTCATTGAACCTCATGTTGAGCAAGATGGGGAAGCAAATTGAGCGGCTTTGAATTATTTTTAATGTGGCAAAAGAAATTCGAGCCTTCATCACAAACCACCACATGTCCCAAGGCATCTATAGGGAATTTGCGAAGATGAAGCTCCTTAGGGTACCTAAACTTTAAAGTTTATTTCATAGATTATAAGTTCTATGACTCTAAATTGAAATATGTAAATTGGATTCTCAAATGTCATGATTTGTGAATCCTAATAGTTATTCAATCAATTATGATTTTAATTTTTGATTTATTGAAACACTCAAACTTTCAGGTTGTTGAGACTCGTTTTTCTTCTCACATCATAGTCTTAGCAAGGCTTATGTAGGTGAAAGAAGCTTTACAATTAATGCTATGAAATTCTCTCTGCAATCAATGGAGGCAATCCCAATCTGAAAGAGAACAAGCAGTGAAAAGGTTGGTTGTTGGTGATGAATGGTGGGATAGGGTGCAACACCTCTTGGGATTTACTAAGCTAATTGTGGATTTGGTCCACTTATTTGACACATATATGCCTAATTTGGGAGAGGTGTATGAGGGAATTGATTCCATGATAGAGAAGATAATGGTGGTTAAAGATGACCACCCCATTGCACCTTTTGGCCTATGCAGTGAATCCAAAATATTATGTTGCAAAGTTGTTAAGTGATCCAGAAAGAACTGCTCCAGCAAAACACCTAGAAGTCTCACAAGGATTTAGAGTTTGCTCATTTTGTGGGATCAGAGGGCTGGGGTGCTAATATTGATTGTATGTGAGACAAGACCAGATTAAGTCCAATTGATTGGTGGAACTACTATGGTGGGGAACTTCCACATATCCAAAAATTGGACATCAGGATCTTGTCACAGGTTGCTAGTTCATCTTCAACAGAAAGGAACTGGAGTACAAATGGCTATGTCCATCTAGTGAAGAAAAATATATCGATGCAAAAAAGGCTGAGGAACTAGTACATGTTCATTCAAACCTTCTCCTGTTATCACAAAAGAGTGATGAATACAAATTTGGGCCTACCAATCTATGGGATGTGGAACCAGAGTTGCTTGACTTAGATATGATGTTGAATGCCAAGTTTCATATGAATTTGTTTGATGTGGAGGCACCAATAGGTGGATCTTCAAGTGGAAATCGAAACAATGTTCCCACTTTTGGAGAAGATGTGGTTCATAATGTAAATGACATGGATGAAGACATATTTGTTAATATGTAAATGTCATTTATGATGGTATCTTAAACTTTTGAACAATGGCAATGTTTATGTTGAAGTAGTGACTTTAAACTTTTGAGCAATGACAATTTGATGTTCAATTGATGATGATGATTTGTTTATGGCATATGTTGAATTGATGATGATGATAATTGATTATGACATTATGTATTTTTAGATATAAAAATCTTGATTCTAAAATATGAATGGTCAATATGAAATTCTTATTTTGTTATATCTGTGTGTGAGTGTGTGTCATTTCCTTGCCATATTGTCTCCAAATTGTATGAAAATTTGTTGTACTTGTTTCAAATCATGTATATGTGTCCGTTCCCATATCCGTTTCAGTGCAGCTTAGATTCTGCAATAGATTACTAATAAAACAATATAGCATGACCCATACATAAAATACCCACATATAACAACAAAAAGAGATACAGTGTCTAGACTTCAGGAGGTCAAAGACATTTTCTTGTGCTTACCTATAATAAAACTACATGGACATAATGAAATTGGATGTTATATAAAATATGAATGCCAAGAAGACCAATGGGATTGGGGTTGATGGTCATTTATTGGTATCCTAAAATAGTCATGGAGCACATGGAGCTAGGGCTTGGACGTGTGGCTCCCAGAGATGAATATTTAGTGCTCATCTTACAAATCAAACCAAACCCATGTTCTCCTTGTTGATTTTTGTATCTTGGGAGGTACTCCAAGCCCTGAGGATTGAGGTTTTGGAGGAAGGAGCTCCACAAGTGGCTTTCTGTGCTTGGAACCCAAGCTTGGGGTTTTGCACCCATCGTGACTTGGGACAAAACCATGAGAACATTTAGACATGTGATGGATGAGGATGATAACTCTCATCAAGACGAATCCAATGCAATGAATATCACCGAATTCCAATTTGTAGAAATGGAGATATGAATTTTTGAGTTGTTTAATGGGTTTGCACATGAAGTGTCAAGGTCGGCTTGCTGTAAAAATGACTCATGACATTTTTCAAGCCCTATAATGATGTTGAAGAAGCCCTTTGGTTGGTGTAGAAATAAGAGGTGTTGTGAAGGCATATGGATAATCCATGCTGGTGCAACACATGACTTGAGGAGTAGAAAGGAAGCTCACTTGAGGAGGAGGAGTCTATGTTCTAGGCTGCAACCCTAGATGATCAAGCGAAGGAGAGAGAAGGGGAATCTCATGAGTGTCTTGATCAGGGATTGGGAAGGTTCAACTAACATAGCAAGGAGGAGTAAGTATGAGGTATGTAAGTGTAATTATGGACATTAAATTTGAAGGTTACCTCTGCATATAAACCAAGAACCCTTGCATCGATTGCAGGTGGAAGATTGGGTTTTTTGGGGTAGCTAAGAAGTCTAGAAGGCAACTTAGAGGAGGTTGCATATTTCTATGTCAATGATGCAAGCATATAGGGTCTATGGAGGTGCTTTGGTGTAGAAAATATAAATCACTAGAAAGGCTCACATATCCCACTGATTACAAGTCTAAAATGTAGGTTTTAACGTTGTACATAAATTACCTGCATATGAATTCTAAAACACAGAAAAAAAAAAATGCAAGAGCATAACACATAAAACACATATACACAAAGATTTTCCCCTGGATCCCAAAACCGAGACTACCAACTTGATTTTTCATTATGTTTATTTCAATGTTACAATACATATCTATACATGCGTAAGCATCCAATACCACAAACTGAAGACTATCGTGTCCAAATTCATGGACCGAAAACCATCAAGTCCAAAACCATGTGCAAAAATCATCCACAAAACCATAGGTAGGTTTCTCAACCTAATATAGCATCCAAAAAACAAAATTTTCTAGGGCGCTACCTTGGACCCCATAGAGGGGGGTTACCTACACCCCTCAATCCCCCTGTGACCCCCCTTTACGCAATCAACGCAATGAAGTGGGGACACCGTCCCCCCTCTAACCCCCCGGTTAACTACGTGGGCTAGTTGTGGAAAGAATATAACACAACCCAACATTCTCCAACTTATTGTTTCATTTCACAGGGGGCCACAAGAGAGCTTAGTCATTTATCCAGCTCTGCAATGCCCATTGTTTCTCTACACCAAGAGAACTTCTCAGAGCTCACAGATTTTGTCAATGCATCTGCAATATTCTTCAAAGTGTCCACCTTTACCAACAACATCTTTTTTTCTTCTATCATATCCCTCACAATGTGATACTAAACATCAATGTGCTTTGCCTTTGAATGATATGCAAGGATCTTTACCAAGAAAATTGCACTTTGGCTATCACAGTCTATCCTTAGCTCCTTGTACTAACCCCATACCTGAACATAATCTCTGCAACCAAACTACTTCCTTGCTTGCATGAGTGGCTGCCATGTATTCTACCTCTGTAGTTGATGGTGCCACTACAGATTGTTTCTTATTCATCCAACTGACTGCACCCCCAAATACGTTAAACACATATCCACTTGTAGATCTTCTCTGATCCATATCTCCAACCCAGTCTGCATCAACAAAGCCGCAAATATCCAACACATTGTCCAATCCTGGTCTTCTTTGGTAACACAAATCATATTCACTAGTTCCGGAAAATACTTGAAAACTTGATTCATTGATGCCTAGTGCTCCTTCCCTGGTTTTGACATAAACCTGCTCAATACTCCCACTGCATGTGCAATGCCTGGTCTAATACAAATCATTGCATACATTAGGCTACCAACTGCACTTGCATATGGAACACGTGACATATCCTCTTCCTATTCTTGTGTCTTGGGACACTTTTCAGTAGATAACTTCACACCTACAGGAATAGGAACCTTCACCAGTTTACTATCCTGCATATTAAACCTCTGTAGTATTGACTCAACATACTTCCTCTGGTTTAACCAGAGCTTCCTCTTTGCTCAATATCTTTTAATTTCCATGCCCAAAATATAGTTTGCAGCACCAAGATCTTTCATGTCAAATTTGGAGGACAATTGGGTCTTCAAATCCTAGATAATTTCCTTGTCATTTCCAACCAGCAACATATCATCCACGTACAAGACTAGATAAATAATACGATCAACAATTAATTTAAAATACACACAGTGATCTACTTTGCTTCTAGTGAAGCCAAGTCCTCGTATAAATGTATCAAATTTATGATACCACATCCTTGGTGACTGTTTTAACCCATACAAAGACTTCTTTAACTTGCATACTAGTTCCTTCTTACCCTTCACCACAAAGCCTTTAGGTTGCTTCATGTAGATTTCCTTTTCCAGATCCCCGTGAGGAAATGTTGTCTTCACATCCATTTGTTCTACCTCAAAATCAAAAGCAGCAGCAACATATAAAAGTAATCTAATAGAAGTTACCTTGGAAACAAGAGAAAAATTATCACCAAAATCAATTCCTAGCACCTAGGAATAACCTTTTGCTACCAACCGAGCTTTGTATTTCTCCACCTTTCCTTCTGAATTTGTCTTCTTCTTGAACACCCATTTGTTGCCAATGGGTTTCCTTCCAACCGACAACCCCACTAGATCCCAAGCCTCATTTTTGTGCAAAGATGCCATTTCATCAACCATGGCCTCTTTCTAGAGTTTTCCATCCTTTGAATCTACTACTTCCTTCACAGTTCTGGGATCATCTTCAGTAATAGATAAAGAAAAATTTGAACAGAAAGCAGATGAACTATACCTTTCTGGCTACCTTCTTTCTCGAACTGATCTTCTCACACCCGGAGTTTGTGGCTCTTCATCTTCTGATTCCTCCTTTGTTGTAGAGTCTTATTCTTCCTCCTTAAGCTAAAACTCTACACTCTTAGGTTCCTTTGGTTGGACTTCATGTTTAACAACATCTTTTACCTCCGTGAACACCACATCTCCGTTGTACACAACCTTCCTTGTTACTGGGTTCCAAAACTTATAACCGTTTAAACCATCCTTATACCCAATAAAGATGCACTTTTCATATTTACTATCCAACTTGGTTCATTTCTCCTTTGGAACATGTACATATGCATCACATCCAAATACCCTCAAATGTTAAAGAGATGTTTTCTTACCAGTCCATACCTCTTGTGGAGTCTTATCCTCCAACGCTGATGAAGGCGATATGTTGGCCAAGTAACTTGCTGTCTCCACCGCCTATGCCCAAAATTCCTATCTTAACTTGGCACCACTGACGATGCTTCTTGCCCTTTCCATCAACGTCTTGTTCATTCTTTCTGCAACTCCATTTTTCTTAGGTGTGCATGGAGTAGTCTTCTATCATGCTATACCACACTTCTTACAGAATTCTTCAAATTCCTTACTGCAAAACTCTCCACCGTTATCTGTCCTCAACATCTTTATCTTCTTCTCTATCTGGTTTTCCACTAGAGCCTTAAATTCTTTAAACTTGTCAAAGACTTTAGATATCTTCTTAAGGAACTATATCCAAGTATTCCTTGAGAAGTCATCTATAATGATACATAGTACACAGACTTACCCAGTGATGGAACCTTCACAGGTCCAAACACATCACTGTGCACAAGTTCTAATATCTATTTCGCCCTCTCACCACCAGAGGGGAAACTCGCCCGATTCTGCTTCCCATATACACAATTTTCACAGAAATCAAAATCTAGAGAGCTATTACTCATACCTTCTACCATACCTTTACCATGAAGTATTCGAAGGCCCTTCTCTGGAATATGTCCAATAGTTTGATGCCACAACATGGTCTTCTCTCTAGAGACCACTAGATTTTTTACTCCACTTTTAGGAACCACAGAGTTGTTGCTCCCATCAACAACAGTGCTACCTTGCAACTTGTAGAAAGTTCCAATTCGAACTCCCTGCATCAATACCAGTGCTCCCCGAACCATCATGCAGGTATCCTTCTTGAACATCGTTTTTACACCAGCATCATCTAGTTTGCTTACAGAAATCAAATTTCTGGCCAATGCAGGAATATGCAGAACACCCGAAAGTGTTCTAACCCTTCCACCTTGCAACTTCAACTTTACTTTTCCGCGACCAATTATTCTAGCCTTCCTGTCATCCCCTAAGAAGACATCACCACCATCGTATTTCTCATACTCGCAAAACCACTCTCTATGGGGAGTGAAGTGAAAGGATGCACCTGAGTCAATCAACCATGCCTCATGATCTACATGTGTACTTGAAGAAGCCAAGTACACGTCCCCACCTTCATCTAAGGTGGTTTTCGCCTATGCAGAAGGAGCATCATCAAATCCCTTTCCTTTATCAGGAGCTTTAGATTTATAGTCCCTTTTGTAGTGCCCTTCCTTTCCACATTTCTAGCACACTACCTTTACAGGTTTTCCTAGAGATTTAGATCTCCATCTAGATTCATATCCCCCACTCGATGACTTATTTTTGTTTCTGTTCTGGGACCGTCCTCGTACAAACAAGGCACACCATTATGGCCTTTCATATTTTTCTGTCTCGTCTCCTCTGTCAGCAAGGATGAGACTATTTCAGTAAACTACAAGGTAGTTATATTGCTACCTATTATAATAACCAGACTATCCCATGAATCTGGTAGAGAACACAACAAACTGATGCACTTATCTTCATCTAAAATTTTAATATCAATAGATAATAACTGACTTACCACAGTATTAAATGCATTCAGATGCTCTGTCACTAAGTCTCCATCTTTCATCCTCAGGTTATACAACTTTTTCCATAGGAACAATTTATTCACCAGAGACTTATATTGGTACAAAATCCCTAACTAGTCCCACAAAGCCTTCGTCGTAGCTTCCCCTGATACATTCAATAATACTGAATCTAAGACACACAATCGTATTGTGCTTTTTGCCTTCCGATCCAACTTCTTCCATTCTTCATCGGACACTCTCGTTGGTTTACTACCCAGATCTACCACGATCCATTGATCTTTATCCACGAATAGATCCCCATATTGAGTTTCAACATCTCAAAAATCTGAAATTAAATTTCTCAATATCTATCTTTCCACTACTCGCCATCTTCTTTCACCACCAAAATTGATCTCGCAGATCTCCCACTGAACAAGGTCTACCACAGGCATGAGAAAAACCCCTCACCAACAAAGGCGTTCCCTTGAAGCCAAAACAACTCTGATACCAGATGTAGGTTTTAACCCTATACAGAAATTACCTGCATACGAATTCTAAAACACAGAAAAAAAAATGCGAGAGCATAACACATAAAACACATATGCACAGAGATTTTCCCCTGGATCCCAAAACCAGGACTACCAGCTTGCATTTTCATTATGTTCCTTTCGATGTTACAACACATATCTATACATGCCGAAGCATCCAATACCATGGAACGAAAACCATCACGTCCAAAACCATAGAACGAAAACCATCGCGTCCAAAACCATGTGTGAAAATCATGCACAAAACCATAGGTAGGTCTGCTTAACCTAATATACGGTCCAAAAAGCAAAATTTTTTATGGCGCTGCCCCAGACCCCATAGAGGGGGGTCACCTGCACTCCTCAAACCCCCTGTGACCCCCCTGCTATGAAATCGACGCAGCAAAAGGGGGGCTTTGCCCCCCCTCTAACCCCCCAGTTAACTATGTGGGCTAGTCATGGAAAGAATATAACACAACCCAACACAAAGTAGTGGTGTTTTGGAGGGCTAGATAACATGGGGAAGGGGGAAAACTAGAGGATTTTTCTGGGCAAGATAATGCAACAAATCCTTCTAAAATAAGCTGAGAAAGGGACCTTCCTATGATGACTAGGCCGTAGGCCTGTAGGTGAGGTTTTGAGGACCAAAACAACCTTAACGTGGAGTTTTAGATGCCTCCTCAAAAAATAAGGTCACCTAGCTTGTAAAGGAGATGGGGCCAGATCATTTGAGGTGTGTTTTGGGCAAGGAGGTTGGGTTGTTGTAGGTTACAGTGGGAGCCCAAACTAGTGACCAAAAATCTACCTAAGAACAACAGTGAAAAAGTTTATATCTCCCCATTAGTGACTTGTGTTCAGCCAGATATTAACCAATTTCGATGATGTATGTTGGATAATTGTAGCAACCAAATGACTGGGGTGACATTGATTGTCATATGTCCTAATTAGTGGGCATATGTTGCAGTGGTACATTGAAGCCTAGATTTTTGCAATAGCTCCTCTATTGTAGAGCAAAGGGAAAATGTGGAGAAGCGTTTTGGCAACCAATAAATGGGTCTCCTAGGTGTGATGATTCCCTAGCTAGGAGTAGATGCTACGACGAATTTGTCATTCATGGTCTATTGGAGGGAAATGTGAGAGTGGACCAAGTATGGACGTGATTGGGCACTTATGGTCTACTGGAGGAAAACATGTTAGTGTTAAAGTTAGAGCCTCATGCGCAACATCTTGATGGACAAAGGTAGTTTATAGAGTGGCAGTTGTTGAGCTCAAGGTTCTGATCAACTATGAGAATTTTTTAGTAGCTTGAGAATTGTGTGTGGAGAAGTACATCTATAGCAGATGATGGGATTTCCTCCTAGACCATGTTCATTATGGGAGATGGACAACTCGCAGTGATAGGTGGAATCCCTCCATGCCCTACGTTGATCTTCATCAGTGCAGCAAAGCAAGACTATAGTGTGGTTGCAGTTCCTAAGTAGTTGAGGAGCAATAATGGGTAGTTGAGAGTTGTTCACAAGTGGAGCTTTGAAAAACTCGACAGGAGTCTTGATGTGTTTTGCCATTGATGGACTAATGCACAACCAATGATCAGATTGGATAGCTGAGGTTTAGTGGTTAGATGTAGTTGGATTTTTGATAGAGGCAGCAACTACGGATTGGGAACTGAAGAATCGTGCAGGTACAGGTTTTGACCAAGGTAGTTGTGAGGATCTCTACATCATCTAGACAGTTAGAGTATATTGTTGAGGGTAGATTAGTTTTTGATGTACTCACACCAAGCCCCAGTTTGTATTCTTGTACTAGTGGATGTATGAGGGCCATTATCCTCAGTATGGGAGCCATAGATTATTGTATTATATGTTGTTTAATATAACAAATTTGGGTTAAAAATTGTAATAAATTGTTCATATTCTATTCATGTGTGATTAACTATTATATATATTCCATTTTGCAAAGTAGTAGCATTGAGATTATTGTTTTGGTAGCATTAGAGATTTTAAGATTCTATCCTAGACCCAAGATCGTCGAAATTCAACACTCCTTAACTCCTAGGAAGTAGTGATTTTAAACCATTTTCCAAGGTACCATTCCTAAGGGCTTTAGTAGATAACTGTGTGGCCACCTAGAGGTAGATGTTGAACTTATGGCACATGGAGATGAATACCAAGTTCATGTATTACAAGTCGAAGCCCAATCCTTAATTGTAACTTCTACTTGAAGCTTGGGAGGCAAAGAGATCAAAACTATTGGCCAAAGTTCCATTCCCAAATTCTTTATCAAACAATCATGAGGGAACATATTTCATATTACATACCCAATCCCACTGGAATGTTCCCCTTAACACCTGTGGAGTGGGAGCTTGACACCATCAACCTATGTTCCATTCCCAAGGGATTTACCCAACACCTTAGGGTAGCCTTAGGGAACTTTGAGGTAGGGATAAAAATCATGGCACTTGGATATCATTGCCATGTGTTTATATTATAAATTCAAGCCCACCTCTGTGTTGTGGTTTTGATGAAATTTTAAATCAAGTGCACTTGATTCTTTTTGAGTTCATTTATCCTAAAAAACATGTTAATGTAGCCAAATGTTGTGCTATATTGTCATATGTATTCAAGCGAAGACAATGTTCTATGTAGGTCAGAAACAAAGTCCTCAACCTTCATAAAGTTCAATTTGTATAAGTCTGTACATAGAGAGAGACTAGATGAAGCATAAAGGCGGTTTTTTTCCAAACACCTACCAAAAAATAATTGAGAATTTGTATACTACTTCGAACGCAACTAAATTGTCCCTTGAAGAACAACCTTGAAGGACTTACAAGAAAATTTCTATCTTGATTAAATTCTTGTGATATAAATTCTTTACTAGCATGGACGAGTTGACCTTGAGAAAGGGAGGCCAACCTAAGTCAACTGCACTAAAACATGGTGTGGATTTTGAGGACTTGTGGTAGTATTAGTATCCAAAACCCTCAAATCTCCAGGAATCATAGGCTCAATAATTTTTCATATACAAGTTTTCCTAGGCCTGTGCCTTAGCTTTTCCTCCAATTGATAACCCTCCAAAGTTCAATTTTTTAACATACATTCATCTTTCCTCTCATTTTTTTAACATCTGTTTTTCTATGGTCGAGGCTCTGGATCATCTTGTTCATTCCATTGGGTTGAGTGACACATGTAGGATTCTTGCAATGGCCCTGGCAGCTACAATGTTGGCCTTCTGAGCATCTAAGCCTCTTATTTGGGTCTTCAGCTCAAACTCCCTTGTTATAATAAATGGTCTCCCAAACCCATCAATTTCCAATGCCATCCCTGCAAATTGTAATATAATTCATCACAGAGATTAAATCCTAAACATACAAGTCTGGGTACAAAAAAACAATGTATTTTGAACAAGTGATCTGAAGTGTGTGTACTCCACTATGTGTGGAAGACCAAATGTGGGGTGGAAATACATTGAAGTTAAAAATGGAGCATACCCTGACATCATCAATGGACTGAAGATATGATGTTGGCATTCGATATCTACTAGTAAAACCATAAATTGTAACTCTTTGAACAGTCTAAAGAAAACAAGAAAACATATACATGATCTCTGAAATCTCATTCGTAACTCTCTGAAATTCCTATTCACTCCCGCACCATGAAAAGAAAACAAGAAAACATATACCTGATATCTGAAATCTCATTTTCACTTCCTCGCTGAAATATATATATATATATATATATATATATATATATATATATATATATATATATATATATATATATATATATGAGGTTCTTGTTGGGGAGAGGTTTTAGTTCCTACGTTGTGAAAAGGAAATAAATAAGAGGTTCTGGTTGAGAAATGTTTTGTAAGAAAAATTAAATCTTAACTTCTTCAAATATGCTAAAACTTCCCTTTATGGAAAAGAATACATCAGATTTAGTTGGTTGGGAGAGGTTTTGTAAAGAAAATAAAAGCTTTAATTTTTACAACTATGTTAAAATTATCAATTCTGAAAAAGTATAGATACACTATTTTATTTTCACTTGCATCAAATTTTAGTGGTATTTGAGCAACTAACTAACTAACTAATATAATATATAAATATATATATATATATATATAATATATAAATATATATATATATATATATATATATATATATATAAATTATATAAATATATAAATTATAAATATATATATATAAATATATATATATATACATATATATTTGAGGTTCTTGTTGGGGAGAGATTTTAGTTCCCGTTTGTGAAAAGGAAATAAATAAGAGGTCTGGTTGAGAAATGTTTTGTAAGAAAAATTAAATCTTAGCTTCTTCAAATATGCTAAAACTTCCCTTTATGGAAAAGAATACATCAGATTTAGTTGGTTGGGAGAGGTTTTGTAAAGAAAAATTAAAGCTTTAATTTTTACAACTATGTTAAAATTATCAATTCTGAAAATATAGATACACTATTTTATTTTCACTTGCATCAAATTTTAGTGGTATTTGAGCAACTAACTGGATCTTACATGTTTATGGTTATGTTTGAAAACATTTATACATATTATATGGTATTTATAATAATAATAATAAATTAATTTTATAGCTATGGTTTTTATGTAATGATTTTGTTTTCAAAATTTATGGAAAAAAAATCTTACATGTATGAAGGAAACAAGTGCTCTTAACGTGGTCAGTTGAAAATATTTAGGTGTTCTTTCATATTAGGCAGTGCCAACAAAATATAGTAAGTGGATTTAATAATTAAAAACAAGTGTTACTTTATTAAAAGTCATATGTCAAATTTGGAAGAGTAGGATGTATCAAATTTTTACTGAGATATGGTTGTAAGACCCTGTGTTTTCATCTTTACAAAATGGAATCCTCTCCTAGTCACTCGCATAATTTAGGTTGTCATGAGAAAAGTAGGCGTTGTGCCTTAAGATGTGAACATTTCATTTTAAACAGTGTGATAATGTGGTTTCAACAATGCATAAAAAGATGGAACGTACATGCACATTTGCGATTCTAGTGTTATGTTCTTCTTTATGCATGAGTTCACATATAAGAAGGATTTAACAAGATTTGAAGAGTTTGAATAGTTATTGAGGTTGGGGGTTGTAGTCTCACTTAGAGGTGTAGAAAAGTAAGTTAACTGCTATGAGAAGTTGTGAAGCAAGCTTAAGAGGTTTAAAATATGCACAAAGGATTAAACTTGGTGGTGGTACCAATTGAACATTCCTTGAACGAAGTTGATACCCTCTCCTTGGCACTACCAGTTTGCAAGATGAAGAAGAAATGTGAAAAAAATGTGCAACCCACTAAAGAAGTTGGAAAGGTTGTTACAATATATATAGGTGGTTATGTCATGTTGTAAAAGGAGGTGTTAAGCCAATTTCCATTTTGGATAATAGGTTAGCCTTTGAATTTAATTCCCTATGAACAGGATCAAAGGATATAACCTTGAAGATTCTAATCAGCTCCATAACTCTAATCATCCACTGATCCAATAAAGAAGTGTTTAAGGAAGTATAATATTTTAGCCAATCTATAACAATCTTTGAATCCTCTATCACTTGTAAGTTTATATTGTTAAAGTGACACAATTAAAATGAATAACATAAACAACTGATTCATATTATTGTAATACTTGTTGGGTAGTCATATTTTTTAGCCTAGACTAGATTAGTCATTCATGTTAGTCATTTTTAGTTGTATTACTTATTAGCTAGTCATATATTTTAACTTGAGACTAAATTAGTCATTTATGTTAGTTGTTTTCAGATGCCTCATTTAAGATTGCTCATTTTTGGTAGTATTTCACTTGGAAAAGTTGTAGTGACTAACTTTTTTAGTCACTTGGTAATCAATTTCCCTATTTTCTACTAGTTTTCTCAAGGTGGAGATGTCTCAACTTTCTATGTTAGATTGAATATACGTGATTTGATCCTACATAATGCAATGTTAGACTCAGGTGCATCAAATAACCTAATGCCAAATGATATTATGGACATACTTGGATATAACAAGGCCATATAAAGAATTATTTTCGTTTGATTCGAGTAAGGTGAAATGTCTGGGTTTAATAAAGTATTTGGTTGTCTCTCTCACTCAAATTCTAGTAAAACATATAGTGATGGATATAATTGTTGTCGATATTTCTCCAAAGTTCGATATGATTTTATCGAGGTCATGGGCTTCAAAATTGAAAGGTAATTTACAAATGGATATGTCATATGCCACAATTTCTATTTTTGGATAGCCAAGGAGATTCTACAAAGAGAACTTGATGAAATACATTGTAAGTGGCAAGGAAAGGCCTAATAGTCATCTTATTTACTGAGCGCATTACAATATGGATTCTTTTATATTGTATAATACTTGTGTTTAGGAGGAACACAATCAAAACAGAGTCAGCCTATCAGAGGACAAAAGAGGTGAATTGCAGGAAAATAAATCAAAGCACAAAGCTGAATATGATGGCCTTTGGAACATGGAATTTGATGGATCAGTTAGAAAATAATGTGTTGGAGTTGGTGTGATGATAGTTAGCCCAAATATGGACAGGTCAAAACTATGCTCTTTCAAGCTAGCCTTTGACTCTACAAGCAATGTGGCTGAGTATGAAGCTTTTGGGATTACATGTTTTGAAGGATTTGGGGGCAAAAAGGATTTCAGTTCATGGGGATTTAGAGCTAATTATCAATCAAATAAAAGCTGACTATTAGACTAAACACCCAAGAATGAGAGCCTATATGAATGTTTTCCTAGAAATGATGCAACATTTTTCAGAATATAATATCTCTTTGATTCCTAGAGGGAGGACTATGTTAACTAATGCATTAGCCACATCACTAGTGTGTTTAATATTCCTATTTATCCCAATAAGAAATATGAAATAAAATTCAAACATAGACCAACAGTACCAGACAAAATAAAATATTGGCAAGTGTTTAAAGATGACAAGAAACTTCATATCCAAGGATTTTTCCAAATATCCAAGGATTTTTCCAGTTTGCTCATAGATGATGAAAATTGTTTTGATGAGAGTGAATGGAAAGTTTTGGGTTCAATTTTAGATGGTTTTGAAAATAAATTTGCAGATCTCCAGGTCATACAATTGAAGTATAATGTAATGACAAAAGGTTCGACGATCCCTCTTGAAACGTTGTTTGATGAGAATGATGTAGATAAGAACCCCAAAGTGGTTCTAACAGAGACTGAAGTAGAGGACTACAATATAGGGACAAAACAACAACCTAAAATGGTCATGCTTTCCAAATATTTGACCTACGAATATCATCGAAAATATCTTGATCTTATGAAGGAATACTCACATATTTTTTGCATGGAGATATGAAGACGTCAAAGTGTATGATAAGAGCATTATCCAACATACAATACCGATTAAGTAGGATTAGAAGCCTTTTAATCAAAGACTGAGAAGAATCAATCCCTTGTTGCTTCCTCTTATTGAAAAAGAAGTGAGAAAATTGTTTAATGCCAAAATTATTGTTCCTTTAAGGTTTTCAAAATGGCTTGCTAATTTGGTCACTGAAAGAAAGAAGACTCGTGAAATAAGGCTTTGTGTTGTTTGTAGAAACCTCAATAAAGTATCTCTTAAGGATAATTATCCCTTACCTAAGATGAGCCATCTAATTCAAAAGGTGGTTGGATATCACAGGATGTATATGCTTGATGGTTTCTCGGGTTACAATCATATTTTGGTACATCCTAATGTCCAAGAGAAAACAACTTTTATCACACCATGGGGAACCTTTATGTATGCCAAAATTCCATTTGGGATGATGAATCAAGGGGCTACTTTTCAAAGGGCCATGAATATTTCATTTTCTCATGAAAATCATAAGTTCATCGTAGTTTACCTTGATGATATCACTATATTTTCAAAATCTAATTATGATCATTTACAACATCTAAGATAGGTTTTTGACAAGTGCATGAGGTTTGGCATATGTTTAAATCCAAAGAAGTCAAATTTTTCAATGGAGGAAGGAAAATTACTAGTGCATATAATCTCAAAGGATGGCATTAAAATTGATCCAAACGTGGTAGCTGCAATTCATAAGATTGACATTCCAAGGAATAAGAAGGAGGTTCATTCAATTTTGCGAGAGTTAATTTTTTTAGAAGGTTCATTGCTAACTTAGCGAAAATTATAAGGTTTTTGACCAACATGATGAGAAAGGAAAGTGAAATCAGGTGGATAGTTGAAACAAAGAAGTCTTTTTTCTGAGGTAAAAATGGCCTTGGCTAGTGCTCATATTTTAGCTAGTTCAGATTATACTAAATATTTTATCCTTTTCTATTTTACATCAGAGCACACCATTGTAGCAGTCTTAATGTGGAAAAATAAAAAGGTAATGAGCAACCAATAGCTTTGTTTAGCAAGGGTTTGAGATATTATTACCTTAAGTACAATATTACGGAGAAGCATGCTTATGCATTGGTTAAAATAGATAACAATAAAATATTCTAACCAATCTGATATTGAAGGTAGAAGAGCTAGATAGATAGAAACTATTCTTGAGTATGATGTGGAAATCAAGCTTACTAAGCTGGTAAAGGGTCAAGGATTGGACAAACTGATGCCTAATTCAAATTCGAATGTATTGGACATAAATTTTATGGTTTATTTGTTAGATGAAAATGATTGAGAACCTTCTCAATATGTATCATAATTTTTTTCCCTCTACATAGTATGTTGATATGGTTTATATCTTACAACACTTACATGCTCCTCTAGAAATGACCGAAACAAAGGAAAGAATTCTGAAACTAAAGGCTATGAAATTTTTCATTTTGAATCAATTCTTGTATTGGAAATGCTAGGGAGGTGTATTGTTAAATTGCTTACTAGAGGATGAAGCACAAAATGTTATGGAATAATTTCACAAAGGGGATTGGGAGGCCACGATTTTTAGAAAGCTACAACCAACCAAATTTGAAGGACTGATTTTTACTGGCCAACCTTGTTTGTTAATTTTTATAAAAACTTTCAAGATGCCATGAATGTTAAATTTTTGAAGGAAAAAGGAATCTTTTGCCTCTACCCTTGAAACCAATTACAAATGAAGCACCATTCCAACAGTGGGGTTCAGATTTCAGTGGGGAAATCCATCCATCATATTCAACCCAACATAAATGGATTTTTACTGCCACATACCACTTTACAAAATGGATAGAAGAAATACCAACCATACAAGTAACATGCTCAGTCATCATTCATTTTCTAGAAGGTAATATCCTCTCAATATGTGCTTGTCCCCGTAGAATAATGATTGATAATGTTGTTGATTTCATTTCCAAGAAAATGATTGAATTATGTCATAAATATCATATTGTACTCAGTCACTCTACTGCATATTACCCATAGGGTGATGGTTTAGCTGAGTCTTCAAACAAGTCTTTGGTGAACATTATAAAGAATTTGTTGCAAGAAAACAAGAAAACATGTCATAAAAATTTGATCTATGCACTACGGGCTAATAGAGTGAACACTAAAACATCAATTGGTATGTCACCCTTTCAGTTGGTATATGGATCAAATGTTGTTTTTCCTTCTTCCTTGGGAAGTCTATTAATGCCGTTGTTGCAAGAAGTAGATGTAGAGCCAAATGACTGTGGGAAATAATACTTGGGGGGGGGTTGAATCAATATTTATCAAATCAATAACTTTTTCTTTTCATACTCAAATTTATATATGCTACTTCAATGAAGGTCAGTCGCATGTACACGCAACTATCTTTAAAGCAACCAACGTATATTCGAAAAACTTATGATTCAGTTAATTCATCATATGTTGATCTTTAATAAATGCATCAGTACTTCATTAACCATATAAATAATAACTATGTGTAATAATAACAAAATAAACCATCATATATAGGAAACACACATGAACACCAAGATTTAATGTGCAAACCCAATGCGAGACAAAAACCACCTGTTGTTGTCTTCTTTTAATATAAGAAAAAATTGTTTACAATCTTATACTGGTGCATGCTTATACTAGTACGTAGGAACCCACCTTCAGAAGGCTACAACCTTCTCTCATTCTCCAGCATCTACTGGAAGGGAGTTACAATCCCCTAGCTCTTGTACTAGCCGATCCGTTTACTAGTATGTAGGCATCAACCTACAGAAGGCTCCAACCTTCACTCGTTCTCCAGCTACTCCTAGGAGGGAGCTCCAACCCCCTGATCAAATCACTGGCCAATGCTGGTAGGAAGCTTCAGCTTCCTCATTGAAGGCTCTAACCCTTAGCATCCTCCAGGGACCACGTTTCATAAATTTTCATACTGGATACTCCTGGAACACAACACCACAATTTGAAGGCCTCGTTTCATCAAATTTTCATGCTGGACCCGTCAACAACATTGAAGCTCAAAATTAATCCTCACTGCAATACAACCAATCACTGAAAACCCATCATCACTGAAGAAAATCACTATCAATCAATTTGAAAATTCAGAACACTGTCACTAGAACACAGTCACCAGAATGCAAAGCAGAACCCAAAACTCTACATCAACAACTAGAACCAACTGTAACTTCAAACATCGTATTTCATAATGTATATGCTACTTTGATGTGTGAAACCGGTGTGTATAGATGTTTTTATCAAAGAGAACCACCGTACAGATCTGCAAATACTAACTTAAAACATCACAACTATTCCAGACTTCAGTAATACCAAGATTAGAACATTTACAGTGTAAATCATTTGTTAGCATTCATATCTAAAATATCCATGATCAAACCACATAATGATAACTCATTTCAGGTCTTATGATCCTAATCCATCATTAGATCTCATCCCTCATCAACCACTAAGTTCCATCCTTAGTTCAGATCAAGCAAAGCACCTGAAACCCATAGCATGCATATTTTATTTTGATCTCACTCTTCATAGTATATTCATTGCTTGCACTTATATCCCTTTGATCCTCTCCTCCTTAGATATTTTTAGCCCTTTCTCAATACCTCGGACCAAAACCACTTAGGACCAATACCTCAAAACAAAACACTTAGGACCAATACCTCAGACCAAATACCTTAGACCAATACCTCGAACCCAAACCTTGATTTTCCATCCCATACGTGCTTTTCCTTCTGTGAAAGTTCATGCATACATATATAATCCTTTTGTTCTATTAACCAGCATGTATACACTACTTGGACAAAGTGAAACGATGTATACTTCTTAAGCTGATCTCTTTCTTCAATATCTGGAGTCCGATCTATAATCCTTTGTTGTTAAACTGTTGCAATGTGAACTATCATCTATGTGAGTTTCCATCAAGGACAACACCTGTATCATAATTCCAGCAATGACTTGCAAAGAAGAATAAATCAGATGATTCAAATGCAAAAAACAAGAGAGGAAGTATATAATAATACCCAAGTAATCTAGGATAAAATTAGGAAGATTTTTAATTGAAGAACAAAGACTAAATATTTTTAGGTTGGTGACCTTGTTCTAAAGTGGGATGCTCAGATTGAAGAGAAATGTGAACATGGAAAATTTGAAAATATTTAAAAAGGACCATTCAAAATTGTAACCTTCCCCTGGGAGTAATGCATATTTGCTTCAGGATTTAAGAGGAGAATTTATTGTAGCTAGAAGGCCTATAAATGGAAGGTTTCTAAAGCACTATTTTACCTAAATCAATTGGTTTTTATCACTTCATTGTATATATCCATTCCAATTTCCAGTATTGTAGGTGTTGGTAGATGTCACCAGAATTAGAAACCTGAGGAGATGGCCCTAAGATTTTGATGAGATGTTGCCAATTTCCATAATATAATGAGTCATAGTTAGTCATGATTTAGTCATGAGTCAATAAAATCCAAGGGATATTCACATGATCTACAGTGTTATTTGGCACCTCACAAGGAGGATTCCATCCCCATTGGAGCCAATGTTAGTGCCCTATGTTATAGTAGTTAAAATGCAAGCTTAGTTTTTTTATTATTTTTGGTCAAATTGTAAAATGTTCCTATGATCTCTTAGAGATCAAGTTATTAGTTTTTTTTTTTTAGATAAGTGTGAGATTATATGATTGGATTGAGTCTATGTATGGTTATGTTTAAAGTGTTTTCAAATAATGTTGGAAATAGTCATTTATTTCCTAAGATTTAATTTTAGAATGTTTAGGGAATGTGTCAATCAAGTAATGAGTGAAAATTATGACACATTTGAGTTTCCATCATTGAGTCAAGTTCATTAGTGTGTTATCAATTTAGTTGCAAGGTCAACTCCTCGCATCATCATCATTACAAGTTGGTTTTACACCCATCATTTGTGTTGCACTTTCATATTTCAATTTACAACTAATCATTATAATAAAAAGGAGCCTTGGAACATGTGGAAGGTGACAAATGCATGCATTCAGCTCTCAGAAAGCCATTGAACCAGTCTCTCCTCCTCCTTATTTTGTCTGAAGAGCCAAAGAAGTTGTTGCGCTTTCTCTACAGGGGACCTGCTGTGCTTTTTCAAGCTGGAGGTTTTCTTGTACCATGATCACTCATAGGCTCCATTGTTTTCTTCTCTTGCATGATTCATGTTGTGTGCTATTAGTTTCATCCTTAGAAATTGAAAAGAGCACCTAAAAAATCTTTAAACCCCCATAGCCTCTAAATCGTTGCGCTTTCTCAATGTGGTTGTGTATTGACAAATTCTCTCCATTTAGAAACAACAAATTGATGAATGGTAGTGTGTGTGTTGGGTTCTTGTAGTTTCAACTTTTAGCGCATGATATTTCCATTCAAAGTTTGTTAGAAACTCTCATAAAAAACCTAATTTCATACTCGCTTCACTTTCTTATTGGGCTAATATGTTAAGCACTGTAATTACATCAAGAAACCTTAGAGTTCTCTTTTCATTGTAAGTTATGACCACACGAAATAGGAAAAAGCACAAAAGGGGAGACATAGTCAAGGTTGAGCCTCAATATCTTGTCGTGATAAATTCGGATCTAGAAATCAGGGTTGCATTCGAATAGACCAGTTGCATTAGATTTTGTGAAAAATACAGGGTTACAATGTTTAATTAAATAAAGAGTTTTCTCTAAAATTCAGAAGGGTAGATTTTAAGGTTGGAGAATTGAGTTTCTAGTGTTAGAGATTACCATTTCAGCTACTACAAAGATCCCTCTTAATGGAGAACAATGGTTCAAGGGAATGTTTTTAGATATAGTTGACTAGAAATACTTCCTAAAGCCAAAGTACAATAACAAAGAATATGGAGCTATCGTACCACAAGAATATCTGCTTGAACCCTATAGAAAACTACTCAAGGACATCCATATGTATTTCACTTGTGAAGGCAGATTTGGAAGAGTTTATCAATATCATTTTAGGTTGTTGATGCATTTCACAAGTAAAAGACCTTTGAGTCTACCTTTCTACTTGTTTAAGTGAATTCGAAAGATGGAAGATATGGTTCAAGGTAATCAAAGTCAAGTAGAGCCAAATCTCTTTCATTTTTCTTTGACAAAATTGTTAGTAGTGGACGAGCTAAAATTGAAAAATCAGTGATGGCAAACATTCTTGGATCCATCTAAGTTAGCAACTAAGTTTCCAAATAGACTCTGGAGTAAGAAGGATACAACTCCATCTGTGGAAAAGGATGTTAATTCAGTAGTGGAGAGATTAGAAAAAATGGCGTCAACTTCAATTGACCCATAAAATAAGAAAAAGGGTACAAAACTTCATTTTTCCCATGAGGTGGTGGAGGTTCCCAAGAAACCACTCACAAGAGCTGATGCGAAGAGATTTCCCATTAAGGAAAAACCTGAATAGTCAACTGAAGTTCTATATACCATACCGGAGAATATTGATTCAGTTGACAAGCATAAGGATATTATGGAACTACAAGAAAAATTGAAAAAGACTCGTTTAGACATTTCTTAGCTTCGACATGATAATATGGAGTTGAAGAAGAATGTTTTGGAGAAGGAACTTAAGATTAATGAAGCAGAATGTGTAATGATTATAATTCCATCTACCACTAAGTCTAAAGGTAAGGAAAGGTAGAAATATAGAACATTTAAGAGCTAGATACCTCATCAACAAGGATTTCTATAACTAGGTCTTCAACAAGTTGCAGCTATAGAAAGAAAGTGTCATGAGACTAGAAAGGAATAAGACTGAGTTGAATGAAGGAAAGCACACTTTCCATAGGCTAAGGAAGCATTTGAAGAAAGCTCCAAATGAAATTACAAGATCTAGAGAACAAGATGAGAGGGCCAAATAGAAGATATATGACCACTTGAACATATGTGAGCCAACATTGTTTGAAGCTAAGCACATGTTACAGAGAACTCTCCCCACACAGATAGGTCAAGAACATTTCTAGGCAAAATCCACTTTGAAAAAGGAGCTGAGGGCTACAAAGAAACAGTTGCAGGAGGCATTGGAGGAAAACCAGAAGGGAGAAAGAGGAAATTTGGACTTGTTGGGAGAGGCAATAAAGGTTTTATTTTAGATATAAAAATCAGACAAAATTTTCTTTTTTCCTATTTGTTTGAGGTTAATTAGCCTATGTAAAATCAAATCCTGTGCCTTTTTGGGAATTTTTTGTAAAAGAAGCAGGTGATACAGTAACACAATGGAGGTTTTGCGCTACTGTCAATGTATTAAAATACGAAATATGATCTAGGTTTTTGGTGCTATTTCTTGTGTATAAAGGTTTAATGATGTTTTTAAGACTATCAGAATCATCAGAAAACTATTTACCTCAACTAAAGAGCCCAAAACTTAATGAAACATATCTAGGTGGAAATTCATTATGCTCAGGTGCTGCGCTTTTGCTGTAGGTGGTGATTTTTATGGGTGGAATTTTACAGTTGCGACTGGCATTTTCCAGTAGGTGTCTAATGATGTAAAAGTTGTTTCCTACTTGTTTGGTGCATCAATAACTATAGGGCATTATCAGAGGCTTGCAAATAATTAATTCGTTGTGTTTTTTGCCGCATTTATGCTGAAGAAGGAAGGAGTGTAGAGAATGTGTTGCGCTTCCACACAATTAACATTTTAACCGTGAAATTTGAATATAAACCTCATGTAATTTACTTTCATGGTTGTATTAATTTTCCTGAGTTATTTGGGAGTTTCGAGCCTCATTTTTATGCATGTATTCAATGTTAAGGATTTCTTAGTCAAAACAATTTCCTAGATTCTATAAAGTAGTTCTATATTTGTTGTTGAAGGAAGAAACTACATCTTTTTGGAGAATTCAGTTCCTAAAGGAAGGAACTAATTGTTATAAATATATCTATATATATCTATATATATATATATATATATATATGATGTATTTTCACTAAGAAAAGGGTTGGTCAAGGTTTGATAGAGAAGACATTGTGCATTGTACATTTTAATTAAGTTTTAGTGAATGATGAAGGCTAAAGTCTACTTTTATAGGGATTCATGTGTCAATTTCTTGTGGTGATGTTCTCTCCTCTATATGTGATTTCTCTCTTGTTATAATTATGCTTGATTTGTTATGTATTCATTTTTAGTAAGAAAGATTTCATTTCACAATTCACTATGAAGTGCTCTATTATAGCTAGCTAAACATTTAGTCTTTTTCCTCTATTGTGATATCTAAAAGTCATCATCAGCTAGATGATTTAGATGTTATCAATTCAACTACTTCTCTTCTCACCATCTCTACAATGAAATTTGTCAAGAAAACATCATAAGGATTTCCTACATTGCCTCTATCTAAGGTTTCCTAATTTTCCCCATCATATCACTAAAAATCATTGACTCCATATGACTCCATGACCAGTGGATTTTACCTCTTCCTTGCCATTGAACTATTAAATCTATTCATCTGATCTTAATACCTTGCCAAAGACCTAAGACTGAACATTAATATAGAGAGAGACCTCTCTGAAGCTGGAAGGGCTAGATTCCAGTTCTAAAGTGGTTTGTGGTTACCTTTATGCTCCTCTCCTCAACTTGGAGGAATTATCAAGTTCTAATAGTGGCAACAATATTAGATGTGCTGGTACATGCCTAGGGTCCCTACAAACCCCATCACGATCATAAGTACACCGCAAGACAAATCCATAAAACTCAGATCATGTGTTAGTGTAATCTAATCTCATTTGTAGAATAAACTCTACATATATATGATTTAAAAGGTAAAGGGGGCCTCGATCATGGTGTGGGAACTGGTCCCAAGCTCCAACTAATTGATCATAAATAAAAGGGTTCCATCAACATTCCTAAAATATCTGAGTGGAATTAGAGTTGAATGTTTAGCAACGTGCTCCAGAGGAATGTCGAAAAAATCCACACGAATATCAATGTCCTTGGCAACCTCTTTCACCACTTGTCAAGTATGTGGGCCTCTAACCTCCTACCTCCTAATCCTCTATATGGAATGTAGGAGGCATCTCTATGGGCCCACCCTTCGGTATGTCTCAATCAACCTATTGATGTTATCCAACATCAAAGATAAACTACAACTAGTAGGTGAACTAGAGAAGATTTATCCTAGATCTCGTGTGATCCGTTTATATTGGCTCGTAACATCCTCTAGTGTGATACTAGTTGTATAATTGTACCACAGAGGGATTAACATTGCACTTTGATCCTTAACTTCACCCTGATGAGGGTATCAAAATCATAAACATAATTTAACATATACATAACAAATTAGAAGCACAATAACATATAAATTAAATTCAAACACATCAGTTGAATACAATTTAAAAATTAAAGACGATTTTAATATATAAACACATAAAGCTTAAAGAGTATTTAAAAATGCACCTATAGCAGGTTTAAGATAGTCCACTATCTATAATATGATCATCAAAATAGACAAAAACACTACCTCTAACACTCCGACTTGTGTCGGATCCAAGATCTACAAGTGGAACACACATATGGTTGGGCTATGTGATCTACCATGAGCTTGACCAGGTATAGCAAATCGCCCCACACTCTAATCGCTCATTGCTGGGGGACATATAGAAGATGGTTTTGCATATTACATATAATATGTATCTAATACATGTATAAAATAATCCAAAACAAAATGTTTACTAAACTATTTTATATAATACAAAAATATTACATATGATACATATAAACTAATGCAAGAAAAAAATGTTGACTTAGAAAAAATGTTGACAAGAAAATTTTGATAGAGGATCTGTAGAAAAATCTAGCTTGAAGTCTTGAACTTTAGAGTCCATGTTTTGATAATTTATCAACCAAATTATTGAGTTCCATGGAAACTTAATTGAAAGAAGTGATAAACGTTTCCTTCACACTTTTTCCCATTTCTAAATAATGCATTTTATTCATAGGGCATAAATATGTAAATATATATGTAAAAAATTGAAATAAACATATTTGCAAAACTAATAAAATTTCGTGCCAACCAAATATTCTAATATTCTTTAAATTCTTATAATGTTTGACTTTAACACATGTGTGTAGTAGGCCCCAACACATGAAGACAATGTTTCTATTACAACAAACTACATAATGAAACAATATAGTACAAATTAGAAAAGAGAAAAAATATTTCTATTCACTTTAAATACACTTTTAAGCAAGAATTTAATGTACCTATCAATGAAGCATTGTTAAAACTTGAATATATATATATAATATAGTTTATGCTATGTTAAATATATATTATATCTAGCATATTAAATATATATATAGTGATGAAATATATATGTATATATATTATATAATTTTTTAATTTTAAAGATAATATTTTATTTAAGTAATTAATTTTTTAAAATTAATTGTACTATATTCATTATTAAAAAAGAATTTAAAATATAAATTAATTTAAAGTTTAAAATTAAATAATATTTTTTATTTGATAAGTAGAGTTTCATCAAGTAACTATAATTACAATGTCAATTTTAAGCTCATAATTTGTTTATTTATTGGTTATAGTTTAGATTGTTTTATGTTTTGGAGTTTTTTAGACTTTTTTTTGGTCAAATTTGCTCAAAATTTAAAATGCATTTTAAATAACAAAAAATCAGAATATTTTTAAATTTATTTTCATTAAATTCCTAAGAGAAATCTTAAAAACATAATAAGTAGTTAAGAAGTAAAGTTTTTACTATTCAAAATCTGGGAAAAAAAAAATTCATAATAAACACACTACCATTGCAATTATTGAAATGTTATTCAATGAAAGGAAAAAAAAGACAAAATGAAAACCTAATTTATCTATTTTTTTGTGGTTTTCAAGGGTTTTTTCGTGGTTTTTTTGTGGTCTTCTAGGTTGTTTTATTTGTTTTCAAAGGTATTCTTGATGGTTTTTTAGGATTTATTTTCTTTTTCAAGGCTTTTATTGGTGGTTTCTGCAATTTTTTGTGCTTTTGATGGTTTTTGTATGGTGTCTTTTCATTTCAATTTCTTTTTGCAAGAAAAAATAATTCAAATAGAGAAAAAATAATAGGAAACTTCCCTTGGCCTGGTTTGATCTTTGGGGGCATTAGTGTGGTTACTGTTCCATCTCACAAATTCTTGGTCGAATAGTTAAATGCCTTGGTCTAATAGTTAAATGCATCGATCAAGCTGTAGTGGTTTGTAAAAATAGCTTGTGAGACTGCACCTGAGTGGATTTCAATTCCAAATAGAGGGTCGATCGAGCCTATAGCTCAATCAATCTTTAGGGCTCAATCGACCCACTAGCTCGATTGAGCTCCTGTGTTAACTCGTGTTATAGATGACCTCGATTGAGAGTTTGTTTAAATGCTTGATCGAGCTATGTCTAAGCCCTTATGAAACTTGATCGAGCACTAAAAATTGCTCGTTTGAGTGCTTAAAATAACTTGATCGAACTCATTTTTCACCAAAACACACCCTTTCTTTCGCAAAAAGTGTAACCCAGCTCCATGCATAGACTCTTTTGCACCCTTTCGCTAATATGATGGTTCATGATCAACATTGATAAAATGGATGATGGATGAGGATGATAGTTGCATGACCTTTAACATATATTCCTGACCAAAAAGAGCTGCACTATGTCGAATAGTTTCTCCCCGACACATGGCATGATGTCATTGGAAAACAACTCGAACACATGGTAAGGATCTACAGGACGTGATGTGGTAGAAAAGGTAGCATGGCACGACATGTGAGCACAATGACATGGTTCCACCATGGGTTGCCATGTGGCATGGTGATTTGGCAATTTTTTATTGGTTAAAAGCTCAAAAATAGGTGACACAAGGAACCCCTCATAGGCCACCATGTGACATGATGACGTCATGCATGAGACCTAACACCCATAAAGACTTGGTCTCAAGCATTGTCACATGCAGAGGTCGTATTGAAAGTAAGCGGCCAAAGTGGACAACGAGGCCCAAGTCACATTAATAAGGGCATATGGCATAGTCAACGTCATTCAATGTCCCTCGCTATTTGTCTTTACAATCAACATTTTGGGTCAGCGCTTGCACATGGATCCTCTATATATATATCTACATCTTCCTCCCAAATTAGTAAATGTGGTCAATATAGACAGTAATAGCCATATATCAACCACGATAATAATTGTTAAGTGTATGACGAAAATTTAATATTAATATTAGTATTAATATTAATTATTATACCATTATAATAAGTATATAAGTAAAAATAAGATCTAAAATATTTGGTTTTTATTAAGATTTTAGAATATGATTTTAGTATAAGTTTAGAATAAGATTTTAGAATATTAATATCAAACAAATTAGTTTAGTCGAAAGTGCTTGATTCTAACTTTACTATACACAACCAACAGGCTGGAGAATGATAATGTTTGACAGAGGGATCGTTGTGATGGCAATATCATGTCCTTTTATAAAGGAGACCGACTAACTGTTGTCCGCTAATTAAAAAGCAAATTGTTTCGTCCAAATTGCTGGAGTCTGACTTTACGATCAGTTCGATGTGATAGCGCTTTTGATTAAATTGCTTGTCCTCATTAATTTCTCGTATCAGCAGTTTTTGATACAGTTGGAGCGCCGAATGATGCCTTCTGATTTTGTTTTCAGCCGTTTTTTATACAGTTGAATGGTTTTGATCGCGATCTTTTTAAGTGAATTAAGGTTGTTTTTTCTTCTCTTTGCTATACATATTAACAAATCACAGAATTCTTTAGGAAAACAAGTTGGTCAACCCAATTTCATGAGCATAATATGAATTATTTTTCTTATTCAGTTGATAATGCCGGTGACAATTAGTCTTTATAATCATACAATATATTCATATAGGACAACAATAATTGAAAATTTTTTATACAAATATCTCATGATTAATGTTTATCCCATGTTCATGCAAAAGATAGAGAAGATTCAACAGTTTTGTAAGTTATATTTTATCAAAAATAAAAAATAAAATATTCCTTATCATATACTTTTTTAAGAAGTGATCATTTTTCTAATTAAGAATATAAATATATTAAAAACAAGGATGAAGCGAAGCTTTACAAAATTGTTTGAAACTCTAATGAAAATCACTTTTGACTCATGTGGTAATGACTTAAGCTGTTCAATTTTGACTAAACTATTGGAGAAGAGTAGAGAGAGTAGAGAATACTATTAAAAGTATATTTAAACCTCAATTTAAGGAAAAAGTTATGGTGACTTGAAAAGTTTAGAAAAAAAATATATATTATAACAAAGTGATCAATCATAATATAAAAACTCAAAAAAAAAATAATGTTAAAAAATTCATTCACTCTAAGGAATACATAATTTTATATTTATTCCCCATACTTAACAAAAAAATAAATAAACAAATAACTATACCAAAAGACACTGTATATTCTAAACTTTTGAGCTTAGTATAGAAGATATGTTATAATATAATATAATGTAAAAATATAAAAAAATATTGTAATATAATGTTTATTTTATGTAATGTTAAAATTTAAAATTAATTAAATAACATAAAATAACAAAATTAATAATAACTTTATAATTAAAATAAATCTAAATCCATTTTAAAATCGTTTTTTTTTACAATAAAAGTCTTAACTATCAATAAATTTGCATACATGAACCAAACAATTATAAGTAACAAACGTTTATATTAAAAGATTAGATAATTAAAATGAAAACATTATTTAAAAATTATATCTAATAAATTAATTTTACTTTTAGATAGCTTTACTTTTAAGTAAAATGATTATTATTAATATTTTTTTTAAAAATAAGAAAAATTATATACATTATAAATGTATCAAGTTTTAAGTAGGTCAATGGCACATAAAAAATTTATGTCCCAAAAAACTCGTGTTTAATAAATATATTTGTTCCATAGAAAACTGTCATTTGGTATGAAAGTGTGGGAATCACTTTATGAAGGAATCTTATGACATTAATAGAAAAAAATTGTAAACAAGCATCATGTGTTACATGCAACCCGGAGACACACCTATCTAATTCTCAGATGAGAGGTGACATTAATATATGCAATGAAAAGCAGTTAGTAGTATTTTCATCTAAGAGGATTTTTCTTTTCCTTAACTCTATTTTTAAGGTTGTTATTCAGCAAGATTGTTTTTCATGAGTAGTGGCTTGTGCAATAAAGAAAACGCAACATGAGAAGATTAAACCCCTGATCTAAATCTATAATATAAAGTGTGGTATTTTATTGATCAGCATATTCAATTATTTGATATTTTTAATGTTAGAGTTTAGAAATAATTTTAAAAGGATTATTTAAATATTTATAGAAATACTTTGAATTATATAAATTATTTATTTTAT